>CAWUFW010000902.1:2947500-3419942 GCA_963921515.1 Calotriton arnoldi | reverse complement strand
ACCACTGCAACTGTGTTGCAGTCCCCTCCGAGATCTGGACGTGATCGGACAGGTTGCCCTGGTGCTGCGCCCACTGGAACTTCAGGTCCCACTGCAGAGCCCGCATATGCCATCTGGCATGATTGACCAGCAGGATGCAGGAGGCCATGAGGCCCAGCAGCCTCAGGGTCATCTGTACCGAAACCCAGGATAAAGGCTGAAAGATCGGAATCATAGCCTGAATATCCCGGACTCGCCGTTCGGGAGGATAGGCCCGAAACTGCGTCGTGTCCAGAACTGCTCCGATGAAAAGGAGCTGTGGAGAAGGAATCAGATGCGACTTCGGCACATTGATGGAGAACCCCAGCGAGTGCAGGAGTTCGGCCGTAGTCTGGAGGTGGGAGACGACTGCCTGGGACCGAGCCCGCCTTCAACAGCCAGTCGTCGAGGTAGGGGAAGACTGAAACCCCTGCCCGGCGCAGATGAGCTGCGACCACCGCCATCACTTTCGTGAACACCCGAGGGGCACTGGTAAGGCCAAAGGGGAGCACGGTGAACTGAAAATGCTCGAGGCCTACCGTGAACCGAAGGTAACGCCGGTGGGCCGGCAGGACGGGGATGTGGAAATAGGCGTCCTGCAAGTCCAACGCTACCAACCAGTCTCCGGGGTCGAGGGCAGTCAAGACCTGAGCTAGGGTGAGCATCTTGAACTTCTTCCTTCCGGAGGAAGCGATTGACGTTCCGGAGGTCCAAGATAGGACGCATGTCCTCCTTGTCCTTTTGGGCACCAGAAAGTAGTGGGAGTAGCAACCACGCCCTACTTCTGGGGTCGGAACATGCTCGATGGCCCTCTTGGCCAAGAGGGCCGTGACTTCCTTCTGTAGAAGCACCAAGTGATCCCCTGACATGCGGTGGAATTGAGGTGGCATGGCTGGGGGATGGTTTCGAAGGAGGGAGTAGCCCCTTCGGACAATGTCCAAGACCCACCTGTCCGAGGTGATGGGACGCCAGTGGTGAAGGTGATGGCGGACCCTGCCCCCGACTGGCGTGCTGTGCACCTGAAAGGAGGGACTAGGAGGGCTTGGAGGCCGCGGACGGGTTGGAGGTGGTGGCCTGACCCGCACGCTGGTTGCCCGAACCGCCACGGCGGTATCCACGTCCTCGGCCACGCGAAGGCGCTTGCTGCGCGGGCCGTTGGCCGGGCTGTGGACGTGACTGGGCGCCCCTTCCGTGGCCACGAAAGGGCGAAAAGCAGACGTGAGCGGAGGGCGCACAACAGCAAGGCCCAGGGACTTAGCAGTAGCCCGTGAGTCCTTGAAACGCTCCAG
This sequence comes from Calotriton arnoldi, assembly GCA_963921515.1. Lineage (NCBI taxonomy): Eukaryota > Metazoa > Chordata > Amphibia > Caudata > Salamandridae > Calotriton > Calotriton arnoldi. Next base: position 3,418,635 of record CAWUFW010000902.1, on the reverse strand, counting down.
CGCATGGTCTGCCTTCGAACCAAAAAGACCGACTCCATCAAAGGGCATGTCCATGAGAGTATTCTGGACATCCCCTGAAAACCAGTGGTTCTCAGCCAGGCGTGGCGACGCAGCGCCACCGTCGTTGCAAGCGATCTGCCCAGCGAGTCGGCGGTATCAAGGCCACAGCGGATGGTATATTTAGCCGCATCACGCCCTTCCGCAATGGCGCAGGTAAGCAGTGTCTGGACCTCCTCAGAACACTGCGGCAAAACATTCGCCACCGAATCCCACAGGGAGTGGGTGTATCGGCCCAAGAGGCAAGCGGTATTAACAGACCGCAAGCCAGCACTGGAGGAAGAGAAAGCCTTCTTCCCAAAGTGATCCAGGCGCTTGGATTCCCTATCCGGAGGGGCGGTAGGGAAGGCGGTTTGGGAGGCAGAGGCTTGGACAACCAAGCTCTCAGGGGTGGGGTGTTGGGAGAGAAACAGGGGGTCGCCCGGAGCCGGGCGATGGCGTCGGGCCACGTTCCTATCCACAGGAGCCCCTGTGGTGGGTTTGGACCAGGCACCCAAAAGAACGTCAGAGAGTGCATCGTTGAACGGCAGCACAGGCTCCGAAGAGGAGGCCGCCGGCTGAAGCACTTCAGTCAGGAGGTTAGTCCTGACGGCCACTGTAGGCAACTGGAGATTCAAGGCTCCAGCAGCTCTACCGCAACACCGTTGCAAAATTAGCCCCTCCTCCGTTGCCACGGGAGGAGACAGCATGCCAGAGTCAGGGAGGTATCCAGACCACTGGCATCCCCAAGTTCCTCAACCCAGTCCGGGTCAAACTCGCACTGTTGTGTGAGAGGGTCCTCAGACCCCTCCCAGCTCTCCTCAGGTTGAAAATATGGAGGAGGAGGGACATAAGGGACCCAAGGTCTCATTGGCGCCGGAACCGGCGTCGGGCGACGCCGGTCCGGCTCCATGTCCGGACCCGGGGAGAACCGGGGAACGACGCCGCCCGGAGCCCCGGACGGCGTCGGAAACGGCACCGGGGACATCGGCGGAGGCGTGGTTAGGTCAACCGGCGTCGATGGGGGTTGCGGCACCACCGGAGCCGGGGTCGAGGCCGGGGCCGGAGCCGAGGCCGGGACGAAGGCTGGTGGGACAGGCGACGCCGGGACCGGAGTCGACGGCGACGCCGGAGCAACCCCATCAGGGCCCGCGGGGCCCGAAGGCGCACCGGAGGGACCTTGAGGCCCGAAGAGGAGGGCCATGGCCGACAGGAATTCCTGCACTTTGGCCAGATCCGCCCCGAACCCGGGAAGGGCGGGTATGGCGGGGGCGACTCCACAGGCATGTCCGGGGCCGCGGGGGAGGGGACGGTGCCGGGAGGGGCCTCAGCCGAGTCGCGAGACCGGCGAGGCGAAGTCTTAGAGCGATGACGCCGCTTAGACTTCTTGTGCTTCGACTTACCGGAGGAGCGCGAAGACTTGGATTCCGACGACCGGCGGGGACTCCGCGTCCGGCCCCTCGACCTCTCCCGGGACCGGGGCTTGGTGCGGCGCAGAGCCGAATGCCGGACTTCGAGGAGCTTTCGAGACCGCCTCGCAAAGCCTTAGGATGAAGTTTCCGGCAGTCAGGACACGACTTCGTGTCGTGGTCTCGGCCGAGACAAAGAGACACTCGAGGTGCGGGTCCGTGATCGACATCATGCGACCACATTCCTCGCAGGGCTTAAAGCCGGGCATCCCTACGACACCTTAGGAGTCGTGAAGACTCGTTGAAAAAGCAGTGAAAAAATTCACCAAAAAGATAGCCAAAAAGTGACTAGGGCACTGCTCTTCCCGGATCTGCGCTTACTGGCGCGGAAAAAGAAGAACTGGACGTCAGCGCGCAGGGGCGGCGCCTAAGTACTGCCCGCGACGTCATCCCGGCGATCACGACGCCGCCTACCGACGCGCAAGGGTACTGCTACGCAAAAACTTTCCGGATCCAGCCTGACGCCTGGGGATATTCTAAGGTAAGGAATCTGTCACTAACGTGTCTCTTTCAGATTAGCTCACCATGTACCTCCAAAAAGCGCCACAGAGCTGTGTTGCAGAGAGGTGTAAAAAGGGCGTGGCCTCTGTACACCTCTCTGCAACGCAGCCCCTGGCGCATACTGGAGGTTCCTGGTGGGCTAGTTGGCCCCCAGGGACCCCCAGTATTCAAGGGGAATTCGTTCCCCATCTGCAAACGCGCCAGGGGGTGCGTTTGCAGAGTGCTCCAAGGAGGGGGTGTGGCCTCCGGCGCGATGCCGGTATTTTTTTAAATTTGTTTTTAAGAAGGGGGCTGTGTGGCCCCCTTCTTTCTAATTTTTGGCCCTGGGGACCCCATCCCCCAGGGCCTGCCCCCTAATATTTTGTTTTAATTGAAAAAAATTTGGAAGGGGGCCGCGTGGCCCCCCTCCCCAGGCCTTAATCGGCCCCGGAGACCCCATCCCCCGGGGCATGGCCTTCTTTTTTTTTTTTTTTTTAAACTTATGGAGGGGGGCTGCGTTGCCCCCCTCCTCAGGCCACTTATGGCCCCGGGGACCCCATCCCCCGGCCTTTTAAAAAAAAAAAAAAAAATCCTTTTTGGGGAGGGGGGCCGCGTGGCCCCCCTCCCGGGCCACTACACTTGCCCCGGGGACCCCATCCCCCGGGGCTGGCCCTCTCCGTTAAGGACTGTGGGGGGTCCCCAATCCCTCCACAGTCCCGCCGGCTCCCCGCGTCCCTTGGGAGCCGGCATTGCTTTCCACATGGGGAGCTGCTAACATGCAGCTCCCCGTGTGGAAAAGCAATTTGCTTGGATATTGGAAGCGAGAGCAGGTTTCCTGCTCTCTCTCCAATATCCAAGCAGTTGCATGATGGCAGGACGGGAGCCGCGAGGCTCCCGTCCTGCCATAGCAAACTACAGTGTCCCGGGGGTAGGCACCCCGGGACACTGCAGGAGCCGGCCCTGGGGGGTGGCGGTCCCCAGGGCCATTACAGGCTCCAGGAGGGGGGCCGCGCGGCCCCCCTCCCCACATCTGCAAAGCCCCGGGGAGGTGGTGGTGGTCCCCGGGCTCGGGGGTCCAAAACGGACCCCCATTTTAAAATTTTTAGTGCCCGGGGAGGTGGCGGTCTCGGGCGTGTGGGGGCTGGAGCCCCCACACAGGTATTTAAAAATTTAAAAAGAAGCCCCGGGGGTGGCGGTCCCGGGGCTGCGGGAGGGCTCAGAGCCCTCCCGCACCATTTTTATTAGAAAGCCCCGGGGGTGGCGGTCCTCGGGGCTTGGGGGCCTAGAGGGCCCCCCATAAACAATAAACCCACTCCCCGCATGCCCTCGGGACTTGGGCCACCCGGGGGCAAATTTGCATCGAAGCGCGGGAGACCGCGCTTCGATTTTTAGGTCTCGCCTGAGCCAGCGTGCATGCGCTGCCCTGGCGAGACTTTTAGTAAGCGGGTTTTGGAAGTGCAAACAGTGGCTTTTGCTGGGGACTAGCCTGCGTTCACGCGAGCGTGCACGCGCGATCAGGCGCCATATGGCTTCCCTCGCCATCTGGACGCTCGCGTGAACGCAAGCTGGTCGCCAGCAAAAGCCACTGTTTGCACTTACAAAACCCGCGATTACTTTCACGGCCGCGCGGCCATGTCAGTTTCGCGGCCGCGCGGCCAATGCTTGTTGCTCGCGCTTCTTGTTTTCCTAGCAGCGACCCACTTGATTGCATCAGAGCCCGGCGCTTGTCTTTCATTGTGCCTGTGCTTGGCAATTCCTACGGACACACACGCATGGCCGCCCCTCCCCATTCTAGCCAGCTTCTTTAAGTTGCAGGACGTCCCTCACCTCCCTAAATAGCTCGAGCTTGGCTCTCGCATCCAGGCTTCCTTCCCAATGTACGTTTTAGAAATTCCCATAAGCAGACGAGCAGTTCTCGAGCACGTGTTTCCTCTCTTACACACATTACACAGAAACTCTCAAATACAGTGACAGAGATTTTCCCAAACTGTGACACACTCTGACAGTAATTCTCACTCATGATTCCCTCGGACACCAGCTCTCTCTCACACACACGCACAAATTCTCTCACACACACTCTAAGTCTCTGTCTCTCATGTCCCCAGGTTCATAGCCCCATCCCTGTGAGTGCGGGCCTCACTAGCCCACGTCGTGTTGGCAGCTCCGCTGCACGTGCGGTCACCGCACAGGCTGTCCCATCTCCACTGCCTTCTCGAGTCTCTCTGCACCCGCCGGTCCCTTCCATCAGCAGCCTCTTGTGTCTGGCTGACACTCCTTGTCGCGGGTACAGCTTTTCTTTCAACAACCGCTTCTAAAACTCCTATGTCACTTGTTGCCACCTTGTTGCACTTAAAGCGCACACACCCCGCGATGTTGTGGTGCAAACCCTGTGCCGGAAGGAGCCTCTGTTCGCATCTGAATCTCTCATCACCGCCGGAGGACCGCTTGTAGTGTCTGTGTTTCACGGAGGATTAAAATGAAATGTAGGTTACGGGAGCTCTGGGTCCGCGTTTATCCCGTCTGCAGCCTCAGCCACACGGCGCAGCGGGGCAGGCAGAGCGGCTTTCGGCGCATTATTTACTTTTTTAGGTCTCTGCCTGCACCAGCGCTTGCGCTGGTCTGGCCGAGAGTTTTAGTAAGTGGGTTTTGGAAGTGCAAACACTGGCTTTCGGCTGGCGACCAGCTTGAGTTCACGATGGCGTGCACGCGCAGCTGCCATCTGTTGTTTCCTATCTCTTCCTCATTTCCTCGTCATGGCTCATTAACTCTCTGGACTCTGATGTTTCAATCGCAGCAGAAGCTCACATTACCAACTGAGGGCCCTGGACTACAGTCACATGAAAAACAACAGCGATTAGCATTGAAATGCAAGCTTTATTTTGTCTAGTTAGAAATATTGCTTCGGTGGGTTGATTTCACCTTATATCGCTATTTGTTTTATATTGGGAGTCACAGCCTAATTACCAGTATTTATGTCTCTCACTGTTTTTTTTTAAATATTTATTCGCGCAAAGCACAAAGCTATATTTAAGGTTACTTTTTCCGCGTCACTTCTTCACTCTATTTAAACTCCACACCCCCACTCTTATTGTCTCTCTCCTTCTCTCTCTCTCCCCTCTCTAATTCTCTCTCTACTTAATTAACTCTCCCCTCTCTATCTTTTTTAGCCTTTCATTCTCTCTCACCCCTTTATCTGTTTCTCTTTCAAACTCCTTCATTCACTCTCTCTCCCCTTCTTTCTCTCTCTCTATCCCGCTCCACTCTTTATTCTATGTACACCCTTTCTCTCTCTCTCTCTTCTCTCTCACCACCCTCTCTAATTGGGCATTATATCTTCACTCTATCTCTCACTCGGCAACACCACAGCATCACTCAGCGCAACCACAGCATCAATCAGAGCCAGCACAGCATCACTCAGCACCAACACAACACCACTCAGCACCACCACAGCATCACTCAGCACCACCACTCAGCACCACCACAGCATCACTCAGCACCACCACTCAGCACCACCACAGCATCTCTCAGCACCACCACAGCACCACCACAGCACCACTCAGCACCACCACAGCACCACTCAGCACCACCGCAGCATCACTCAGCACCACCACAGCATCACTCAGCACCACCACAGCATCACTCAGCACCACCACAGCATCACTCAGCACCACCACAGCATCACTCAGCACCACCACAGCATCACTCAGCACCACCACAGCATCACTCAGCACCACCACAGCACCACTCAGCACCACCACAGCACCACTCAGCACCACAACAGCACCACTCAGCACCACAACAGCACCACTCAGCACCACCACAGCACCACTCAGCACCACCACAGCACCACTCAGCACCACCACAGCATCACTCAGCACCACCACAGCATCACTCAGCACCACCACAGCATCACTCAGCACCACCACAGCACCACTCAGCACCACCACAGCACCACTCAGCACCACCACAGCATCACTCAGCACCACAGCATCACTCAGCACAGCACCACCACAGCATCACTCGACACCACCACAGCATCACTAAGCACCACCACAGCATCACTAAGCACCACCACAGCATCACTAAGCACCACCACAACACCACCCAGCACCACCACAGCATTACTCAGCAGTACCACAGCATCACTCTGCACCACCACAGCATCACTCTGCACCACCACAGCATCACTCTGCACCACCACAGCATCACTCTGCACCACCACAGCATCACTAAGCACCACCACAGCATCACTAAGCACCACCACACCACTCAGCACCACCACAGCACCACTCAGCACCACCACAGCATCACAGCACCACCCCAGCATCACAGCACCACTCAGCACCACAACAGCATCACTCAGCACCACCACAGCATCACTCAGCATCACCACACCACCACTCAGCACCACCACAGCATCACTCAGCACCACCACAGCATCACTCAGCACAGCACCACCACAGCATCACTCTGCACCACCACAGCATCACTCAGCACCACCACACCACCACTCAGCACCACCACAGCATCACTCAGCACCACCACAGCATCACTCAGCACAGCACCACCACAGCATCACTCTGCACCACCACAGCATCACTCAGCACCACCACACCACCACTCAGCACCACCACAGCATCACTCTGCACCACCACAGCATCACTCAGCACCACCACACCACCACTCAGCACCACCACAGCACCACTACAGCATCACTCAGCACCACCACAGCATCACTCAGCACCACCACACCACCACTCAGCACCTCCACACCACCACTCAGCACCCCCACAGCATCACTCAGCATCACCACAGCCCCACTCAGCACCACCACACCACCACTCAGCACCACAACAGCATCACTAAGCACCACCACAACACTCAGCACCACCACAGCACCACTCAGCACCACCACAGCATCACAGCATCACAGCACCACCACAGCACCACTCAGCACCACCACAGCATCACTCAGCATCACCAAAGCACCACCACACCACCACTCAGCACCACCACAGCATCACTCTGCACCACCACAGCATCACTCAGCACCACCACAGCATCACTCAGCACCACAACAGCATCACTCAGCACCACCACAGCATCACTCAGCACCACCACAGCATCACTCAGCACCACCACAGCATCACTCAGCACCACCACAGCATCACTCAGCACCACCACAGCATCACTCAGCACCACCACAGCACCACCACAGCATCACTCAGCATCACCCAGCACCACCACAGCACCACTCAGCACCACCACAGCATCACTCAGGACCACCACAGCATCACTAAGTACCACAACAACATCACTAAGCACCACCACAGCATCACTCAGCACCACCACAGCATCACTCAGCACCACCACACCATCACTCAGCACCAGCACAGCACCACCACAGCATCACTCAGCACCACCACAGCACCACTCAGCACCCCCACAGCATCACTCAGCATCACCACAGCCCCACTCAGCACCACCACACCACCACTCAGCACCACAACAGCATCACTAAGCACCACCACAACACCACTCAGCACCACCACAGCACCACTCAGCACCACCACAGCACCACTCAGCACCACCACAGCATCACTCAGCACCACCACAGCATCACTCAGCATCACCACACCACCACTCAGCACCACCACAGCATCACTCAGCACCACCACAGCATCACTCAGCACCACCACAGCATCACTCAGCACAGCACCACCACAGCATCACTCAGCACAGCACCACCACAGCATCACTCAGCACAGCACCACCACAGCATCACTCTGCACCACCACAGCATCACTCAGCACCACCACAGCATCACTCAGCACCACCACAGCATCACTCAGCACCACCACACCATCACTCAGCACCACCACAGCACCACCACAGCATCACTCAGCACCACCACAGCATCACTCAGGACCACCACAGCATCACTAAGCACCACCACAGCATCACTCAGCACCACCACAGCATCACTCAGCACCACCACAGCATCACTCAGCACCACCACACCATCACTCAGCACTACCACAGCATCACTCAGCATCACCACAGCATCACTCAGCACCACCACACCACCACTCAGCACCACCACAGCACCACCACAGCATCACTCAGCACCAGCACAGCACCACCACAGCATCACTCAGCACCACCACACCACCACTCAGCACCACCACACCACCACTCAGCACCACCACAGCATCACTCAGCATCACCAAAGCACCACCACACCACCACTCAGCACCACCACAGCACCACCTCAGCATCACTCAGCACCACCACAGCACCACCTCAGCACCACCACAGCATCACTCAGCACCACCACAGCACCACCTCAGCATCACTAAGCACCACCTCAACACCACTCAGCACCACCACAGCATCACTAAGCACCACCTCAACATCACTCAACACCACCTCAGCATCACTAAGCACCACCTCAACATTAGAATAGGCAGGAAGAAGTTGCCAACATTGCAACGACAAAATAAACGACAAGACCTTTCTTATGTTTATTCTTTTTAATTGGGTCATTCAGTTGTACATAATGTCGTCTTAGTTATATATAAAGTAACAAAAATGCTTATAAGTCTTTTTTATTATAACTTTTCAACATGCTGCACAGCAGCCACAATGCTCTTAAAAACATTGGCAAAACCAATAGCTCTGCCTAAACACTTATAAGGCCCCAAAGGCGCGACCTATTGGCTAATAGGTCTCGCCTTTGGGACCGTATATGTGTTTAACCAGGTGTCAGTTATGCAGCACAATTGTTGCATGGCTAAACACTTATAAGGTCCCAAAGGCGAGACCTTGTGGCTATGCCAATGCTTGGTTTTTTTCCCGGCAGGATCCGCGCACCCTGAGCGCATCCTGCCGATTTAAAAAAATAAATAATGCTTTTTTCTACCCAGGGGGTCCTTGTGGGACCCCCGGAGCAGACCTAGGGGGTCAGGGTGTTTCTACCCTGCCCCCTTTGTGCGTTTTGCGCACTTGTTTCTTTTTTTTTTCTCGGCGGGATTCGCGCACCCACCCTAAGCGCATCCCGCCGATTTTTTTTATTTTTAAAAATGCTTTTTTCTGCCCAGGGGGTCTTTGTGGGACCCCCTGAGCAGACCTAGGGGGTCAGGGTGTTTCTACCCTGCCCCCTTTGTGCGTTTTGCGCACTTGTTTCTGTCCCTTGGTTCTACCGAGGGACAAAATGGCTGCCAACACTTCCTGATTTGGAGTATTGACAGCCAATTAGCATGCAGCTCGTGATCGGGAGGGTACGCGGACCCTACTCGGCCATAGATATATATGTGATTTTATTTGTGATTTTCTCAGAAACTACTGAACGGATTTACACCATTTAAGCAAAAGGCACGACACTGAACCAAGGGCTACCTCTTTGCCAAATTTGGTGTAATTCCGTTCAGCAGTTCGGGCTGTAGCTGCGATGAAAGGATCCTATGGAAAAATGAATGGGGAAAACGCGTTTTGGGACCCCCCTTTTTTCTCGGCCCCCGCTTGACGAATGAACCCGAGACTTTCAGGGTAGGAGCGGAGCGCCCCAACAAGTTGGAAGCTTTCGCGAAGATTCGTCAACCGGCGCAAGAGTTGTTTCAAATAGAATGTCGCGGATTTCCTATGGAAAATAGGTCCTAACTATAACTATCTACTGGCGACCGCCAGTAGATAATATATATATATATATATATAGATATATATATTTATCTATATATAGTCATAATCCACCTCAGCACCTGCATCCATGACTCTCCTAAATGGGGAGGGATCCCTGTACCTCTCTTACTCGTGGATGATACCCTTTTAGTTTCCAATACTCCAGTGGGTCTGCAGAATAGTCTTCATAGGTTTTCTGAATTTTGCGACCTCCGAGGTCTGGAAGTGAATACTTCCAAGAACAAGGTCATGATGTTTAATCCCATAGGTTATTTAATGGAGACATTTTGAATACAGGGGTTATCTCTGAAATTTGTTGATAGCTTTGACTACGTGGAGGTTAACTAGATAAATCACTCTCCTGGAAGTCACAAAGAGGTATAAAGCGACTACCCCGAGATCTGTTTCCCCGACATTTGAGGTTGAATCTGCCCTTTGCAAGATTTATAAGGACATGGTTGAGGATGTCGACCATTTATTATTTCTATGTGTATTGTAGAAAAGAGCAAGGGGGGCATGGATTAGACCGCTTTGATGAAACCTGGATGTGATGCTTAACTAAGTTACCTCTAGAATGTTTCTGACTAATAGCCCTGTCATAGTTTTTGCACTTAGCTGTTTTTATATGCTGTTTGGATTCAAAGGAAGCGACAGGGTCTATCATTATGAATACTAATTTGCTTGACAATGTATATGTTTTGAGTTAGTGTAATAGGTCTGCGGCTTTTCCTCCAAGGTAATATTAATCCTTGAGGTCTGAAATACAATACTGTATAACTTTACAAGATGATTTTTAACGATGGATATGTATTCATTATTTTTGCAATCCATTTTTCGGTATTTATTGTTTTTCTTTTATATTGTAAATTATTATACAGTTTTGAAAGTCAATTTGTATTTTATGATGTTTGTAAGCAGCTTGCCCATAAAATAAACTTATTTTGATGATGATAATGACTAAGTTTGTTGGGTTTCATAGCCTCCTGCATCTTGCTGGCTTTACATGCCCATTAGCTAAAGCACTTCTGTCAAGATGTTTGTCTTGACTGCCACTGAGGGTAACTGATGGGCAAGGACCTCAGCCACCCTCTGCACCACCATTGCAAATGAGGCTCCTTCCTCCGAAACCACGGTAGGAGGAGAGACCAAGTCAGTATCCAGTGACGAGTCTAACCCACTGGTATCTGGCAGTTCCTCATACCAGTTATCCTCTGGTTAATCTAGGGGATGATGGGAAACATAAGGGTCCTTAGACCCCTCCCAATCATCTCCCTCTCCCTTATTCAAAAATTTACTGGCTCTGGTACGGAGGGCATGGTACCAGTTGATGACGGAGTCAACGTCTACCAGGCTCCATATCCGAGTCAAGAATGATGATAGTGTAAGTGCTCCGGGATCGACAGCACTGGAGCAGGCTCTGTGGAAGGTCGTGGTCTCCCGAATGGAACTGCTCCAGATCGAACATCTAATCCATGGGGCCAGACTGCCCTGTCAGGAATCCAGTAGGGGTCCCTCCTGAACCTGTGGGGCCCAAATGGAGTCCCGAGGGGCGGGCCACCCAAATATGAGGTGCATGGCCTCATAGAACTCCTAAAGTTGGGTGGGGGTCACCCCGGGAAACTCTGGGAGGGGCAGAGCAGACCCAGGCTCAGCACAGGAGCGAGGACTCTAGTGGTGCAGACGTTCCCACGCCTTGTCCGAGGACTGCGACTGGTGAAAAGTCGTCGATGAATGCTTCAGCTTCTTGTGGGACTTACCTGATGATTTTGAGTGAGACGACAAATGTCAGGTCCTTCCACGCGACTGGGATCATGAGCATCATGAGGTTTTCTGATGTTGGGCAGCGAAGAGCTTAAGGGAACATGGCGCAGCAGTCTTTGGAGTCATGGTCCCTTTCCAAGCACCACAAACAAACCAAGTGTGCGTCTGTCACAGACATCTGCCTGTGACAGGCACCAAAGGGTTTAAAACCCGTTGATCTCTTGGGTGACATCCCTCGCACACCAGGAGAAAATATTCTCAAAAAAATCTTCGACAAAACATCGAAACAAACTCAGCCAAAAGGTTACTGGTGGTAGCTCTTCCAGATCTGTGCTGACAGGCACGTAAAGAAAAGAACTGCTGCCAGCACGCTGGGGTGGCATCGGATGACACTGACATGGAGCCAAGCGACGCCACCTACCGGCGTGCAGGGGTACTGCTCAGAAATATCTGGATCCAGTCTGACGCTTGAAGGTACTTCTAAGGTAAGGAATCTGCAGCTAGAAGTACCGATCAGATATAAAAAATATTGAATAATTGTCCCAGGATTCTCTCTCAACAGTGGAGAAAATTCTAAAGCGTACCAGTCTGGGAAAGATTCCATGCTACACTATGTCATAATTCAGACTGTAGACTCTGCATTTAATACCACTGGAAAAACCTTTACAAAAGAGAAAAAAAGTAGAAAGCACACTGTACCTTACTAAGAATTCTGATGATTTGTTTAATCTGTCCATGTGATACCCGTTTACTGATACAACCAAAGACAACAAGGGCTCTTGGCTGGAGTGATGGATTATACTGGAATGCAAATCTGAGGAAAGAAATTGTATGTTTAGAACAGACACTTTTCTACCACTGTCAGCAAGGCCAACAAACAACAATTATGTTCTATAGCCTATGTGTTTAAAATAAGCTTACATTTCATTAATAAAATCAGCAATTTAGTTTTGGTTTGAAACATACTTTTGTGCTAGCTCTGTCCACTGGTCCAGCCACTTGCATGTTGGGATGTCTCTCATACAAGCCTGAAAGAGTTTAGAAAATGGGAATGACAAATCCTGTTCCATTGTGGAGTGCTCTTGAATTTTAGCCCCAAAACATCTAGTAGTTTTCCCAAACCAATACATAGGAGCTGGTTAGTCACACAAAGACAACATATCTTAAATATTTAAGTTTTGAACTGCAAACAGCAATTTCTTTTTAAACATAACATTTGAGTGTGTGAACTTTTTACCTTTTAAATATGAAAGTTTTATACATATATATATACACACACACACACACAACAAACCAGTCTCAGTCAATAAGTGCGCTCAACAGATGGTGCTAGACAGCTCGCCCTTCAAAGTTTTAGCGACCAATGAAGAAATTAAAAAGGACTATTAAAAGACAGACTTACAGAATGGAATTTTTATCCGATACACTTTCTGCTGATACCAGACAAACCCCAACTGACAGAACAATGCCATTAATTAGATGAAGAAAACAGACTAATTGCAGAAAAAGAGCTTCACTTTTCTCTAGTCTAATCAGTTTCTTACTATAAAACCTGCAAATACCTTGTAATTTACCCTTTCTAACCCCTACATTTGCCCAATGCCTTTTGACGTTTATATACTACTCCCCAGATCCAGGCAACTATCCTTGCTCAAGAACTGGGAACTAAGCTTGCCAATTCCAATGGCTTCATTAAGGGCTGATAAAACATTTGTAGCAGCCTCAGTATCATTCTCCCTGTCCACTCACTCAGTGCTACTCACACACTTGAAAAAGCCCCTCAGATTGAGTCCTAAATGGTTGGTGCCATGACAGCTAAAGTGGAGGGACGATGGATATTCTAGACATGCGTGGGAATACATTCTCAGTGGACTCCCCTGTTCTCTACAGCAGCAGCTACTACTACATGTGTATTTAACTCCACTGCTTAACCTAAACTGTCGGCACTGTCAGCTGAAGCATGGAAGCAGCCACTCATCTATTCTGTCCAGTGGTGCAGCCACTCCTAGCAGGTCTGCTTTTTGAAATGCATAAGGCAGCAGCCATCAATAGTCACAAGGTAAAAATAATTTTCTATTTACTCCTACAGTTTTAAACATACTTCCTTGTATTATTATATTTACCTCCATAATTTCTAGTAGGGCTTCGGTGACTGTTTCCAGCGACGTCAGAGCAAATGTTTCCCTTTCATATGAGCCAGGTGAAAAGGACCTATCCCGATAGCTGGATCTGAAAGCAATCACAGCTGCTGATTTCACTTTGCTGATCCCAAAGAGCAAGTAAAACTTGGGCAATGAGAATTCTGTTAGGCTGAGTCTCAAAACCTGTTTGGTCTCTTCTGTTATGGAAACAAAATAGGACAAAAGAAATTTCTAGACATGTTTATCAGTAAAATTTCAAGTCAGATATTCAAAATAATTGACAATTCTCTTAATAAAGAAAACAGCTAACGAATGACTTCTAAAGTGCACTGGCAACGTACAGATATCTACTTGTCCAACGTGTATTACAGCCACCAGTTTTTAGCTTCAGAGGTCATGTATTACAGTGTTTCTAAAGGCACGCTCAACATTAGAGTCCATGTTCCAAACGTGCTCTTTCTCGCAACTGCCCCAGCTACGAATTTAAAAGGCGTTGTGGCATTGTGCATGCATCCTTCACATCATCTGCTTTATCGAATATACCAAATGAAGAAACTCTTAAGGACACAGGATCATACAAACACATTCAAGTAAGAATTTTTTTCAGATAACTAATTTGTAAGCCGTATGTTATCACAGAAATTGGTGTATGGGCATATGTCCGCGTGAATCAATCAATGTAAACGTAACCGCAAAATGTTCATCAAAATTTCAGATTCATTAAAAGCTAGCAACCCCAAGTCTAACACCTGCAAGTGAGTACTCAAGATGGTGTAGGCCATCTGGGTTACAGTGAAAATTGCAGAACTTACCACTGAAGTTAAGCTGCGAACAAGTGCATAGGGAGTGAATTATATTAATAACTAGTCCATGGGTGGAAGCTCGAAGTGATAAAGGACCTGTGGCCACTAACAAAGTGACAACATGGAATAGGTAGGGAAGGTGCGCAGCCACATCCAATGAGTTGTTGAATGACAGCATCAGCATGTAACGGGCAAGGATGGCAATATCATCCCACATCAGGTGCTGTTCAAGTGTAGGTGTAGGAGACAAGCATGTTTTGTCAATTAATTTACACATTCTTCCAATCACCTAAAAGAAAGAACACATCAGGAAAAAGTTACTTCGGAGTAAATAATTCAACCAATTGAATACATATTATTAAGAGAATGTGTGCATGTTTTGTATGTGTAGGTATTTGGAATGCACAAATCTGTCTAGTGAGCAACAGAACACTGAACATCAGGCAAAAGCCCATTGGTACTACTCAAGACAGTTTACAATAAGGCAAGTTAATACAGTAGGGGACAACCTCGAAGAGCACAAGAGTCTTTAGATATGCCAAAAGGAGGCTCACAAGCCCTTTATCTCTGGTGCTACTTAACCTTTTTCAGTGTAGCTTATCATATATTTTATAACACAACATGGCCAATATTTTATGCAATAAATGAAAACGAGCTGTGTTCATCTATTTTATGTTTTATGAAGTTCAGCTGTGCTAGTGAACAAATGTAAGGAAAATGTTACTTCCCCAGTAAGCATCTGTTCTTGGCATGTAGAGCTGTAGATTCACATGCTTTGCATACTCCTGCCATCTAGTGTTAAGTCCGGATGTTCACAAGTTGTTTTTGTTCAAAGAAGTCTTTCCAGTCACGATGTAGGCGGCGACTCCTTTCGGTGAAAATGTGCATGGGCATCGACTCCATTGTTAGATTGTTTTCCCGCAGAGGGTGAGAAATGGAGTTAGGAAGTGTAGAATAGAGATGTCCATGCGTATGAATGTAAATTAAGAACTACAACCACTACAGGAGACCAGGGAGGTGAGTGGGCGCATGTGAATCTACAGCTCTACATGCCAAGAACAGATGCCTACTGGTTAAGTAACATTTTCCGTTCGAGGCATGTGAGCTGTAGATCACATGTTTTGCATAGACTATATAGCAGTAATCTCCCAAAGCGGTGGCTAACTTGTAGTGGCTGTAGTTGTTTGAAATAGTGTTTTAAGTACTGCCTGGCCTACATTTGCCTGCTGTCTTGAGGACACATCTACACAATAGTGTTTGGTGAATGTGTGTGGTGTAGACCATGTTGCTGCCTTACAAATGTCAGCTATGGGGATATTTCTCAAGAAGGCCATGGTAGCCCCTATTTTGGAGGGAAAGCACCCTAGGATGTACTAACAAAGTTCTCTTTGCTTTTGTATAACATGTCTGGATACATTTTATAATCCATCTTGCAATACCGGACTTAGAAATAGGATTGCCCTTGTGAGGTGGAGAAAAAGCAACAAATAGTTGTTTTGTTTTCCAGAACTCTTTGGTTCTTTCTATGTAGTAAAGTATAGGCCGCCTAACATCAAGTGTATGTAGAGCTAGTTCTGCTACAGAATCAGGTTGAGGAAAGAAAACGGGTAACTCAACTGATTGATTGATATGAAAAGCAGAAAATACTTTAGGGAGAAATTTAGGATTAGTACGAAGAACCACTCTATCCTTGTGCAGCTGAAAGAAAGGCTCTTGTATAGTCAATGCCTGAAGCTCACCAACTCTCCTTAATGAAGTTATCGCTATGAGGAAAGCGATTTTCCATGACAGGAATTGCAACTGACATTTGTGCATTGGTTCAAAAGGTGGACTCATTAGCCTTGTAAGAACTAGGTTTAAGTTCCACTCTGGAGCAGGGGGAATTCTTGGTGGTATTACCCTTTTTAATCCTTCCATGAAGGCTTTAATCACTGGTACTCTGAATGGGGATAAGTGTTGTCTGTTTTGAAAATATGCAGCTACTGCTGCTAAATGTAAGTGAATGGATGTGTAGTCTAATCCACATTGCTGTAAATGCAACAGATAACAAATGATGTTCTGTACTGAAGCATCAAGTGGATCAATATGGTTGTTGTTGCACAAGTTACTAACTTGTGTAACGATATATCTGTAAGAGACAGTAGTTAGTGACAGATTCCTTACCTTAGAATATCCCCAGGCGTCAGGCTGGATCCGGGAAAGTTTTGCGTAGCAGTACCCTTGCGCGTCGGTAGGCGGCGTCGGGCGGCTCCGCGTCCGTCGCCGGCGTCGTGATCGCCGGGATGACGTTGCGGGCAGTACTTAGGCGCCGCCCTGCGCGCTGACGTCAGTTCTGTACACGACTTTCCGCGCCAGGAACGCAGAGCCATGCAAGAAGCTGACACAGGTGTCTGAAAAATACTAGGGCCCTGAAAGGGATGTCCTTAACCCTAGAAATCAGTTCGCAGAACGGGGAGGATGGTGGGCGGTAGGAATCTGTCACTAACTACTGTCTCTTACAGATATATCGTTACACAAGTTAGTAACTTGTGCATCTGAAAGAGACACGTTAGTGACAGATTCCTTACCTTAGAATAGATACCCCAGCAATACCAACCCCGGTGGTGGGTCTGCGAACAAAGATCAGACAAGGAAGTCCTGGAGGACAGAACGGCCAAGAAGCCGTCCCTCCGGACCGGACTGTCAAGGCAGTAATGCTTTGTAAACGTGTGCAGCGAGGCCCACGTAGCTGCCTGACAGATAACCGGCAGCGGAACACCGCGGCCCAAGGCCGTGGTAGCAGCCGTTGCCCTGGTGGAATGGGCACGCAGCCCAACAGGAGGCTCCTTCTTGGCCAAAGAATAGCAGGTCTTGATGCACAAGGTAACCCAGCGGGAGATGGTCCTCTTGTGCACCGCCCGACCTTTTTGGCGCCCACGTAGCCAACAAAGAGCTGGTCATCCACCCGGAAGTGTTTTGTGCGGTCGATATAGAAGGAGAGCGCACGTTTTGGGTCCAGACGGTGGAGCCTCTCTTCCTCTCTGGAAGGATGCGGAGGCGGAAAGAAGGTGGGCAAAGTGATGGTCTGCCCAATGTGGAAAGCAGTAACCACCTTTGGCAAGAAGGACGGACGCGTCCGAAGAACAACCTTGTCTGGATGAACAGACAGAAAGGAGGTTTGCAAGATAGAGCCTGGAGCTCACTCACCCGCCGAGCGGAGGTGATGGCCACCAGAAAGGCTGTCTTCAGAGTCAGAAGACGAAGAGGACAGTTATGCAGAGGCTCAAAGGGAGCGCACATTAAAAAGGTAAGAACCAAGTTCAAGTCCCACTGAGGCATTACAAACGGAACAGGAGGGAAGAGGTGAGTAATGCCTTTTAAGAACCTGTTAACAACAGGGGACTTGAAAAGGGAGGGCTGATCAGGGAGCCTGAGGAAGGCCGAGATAGCACAAAGATAACCCTTGATGGTACCCAGGGCAGAACCCTGTTGGGCCAGAGAGAGAAGGAACAGAAGGACCTCAGAAAGAGGGGCAGAAAGGGGATCCACAGCCTTTGCTGTGCACCATGCCACAAATTTGTTCCACCTGCAGGCGTATACCACCTTAGTGGAGGGACGCCTGGCTGCCAGAATCACATCACAAACTTCGGGAGGCAAGTCGAAAGGAATCAACTGCCGCCGCTCAATCTCCACGCAAGCAGGTGTAGACTGGACAGGTTCGGGTGGAGGACCGTCCCCTGCTGCTGCGACAGAAGATCCTCCCGAAGAGGCAGACGGATCGGGGATCTATGCTCATATTGAGTAGCTCGGGATACCAAACTCTTCGAGCCCAGTCCGGAGCCACAAGAATGACTTGGGCCGGTCGTGCCGAATCTTCTTCAACACTCTGGGTAGAAGTGGTATAGGCGGAAAGGCGTACAACAGACCGCAACTCCACTCGCGACGAAAAGCGTCGCCGAGCGAGTGCCGCCTTGGAAATTCCAACGCGCAGAACTGATGACATTGCGCGTTCTCTTCGGTGGCGAATAGATCTAACCAAGGCTCTCCCCACTGTAGAAAGAGTCCTTGCGCCACTTCCGAGTGAAGACGCCATTCGTGATCCATCATGCACCTGCGGCTGAGTTCGTCCGCCCTGGCGTTCAGAGAACCTGCCAGGTGTTGAACCATCAGGAACATGCCCTGATGTTCCAGCCATGTCAGAGGCGCAGAGCCTCCTGACAAAGGGTCCAAGACCCCACCCCGCCCTGTTTGTTGCAGTACCACATGGCGGTGGTGTTGTCTGTGAACACCTGCACCACCTTCCCTTTGACAGAGGGAAGGAATGCCTTGAGTGCAAGCCGGATCGCCCGGAGCTCCAGAAGGTTGATATGGAGCCGGGACTCCGCCGGAGACCAGAGGCCTCTGATCTCCGCCTCTCCCATGTGACCGCCCCATCCCAGAAGGGACGGCGTCCGTCACAACTGTATGCTCTGGCTGGGGAAGGGAGAGGGATCTGCCCATGACCCATTGCCGGTTCGAGAGCCACCACTGCAACTGTTTTGCAGTCCCCTCCGAGATCTGGACGTGATCGGACAGGTTGCCCTGGTGCTGCGCCCACTGGAACTTCAGGTCCCACTGCAGAGCCCGCATATGCCATCTGGCATGATTGACCAGCAGGATGCAGGAGGCCATGAGGCCCAGCAGCCTCAGGGTCATCCGTACCGAAACCCAGGATAAAGGCCGAAAGATCGGAATCATAGCCTGAATATCCCGGACTCGCCGTTCGGGAGGATAGGCCCGAAACTGCGTCGTGTCCAGAACTGCTCCGATGAAAAGGAGCTGTGGAGAAGGAATTAGATGCGACTTCGGCACATTGATGGAGAACCCCAGCGAGTGCAGGAGTTCGGCCGTAGTCTGGAGGTGGGAGACGACTGCCTGGGACGAGCCCGCCTTCAGCAGCCAGTCGCCGAGGTAGGGGAAGACTGAAACCCCTGCCCGGCGCAGATGAGCTGCGACCACCGCCATCACTTTCGTGAACACCCGAGGGGCACTGGTAAGGCCAAAGGGGAGCACGGTGAACTGAAAATGCTCGGGGCCTACCGTGAACCGAAGGTAACGCCGGTGGGCCGGCAGGACGGGGATGTGGAAATACGCGTCCTGCAAGTCCAACGCTACCAACCAGTCTCCAGGGTCGAGGGCAGTCAAGACCTGAGCTAGGGTGAGCATCTTGAACTTCTCCTTCCGGAGGAAGCGATTGACGTTCCGGAGGTCCAAGATAGGACGCATGTCCTCCTTGTCCTTTTTGGGCACCAGAAAGTAGTGGGAGTAGCAACCACGCCCTACTTCTGGGGTCGGAACATGCTCGATGGCCCTCTTGGTCAAGAGGGCCGTGACTTCCTTCTGTAGAAGCACCAAGTGATCCCCTGACATGCGGTGGAATTGAGGTGGCATGGCTGGGGGGTGGTCTCGAAGGGGAGGGAGTAGCCCCTTCGGACAATGTCCAAGACCCACCTGTCCGAGGTGATGGTGCGCCAGTGGGGAAGGTGATGACGGACCCTGCCCCTACTGGCGTGCCGTGCACCTGAAAGGAGGGACTAGGAGGGCTTGGAGGCCGCGGACGGGTTGGAGGTGGTGGCCTGACCCGCACGCTGGTTGCCCGATCCGCCACGGCGGAATCCACGTCCTCGGCCACGCGAAGACGCCTGCTGCGCGGGCCGGTGGCTGGGCTGCTGACGTGAAGGGCGCCCCTACCGTGGCCACGATAGGGGCGAAAAGCAGAAGGCAGCGGAGGGCGTGTAGCAGAAAGGCCCAGGGACTTGGCAGTAGCCCGTGAGTCCTTAAAGCGCTCCAACGCATGGTCTGCTTTGGACCCAAAAAGACCGACTCCATCAAAGGGCATGTCCATGAGAGTATTCTGGACATCCCCTGAAAAACCAGTGGTTCTCAGCCAGGCGTGGCGTCGGAGCGCCACCGTCGTTGCAATCGACCTGCCCAGCGAGTCGGCGGTGTCAAGGCCACAACGGATAGTGTATTTGGCCGCATCCCTTCCTTCCGCAATGGCGCGGGAAAGCAGTGCCTGGACCTCCTCAGGGCACTGGGGCAAAACATCCGCCACCGAATCCCACAGGGAGTGGGTATATCGGCCCAAAAGACAAGCGGTGTTAACGGACCGCAAGCCAGCACTGGAGGAAGAAAAACCTTTCTTCCCAAACTGATCCAGGCGTTGGATTCCCTATCCGGAGGAGCGGTAGGGAAGGCGGTTTGGGAAGCGGAGGCTTGGACAACCAAGCTCTCAGGAGTGGGGTGGACAGAAAGAAACAGGGGGTCGCCCGGAGCAGGGCGATGCGCGTCGTGACACGTTCCGATCCACAGGAGCCCCTGTGTTGGGCTTGGACCAGGCGCCCAAAAGAACGTCAGTGAGGGCGTCGTTAAACGGCAGCACAGTCTCCGCAGAGGAGGCTGCCGGCTGAAGCACCTCTGTCAAGATGTTAGGCTTGACCGTCAAAGTAGGGAGCTGGAGACGTAAGGCCCCAGCAGCCCTACGCAACACCGCACCAAAATTGGCCCCTCCTCCGTAGCCACGGGAGGAGACAGCATGCCAGTGTCAGGGAAGTATCCAGACCACTGGCCTCCCCTAGACTCTCTGTCCAGTCCTCATCATACTGACAGTTGCGCGTCAGAGGGTCATCAGACCCCTCCCAGTCCTCCTGGTCCTCCTCTGGTTCAAAATAAGGAGGAACATTTGGGACCCAAGGTCCCATCGGCGCCGGGAGCCGGCGGCCGAGCGACGTCGCTCCGGGTCCATGTCCGGAGCCGGAAGGAACTGGGGACGACGCCGCCCGGAGCCCAGGGCGGCGTCGAGAACGGCACCGGAGACATCGGCGCCGGCGGAGGTGTCGTGGAGGTCGACTGGCGTCGATGGGGGTTGTGGAGCCGGGATCGAGGCCGGGGCCGAAGCCGGAGCCGGGATCGAGGCTGGAGGCACGGGCGACGCCGGGCCGGAGCCGCCGGCGATGCCGGAGCAACCCCATCAGGGCCCGCGGGGCCCGAAGGCGCACCGGAGGGGCCTGAAGGCCCGAAGAGGCGGGCCATGGCCGACAGGAACTCCTGTACCTTGGTCGGATCCGCCCCCGAACCCGGGAAGGGCGGGTATGGCGGGGCGACTCCACAGGCAAGTCCGGGGCCGCGGGGCGGGGACGGTGCCGGGAGGGGCCCTCAGCCGAGTCGCGAGATCGGCGAGGCGAAGTCCGAGAGCGACGATGCTTCTTGGACTTCTTGTGCTTAGACTTACCGGACGAAGAAGACTTCGACGCCGACGACCGGTGTGCACTCCGCGAGCGACCCCTGGACCTCTCACGCGACCGGGGCCTCCGTGGAGCCGAATGCCGAGCCTCGAGGAGCTTCCGAGACCGCTCTCGCAAAGCTTTCGGGTTGAGGGCCTGGCATTCGGGACAAGACTCGGTGTCGTGGCCTCGGCCGAGGCAGAAGAGACACTCCCAATGCGGGTCGGTGACGGACATCATCCGCGCACAGGCGCCGCATCGCTTGAAGCCGGGCATCCCTACGACACCTTTAAGTTGGAAAAACTGTGAAAAATCACCAAAAGTATGGTCAAAAATTGACCAGGGCACTGCTCTTCCCGGATCTGCGCTTGCTGGCGCGGAAAAGAAGAACTGACGTCAGCGCCGCAGGGGCGGCGCCTAAGTACTGCCCGCGACGTCATCCCGGCGATCACGACGCCGACGACGGACGCGGAGCCGCACGACGCCGCCTACCGACGCGCAAGGGTACTGCTACGCAAAACTTTCCGGATCCAGCCTGACGCCTGGGGATATTCTAAGGTAAGGAATCTGTCACTAACGTGTCTCTTTCAGATACAATAGACAACAAACCGTTTCCATTTCGCAGCATAACATGCTCTAGTAGTAGGCTTTCTAGCCTCTGAGAATATTCATTCAGTCTGGTGGTAATTGTAAATAACCAAACTCTATGACTTCTGGAGCCAAATCGCTAGGTTGAGTTCTTAGGGATTTGGAGGTCTGATTTCTCCATGGCTCTGAGTGAGGAGAGAGGGTGTGAGATGTAACTTTTGATGTGGAACCACTGAGAGTTCTAACAGGGTAGTGTACCAAGGTTGGGGAGCCCAAGTGGGGGCTACTAAGATCAGTGTGAGAGACATTTGTCTGAGCTTCCGAACCAGTAACGGAGTTAGTGGGAGAGACGGAAAAGCGTAAGCAAATATCTCTGACCAATTCATCTATATAGCATTGCCTTTGGAAGCCTGGTCTGGGAACCTGGATGTGAAGTTTGGGCATTTTGCGTTATGCGCTGTGGCAAACAGATCTATCTGTGGAAATCCACATTTTTGAAAGTAGGGAAGAAGAACTTGGGGATTAAGTTCCCACTTGTGGATTTGCAGCCTGTGTCTGCTGAGCAGGCCTGCGATCTGATTGTCTACTCCTGGAAGGTGTTCTGCTAGGAGATACATTTTGTGATGAATCGCCCAATTCCAAATGCTTTGCGCAAGCCGCGACAGCTGGAGAGTGTGTGTTCCTCCCTGTTTTTGTAGGTAATAGATGGCTGTCATGTTGTCTGTGCAGACTAAGACAGTCTTGCCTAGAAGTTGGGTCAGAAAAGCTTTGAGTGCTAGAAACACTGCTAGCAGTTCTAGGTAGTTGATGTGTAGACGTTTGTGACTGTGTGACCACAGCCCCTGTATCGTGTGATGTTGAAGATGAGCACCCCAACCAGTTAGAGATGCGTCCGCTGTCAATACAATCTGTGGAATCGGGTCTATGAAGGGCCGCCCCTTTCCTAAGTTTTGAGGGTTCCACCACTGCAGAGAGTGATGGGTGCCGCTGTCTACCAACACTAGATCGGTTAATGCACCCTGTGATTGATTCCACTGACGTGCTAGACATTCCTGCAGAGGATGCATGTGAAGCCTTGCATGAGGTATGATTGCAATGCAGGATGCCATCATTCCTCACAGTTGCATGAAGACTCTGGTTGGTAATGATTGACTGAGGTGAAACTAATATTGTGGCCTGAATATTGTGAATCCTGGCTACATTGGGAGTGGCTAGAGCTTTGAGAGTATTGAGGGAAGCTCCCAGATAAGACTGCACCTGCGCTGGACACAGGTGAGATTTCTGTGCATTTATTGTGAAGCTCAACTGATGAAGCAGATGTACTGTTGCCTGAGTGTGTAGTTTACAGGTCTGGTAAGTGCTTGCTTTGATAAGCCAGTCGTCCAGGTAAGGTAAGACATGTATACATTGTCTTCTGAGATGAGCGGCTACCACAGCAAGACATTTGGTGAACATTCTGGGGGCCGTGGTGATGCCAAATGGAAGTACCTTGAACTGGTAATGTTTGCCTGCTATCACAAATCTGAGGTATTTGCGATGAGCGGGATGAATTGGAATATGAAAGTAGGCGTCCTTTAGATCTAGCGTAGACAAAGTCGCCCTCCTGCAACAGGGGAAGTATTTGTTGAAGAGTGACCATGTGATAATGCTCTGATGATATGTATTTGTTTAATTCTCTGAGATCTAGAATAGGTCTCAAAGAGCAGTCCTTTTTGGGAATCAAAAAGTAAAGGGAATAAACCCCTGACCCGTGGTATTGAAGTGGGACTGGCTCTATAGCCCCTTTGAGTAATAAAGAGTGCACTTCATGTTGAAGCAAGTGCTGGTGGTCTGGTGACATTTTGTGTGATCGAGGAGGAATGTTTGGAGGATTGTTGGCAAAAGCCATGTTGGATAATTCCAAGCACCCATTTGTCGGTTGTTAGTGAGTTCCAAATGGGGAAACGTTTTGAAGTCTTCCGCCGACAGGTGTGGAATAGTCAGCGGGAAGTGTTGGGAAGTCACGGTTTGCTTGATGAAGGGGAAGTGTGAGGTGTGGTATTCTTATCTCTGCCCCTGGGACTATTTCCCCTATAACCACCTCTGAAAAATCCTTTTGTAAAGGAGGATTAGGAATTGCCTTTGTATGAGGAAGTGTTCTGATCAGTGCCTGTAGACTTGGACCCTCCCCTATAAAAAGAGTGCTGAAAGGAACCTCTATTTTAGGCAGATTGAAGCGCTCCCATCAATTTTGCCACGTTGGTGTCCTTTTTCATCTTTTCCAAAGCTAAACCGATCTCAGGGCCAAAAAGGTGCTTTTTATCAAAAGGTATATTTAGTATGGATTGTTGGACTTCAGGCTTGAATCCTGAAATCCGTAGCCAAGCATGACATCTCAGTAAGATGCTGGTATTCACTTCTCTAGCTGCGGTGTCAGCTGCATCTAGAGCGCATTTGATAGAGGCATTGGAAATTAATTTCCCTTCTTGGACTAAGTCCTGAGCTTTTGCTCTATGCTCCTCTGGGAGAAACTGCAGTAATTGATCCATTTCGTCCCAGTGGGCTCTATCATACCTTGCCAGTAGGCCCTGCGTATTAGCAATACGCCATTGATTAGCTGCTTGCGCCGCTACACGTTTGCACGAAGCATCAATAAGCTTCGACTCTTTATCTGGGGGAGGGGCAAACCCAGATGCTTGAGAATTAGCTCTCTTTCTGGCATTTGATCGGGTTGTGTTGCAGGAAAGTCTTTGCTTTTCGGCATCGAAGTTTTCGGATCCGAGCCGGAAAGTCATTTTGGTGCTGAAGGTTTCGACTCCGAGGGTTTCTTGGGTTTCAGTGTCGAAGGTTTCGGATCCAAAGTTTTCGGTTCGGAACCGATCTTGGATTTGGAGCTCGAAGGTTTCGGCTCGGAAGTAGGCTTTGGCCGACTCGATCCGAAGCCGGAAGGTTTTTTTTTTTTTAGAGTGTTTCGGTGCCGAGCCAGAAAGCGAAGCGTGAGAAGGAAAATGCTACTTACCCAGTATGCATCTGTTCTTGGCATATAGAACTGTAGAGTCATATGCTTTAGCATAGATCGCCATCTGGGGTTGGGCTCGGATGTTTGCACTTTGTTTTTGTTCGAAGAAGTCTTGCAGTCACGAGGTAGGTGACTCCTCCTTTCGGTGATAGTGCGCATGGGCATCGACTCCATCCTTAGATTGTTTTGCATAAAGGGTGATGATGGAGTTAGCAAAGTAGTAAAGATAGATGTCCATGTAAATTGTATCCAAGTAAGATATCACTGCAACAGGTGAAGGTACCCGGGGAGGCGGGTGGGAGCATATGACTCTACAGCTCTATATGCCAAGAACAGATGCATACTGGGTAAGTAGCATTTTCCGTTCGAGGCATATGAGCTGTAGATCATATGCTTTAGCATAGACTGTAAAGCAGTTATTTCTTAAGCGGTGGCTAACCTGTAGCTGTTGCAGTGGTTTGAAATAGTGTACGTAAAACTGCCTGGCCCACACTAGCTTGTTGTCTTGCTAACACATCAACACAATAGTGTTTTGTGAATGTGTGTGGTGTAGACCATGTTGCAGCTTTGCAGATGTCATCTATGGGAATGTCTCCTAAGAATGCCATAGAAGCCCCTAGTTTGCGTGTAGAGTGTGCTCTAGGGGGAATTGTTAATGTGCGTTTAGCTTTAATGTAGCATATTTGAATGCACTTAACTATCCACCTTGCAATGCCTGATTTTGATATGGGATTGCCTTTATGTGGTGGAGCAAAAGCAACAAAAAGTTGTTTGGTTTTCCTAAAAGGTTTCGTTCTTTCTATGTAGTATAATAATGCTCTTTGACATCTAATGTGTGAAGGGCACGTTCTGCCACTGAATCTGGTTGAGGGAAGAACACAGGCAACTCAACAGATTGGTTGATATGAAAGGCAGAGATGACTTTAGGTAAAAATTTGGGGTTAGTCCTAAGAACCACTTTGTTTTGGTGTATTTGTAAAAATGGTTCCTCTATGGTTAGTGCCTGAAGCTCAGCGACTCGTCTTAGAGAAGTGATGGCTATAAGGAAGGCTACCTTCCAGGTGAGAAATTGTATTTCACATTTGTGCAATGGCTTAAAGGGTGGACCCATAAGTCTTGTAAGGACTATGTTGAGATTCCACACTGGAGAAGGAGGAAGCCTGGGGCAATGAGTCTTTTAAGTCCTTCCATAAAAGCTTTAATAGCAGGCACTCTAAAAAGAGACAAGTGCTGTCTATTTTGCAGATATGCAGCTATTGCAGCGAGATGTAAGCGTATGGATGTGTATGCTAAATTGAAACGTTGTAGGTGCAATGATAGCAAATGAAGTCTTGAATTGAAGCATCTAGTTTATTTATTATTTATTTATTAAGGAGTTTTATATAGCGCTAGCCTGACCCGAGGGTATCGAAGCGCTTCACAACAGTTTTTGAGCAAGATTCATACAATAAGCAGTATTCTACATATAGGTTCGGCAGTCCAAGTGTGCTGAGCAGCATTGAGGTAGAGCGTGAGTCCTGAGATAACCTCAGAGTGCACGTTGTCTTGGGGTTGATACAGTAAGGCAGGATTCTACATATAGGTTCGGCAGTCCAAGTGTGCTGAGCAGCATTGAGATAGTCCGTGAGCCCTGAGATAACCTCATAGAGTGCACGTTGTCTTGGGGTGGATACAATAAAGCAGTATTCTACATATAGGAACGGAAGTCCAAGTGTGCTGAGCAGCATTGAAGTAGTCCGTGAGTCCTGAGATAACCTCAGAGTGCACGTTGTCTTGGGGTTGAACCAATTAAGGGGGGGTGGGGGAGGAGCAGTTGGGGGACGAATAGCAGGGAGGAGGTAAGTCTTAGGGCTACAATGTCAGGAAGAGACGACGAGCAGGGAATAGCGTATAGATGGCGGCTATCCATTCGGGAGGGAGCCGGTTGAGGAAAAGGACTTTAAGTTGTTTTTTTAACTTTGTGAAGGACGAGATGGTCCTGATACCGACTGGGATGGCGTTCCAGAATTTGGGCGCGTTTCCAGCGAAGGACCGTGCAGCAGTTTTTTGTTTGCGTGTTTTCCTGGGGATTAGTAGAAGGGTGCTGGAGCTCCTGAGGTTCCTTGTCTGACCAGCCCTCTTGAGTTTGGCAGCCAAATACTCAGGTTTTCCTGTGTGCAGGGCTTTGTGTGTGAGGCAGGCAGTTCTGTAACTGGCACGCAGTTCGATTGGGAGCCATTTTAGTTCTCTGAGAGCCGGTGAGATGTGATCGTATTTCCTGATTCCAGTGACCATTCTAGCTGCTGCGTTGAGAGTAGTTTTGAGGGGTGCTAGGTGAGATTTTGTTGTACCAGTGAGGGTGGCATTCCCATAGTCGAGTCTGGATAGCACCAGTGATTGGGTGGCTTGTTTGAGGTCGTTGGTTGGGATGAATGGTTTTATTTTGTTAAGTAGCTTCAGGTTGACGAAGGCACTCTTTATGGAGTTCTTGATGTGATTGGCCATGTCGAGTTTTGAGTCTAGGGTAATTCCTAATGATTTAACGGAGTGGGTCAGAGTGTGATTGCTGTTAAGAGCATCCAAAGCTTTTAGCCATTCTTAAATATGAGGGTTCTCCTCTTTGTTGGAGATGAGGAGTATTTCGGTTTTGTCTTGGTTGAGTTTTAAGTGGTTAAGCGACAGCCAATGTTGGATTTCTTTTAGAGTGACATTTAGTCTGTGAATGTCATCAATGGAGGAGGTTTCTAGATAGATTTGGGTGTCATCTGCCTAGAGGTGGAAAGGGATGTTAGCATTTTTGAGTAGGGTGGTGAGGGGTTCCATGTATATGTTGAACAGTTGAGGTGAGAGCACTGAACCTTGGGGGACGCCCTGTTGACAGGGTGTAGGTCGGAGGTAAAGTTTTTTATTTTTATCCTTTGTGAGCGGCTGTGTAAGAAGGAGGAGAACCAGCGTAGGACCACCTCATCAGCTCCTACCCTTTCTTGTAAAGCCTTGATGAGAAGTTGGTGATCAACCGTGTCAAAGGCTGCCGATAGGTCTAGGAGAATGAGGAGGCAGCATTGGTCGGTATCAAGGGATTTGTGGATGTCGTCTGTGATGTTAAGGATCGCGGTCTCGGTGCTGTAGCCTTTTCTAAAACCAGATTGGCGGGGGTCAAGAAGGTTGATGTTATCCATGTGCTGAGTCAGTTGTTGGAGGACGCATTTTTCAAGGATTTTGGATAGGAGGGGGAGATTGGAGACGGGTCTTAAGTTATTCAGTTCCTTGGAGTCCAGGCCTGGTTTTTTTAGTAGTGGCGTGACTTGGCCAACTTTGAATATCACATGTGTGAATAATTTCAAGTATTATTTTATTCTGGTATTTGGTTGTTATCCATATTTATTTATTCGACGTGTATATTACTTGTTGCCAGTAATATTAGTCAATTCGATTTATATACATTGCCCAATGCATTTCGGGCTTGGCCCTTCATCAGGGGCTTTAATCTGTAAATAAAAAGGTAATATTCAGCACGAAGTACGGGATACATGACTCTCAGTAAAATGGTATCACCACTGTTAAATCTCATTTCATGCATGGGTGGTAAAATATAAATCTATAAGAGCCGTTGCCGCCCATGGTTAAAGACCTGTGTTGTTTAAGAACTCTTGGTGTTAAAAGAATGGTGGTGATCAGAAGATAAAGTAAAATAAACATGGTGCCGGAAAACGTAACTGGTGATAGAGTGCATGTGCTAATAAGTGGGTACCGACAACATAAGGTTGTACGGAACCAATGTGGTGACGATTCATGTGGTCGTGGGATGGTTTGTGTTGTCGTGAGGAGAAAAAAGAACCGTGAGTTAAACAGCCCATGCGGTTATAAAGGAATCAACAAAATGTTAGCAAAATGTTAAGAGATGAATGGACACTTACTAAGCATGATCTTCGGCTTCAATAAGCTTTCTATGATGAAAAAATGAAGCGAAACATACGTTCGATCAGAGTCGTGTAATTAGCCGAAGGGATATTATGAGTGCTCAGTTAGTTGGGATATTGCTCACCGAGTGTAGAAGATGATACATCCACGATTAGTCCTTGCGTGTAGTCGTTCAAACTTCCCGGGTGTTTCTGCAAGTGTATGGATACGAGGCATGCGTAAGTATCGTGTGAACCCGGAAGTGCATACTGTTAATGATCTTGCACCAGAACGGGGCTACGGAGAGTCTCAGTTTTTTGGTCAGTTCGGTGGGAATCGGGTCAAGGACGTGAGAGGCTGGTTTGGAGGTGGAGATCAGTTTGAGGATCTCGGTTTCCGGGATGGGGTTGAAGGACTTCCAGGTTTTTGTGTGGTGCTTGGGCGAGCTATCTACTGTCACTGGAGGCAGGTTTTTGCAGACGGGGTTGACGTTGATGTCCAGTGAGTTCAATCCTGGTGATTTTTTCTTCGAAGAAGTTGGCGAAGTTTTCACCCAAGTCTTTGGAGGCCAATAGGGAGGATTCCGGGGGTTTGGAGGTTTGTTGTCTGATGATTTTGAACAGTTCGTTTGGCCTGTTTTTTGCGTTGTCCAGAGCGTCGCAGATGAAGGTGGATTTTTCGCTGCTGATGTGTTTTTTTATTTCCTTCGGGCTGCTTTGAGTTGTTCGAGTAGGCTTTAGGAGGGGTTGCTCCTCCATAGTCTTTCTGTAGCTCTTAGTTGTCTTCTTTCGTTGTTAATGTCCGTGTTGAACCAAGATCTGGATGGGATGTTCCTGTTTTTTTTTTAGTTTCAAGGGGGCTACTTGATCTAGAATGGATGTCATGTTTGTGTTGTAGTGGGCGGTGAGTTCTGTTGTGGATAGATCGTACGTGGAAGCGGTGAGTAGAGAGTTAACCCTTCCCTCTAGGTCAGTCATGTTAATCTGGGTGAAGTTTCTAGTCCATTTCGGAGGGTCTTGGGTGGGGGGTTTGGGTGTGATAGGCTGGGTGAGGTGGAAAAGGATTAAGTGGTGGTCAGACCAGTCCACGGGCAGGGTGCGGTCTATCGTGACAGTGTCGTGCTGGGTGATAATGGCGTCTAGGATTGCTCCTTTGTTGTGGGTTTCCTCTAGGCAGTGTTGGGTAAGGTTGTTGCTGTGAAGCAGCTCCTTCAGGTTCTGGATTAGCAGGTTGTTTTCTTCATTCCAGTGAAGACTGAGGTCGCCCAGAATAAGGTTGTTCATATCTCGGAAAGAGCAGTGGGCAATCAGGTCGGACAGGTGTTCAGTGAATGTGGTGGTGTTGCCTGGGGGGTGGTAAATGAGGTGGCAGATGAGTTTTATTGTTGCTAGTGTTGCACAAGTTACTAACTTGTGTAACGATATATCTGTAAGAGACAGTAGTTAGTGACAGATTCCTTACCTTAGAACAGATTCCTTACCTTTGAATATCCCCAGGCGTCCGGAAAGTTTTGCGTAGCAGTACCCTTGCGCGTCGGTAGGCGGCGTCGTGCTGCTCCGCTTCCGTCGTCGGCTTCGCCGGGATGACGTCGCGGGCAGTACTTAGACGCCGCCCCTGCGCGCTGACGTCAGTTCTGTACACGACTTTCCGCGCCAGGAACGCAGAGCCATGCAAGAAGCTGACATAGGTGTCTGAAAAATACTAGGGCCCTGAAAGGGATGTCCTTAACCCTAGAAATCAGTTCGCAGAACGCGGAGGATGGGTGGGGCGGTAAGGAATCTGTCACTAACTACTGTCTCTTACAGATATATCGTTACACAAGTTAGTAACTTGTGCATCTGAAAGAGACACGTTAGTGACAGATTCCTTACCTTAGAATAGATACCCCAGCAATACCAACCCCGGTGGTGGGTCTGCGAACAGATTCAGACAAGGAAGTCCCGGAGGACAGAACGGCCAAAGAAGCCGCCCCTCCGGACCTGGCTGTCAAGGCAGTAATGTTTGGTAAACGTGTGCAGCGAGGCCCACGTAGCTGCCTGACATATATCCTGTAACGGAACACCGCGGCCTAAAGCCGTGGTAGCAGCCGTTGTCCTGGTGGAATGGGCACGCAGCCCAACAGGAGGCTCTTTCTTAGCCAAAGAATAGCAGGCCTTGATACACAAGATGACCCAGCGGGAGATGATCCTTTTGTGTACCGCCCGACCTTTTTTGGCACCCACGTAGCCAACAAAGAGCTGGTCATCCACCCGGAACTGTTGTGTGCGGTTGATGTAAAAGGAAAGCGTACGTTTTGGGTCCAGACGGTGGAGCCTCTCTTCCTCTCTGGAAGGATGCGGAGGCGGAAAGAAGGTGGGCAAAGTGATGGTCTGCCCAATGTGGAAGGCAGTAACCACCTTTGGCAAGAAGGACGGACGCGTCCTAAGAGCAACCTTGTCTGGATGGACAGACAGAAAGGGGGGTTTGCATGAAAGAGCCTGGAGCTCACTCACCCGCCGAGCGGTGGTGATGGCTACCAGAAAGGCTGTCTTCAGAGTAAGAAGACGAAGAGGACAGTTATGCAGAGGCTCAAAGGGAGCGCACATTAAGAAAGTAAGAACCAAGTTTAAGTCCCACTGAGGCATTATAAACGCAACAGGAGGAAAGAGGTGTGTAATGCCTTTAAGAAACCTGTTAACAACAGGGGACTTAAAAAGAGAGGGCTGATCAGGAAGCCTGAGGAAGGCCGAGATTGCACAAAGATAGCCCTTGATGGTACCCAGGGCAGAACCCTGTTGGGCCAGAGAAAGAAGGAACAGAAGAACCTCAGAAAGAGGGGCAGAAAGGGGATTCACAGCCTTTGCTGTGCACCATGCCACAAACTTGTTCCACCTGCAGGCGTATACCACCTTAGTGGAGGGACGCCTGGCTGCCAGAATCAGATCACAAACTTCGGGAGGCAAGTCGAAAGGAATCAACTGCCGCCGCTCAATCTCCACGCAAGCAGGTGTAGACTGGACAGGTTCGGGTGGAGGACCGTCTCCTGCTGCTGCGAAAGAAGATCCTCCCGAAGAGGCAGACGGATCGGGGATCGACGCTCATACGGAGTAGCTCGGGATACCAAACTCTTCGAGCCCAGTCGCACAAGTTACTAACTTGTGTAACGATATATCTGTAAGAGACAGTAGTTAGTGATAGATTCCTTACCTTAGAATATCCCCAGGCGTCAGGCTGGATCCGGAAAGTTTTGCGTAGCAGTACCTCTTGCGCGTCGGTAGGCGGCGTCGTGCGGCTCGCGTCCGTCGTCGGCGCCGTGATCGCCGGGATGACGTCGCGGGCAGTACTTAGGCGCCGCCCTGCGCGCTGACGTCAGTTCTGTACACGACTTTCCGCGCCAGGAACGCAGAGCCATGCAAGAAGCTGACACAGGTGTCTGAAAAATACTAGGGCCCTGAAAGGGATGTCCTTAACCCTAGAAATCAGTTCGCAGAACGGGGAGGATGGGTGGGCGGTAAGGAATCTATCACTAACTACTGTCTCTTACAGATATATCGTTACACAAGTTAGTAACTTGTGCATCTGAAAGAGACACGTTAGTGATAGATTCCTTACCTTAGAATAGATACCCCAGCAATACCAACCCCGGTGGTGGGTCTGCGAACAAAGATCAGACAAGGAAGTCCTGGAGGACAGAACGGCCAAAGAAGCCGTCCCTCCGGACCTGACTGTCAAGGCAGTAATGCTTTGTAAACGTGTGCAGCGAGGCCCACGTAGCTGCCTGACAGATAACCGGCAGCGGAACACCGCGGCCCAAGGCCGTGGTAGCAGCCGTTGCCCTGGTGGAATGGGCACGCAGCCCAACAGGAGGCTCCTTCTTAGCCAAAGAATAGCAGGTCTTGATGCACAAGGTAACCCAGCGGGAGATGGTCCTCTTGTGCACCGCCCGACCTTTTGGCGCCCACGTAGCCAACAAAGAGCTGGTCATCCACCCGGAAGTGTTTTGTGCGGTCAATATAGAAAGAGAGCGCACGTTTTGGGTCCAGACGGTGGAGCCTCTCTTCCTCTCTGGAAGGATGCGGAGGCGGAAAGAAGGTGGGCAAGTGATGGTCTGCCCAATGTGGGAAAGCAGTAACCACCTTTGGCAAGAAGGACGGACGCGTCCGAAGAACAACCTTGTCTGGATGAACAGACAGAAAGGGAGGTTTGCAAGATAGAGCCTGGAGCTCACTCACCCGCCGAGCGGAGGTGATGGCCACCAGAAAGGCTGTCTTCAGAGTCAGAAGACGAAGAGGAC
Source organism: Calotriton arnoldi (assembly GCA_963921515.1). Classification (NCBI taxonomy): domain Eukaryota; kingdom Metazoa; phylum Chordata; class Amphibia; order Caudata; family Salamandridae; genus Calotriton; species Calotriton arnoldi. The sequence continues at coordinate 3,385,289 of CAWUFW010000902.1, read as the reverse complement.
AGTTATGCAGAGGCTCAAAGGGAGCGCACATTAAAAGGTAAGAACCAAGTTCAAGTCCCACTGAGGCATTACAAACGGAACAGGAGGGAAGAGGTGAGTAATGCCTTTTAAGAACCTGTTAACAACAGGGGACTTGAAAAGGGAGGGCTGATCAGGGAGCCTGAGGAAGGCCGAGATAGCACAAAGATAACCCTTGATGGTACCCAGGGCAGAACCCTGTTGGGCCAGAGAGAGAAGGAACAGAAGGACCTCAGAAAGAGGGGCAGAAAGGGGATCCACAGCCTTTGCTGTGCACCATGCCACAAATTTGTTCCACCTGCAGGCGTATACCACCTTAGTGGAGGGACGCCTGGCTGCCAGAATCACATCACAAACTTCGGGAGGCAAGTCGAAAGGAATCAACTGCCGCCGCTCAATCTCCACGCAAGCAGGTGTAGACTGGACAGGTTCGGGTGGAGGACCGTCCCCTGCTGTTGCGACAGAAGATCCTCCCGAAGAGGCAGACGGATCGGGGGATCTATGCTCATATTGAGTAGCTCGGGATACCAAACTCTTCGAGCCCAGTCCGGAGCCACAAGAATGACTTGGGCCCGGTCGTGCCGAATCTTCTTCAACACTCTGGGTAGAAGTGGTATAGGCGGAGTAGGCGTACAACAGACCGCAACTCCACTCGCGACGAAAAGCGTCGCCGAGCGAGTGCCGCCTTGGAAATTCCAACGCGCAGAACTGATGACATTGCGCGTTCTCTTCGGTGGCGAATAGATCTAACCAAGGCTCTCCCCACTGTAGAAAGAGTCCTTGCGCCACTTCCGAGTGAAGACGCCATTCGTGATCCATCATGCACCTGCGGCTGAGTTCGTCCGCCCTGGCGTTCAGAGAACCTGCCAGGTGTTGAACCATCAGGAACATGCCCTGATGTTCCAGCCATGTCCAGAGGCGCAGAGCCTCCTGACAAAGGGTCCAAGACCCCACCCCGCCCTGTTTGTTGCAGTACCACATGGCGGTGGTGTTGTCTGTGAACACCTGCACTACCTTCCCTTTGACAGAGGGAAGGAATGCCTTGAGTGCAAGCCGGATCGCCCGGAGCTCCAGAAGGTTGATATGGAGCCGGGACTCCGCCGGAGACCAGAGGCCTCTGATCTCCGCCTCTCCCATGTGACCGCCCCATCCCAGAAGGGACGCGTCCGTCACAACTGTATGCTGTGGCTGGGGAAGGGAGAGGGATCTGCCCATGACCCATTGCCGGTTCGAGAGCCACCACTGCAACTGTTTTGCAGTCCCCTCCGAGATCTGGACGTGATCGGACAGGTTGCCCTGGTGCTGCGCCCACTGGAACTTCAGGTCCCACTGCAGAGCCCGCATATGCCATCTGGCATGATTGACCAGCAGGATGCAGGAGGCCATGAGGCCCAGCAGCCTCAGGGTCATCCGTACCGAAACCCAGGATAAAGGCCGAAAGATCGGAATCATAGCCTGAATATCCCGGACTCGCCGTTTGGGAGGATAGGCCCGAAACTGCGTCGTGTCCAGAACTGCTCCGATGAAAAGGAGCTGTGGAGAAGGAATTAGATGCGACTTCGGCACATTGATGGAGAACCCCAGCGAGTGCAGGAGTTCGGCCGTAGTCTGGAGGTGGGAGACGACTGCCTGGGACGAGCCCGCCTTCAGCAGCCAGTCGTCGAGGTAGGGGAAGACTGAAACCCCTGCCCGGCGCAGATGAGCTGCGACCACCGCCATCACTTTCGTGAACACCCGAGGGGCACTGGTAAGGCCAAAGGGAGCACGGTGAACTGAAAATGCTCGGGGCCTACCGTGAACCGAAGGTAACGCCGGTGGGCCGGCAGGACGGGGATGTGGAAATACGCGTCCTGCAAGTCCAACGCTACCAACCAGTCTCCAGGGTCGAGGGCAGTCAAGACCTGAGCTAGGGTGAGCATCTTGAACTTCTCCTTCCGGAGGAAGCGATTGACGTTCCGGAGGTCCAAGATAGGACGCATGTCCTCCTTGTCCTTTTGGGCACCAGAAAGTAGTGGGAGTAGCAACCACGCCCTACTTCTGGGGTCGGAACATGCTCGATGGCCCTCTTGGTCAAGAGGGCCGTGACTTCCTTCCGTAGAAGCACCAAGTGATCCCCTGACATGCGGTGGAATTGAGGTGGCATGGCTGGGGGGTGGTCTCGAAGGGGAGGGAGTAGCCCTTCGGACAATGTCCAAGACCCACCTGTCCGAGGTGATGGTGCGCCAGTGGGGAAGGTGATGGCGGACCCTGCCCCTACTGGCGTGCCGTGCACCTGAAAGGAGGGACTAGGAGGGCTTGGAGGCCGCGGACGGGTTGGAGGTGGTGGCCTGACCCGCACGCTGGTTGCCCGATCCGCCACGGCGGAATCCACGTCCTCGGCCACGCGAAGACGCCTGCTGCGCGGGCCGGTGGCTGGGCTGCTGACGTGAAGGGCGCCCCTACCGTGGCCACGATAGGGGCGAAAAGCAGAAGGCAGCGGAGGGCGTGTGGCAGAAAGGCCCAGGGACTTTGCAGTAGCCCGTGAGTCCTTAAAGCGCTCCAGCGCATGGTCTGCTTTGGACCCAAAAAGACCGACTCCATCAAAGGGCATGTCCATGAGAGTATTCTGGACATCCCCTGAAAAACCAGTGGTTCTCAGCCAGGCGTGGCGCTGGAGCGCCACCGTCGTTGCAATCGACCTGCCCAGCGAGTCGGCGGTGTCAAGGCCACAACGGATAGTGTATTTGGCCGCATCCCTTCCTTCCGCAATGGCGCGGGAAAGCAGTGCCTGGACCTCCTCAGGGCACTGGGGCAAAACATCCGCCACCGAATCCCACAGGGAGTGGGTATATCGGCCCAAAAGACAAGCGGTGTTAACGGACCGCAAGCCAGCACTGGAGGAAGAAAAACCTTTCTTCCCAAACTGATCCAGGCGTTTGGATTCCCTATCCGGAGGAGCGGTAGGGAAGGCGGTTTGGGAAGCGGAGGCTTGGACAACCAAGCTCTCAGGAGTGGGGTGGACAGAAAGAAACAGGGGGTCGCCCGGAGCGGGGCGATGGCGTCGTGACACGTTCCGATCCACAGGAGCCCCTGTGTTGGGCTTGGACCAGGCGCCCAAAAGAACGTCAGTGAGGGCGTCGTTAAACGGCAGCACAGTCTCCGCAGAGGAGGCTGCCGGCTGAAGCACCTCTGTCAAGATGTTAGTCTTGACCGTCAAAGTGAGGGAGCTGGAGACGTAAGGCCCCAGCAGCCCTACGCAACACCGTACCAAAATTGGCCCCCTCCTCCGTAGCCACGGGAGGAGACAGCATGCCAGTGTCAGGAGAAGTATCCAGACCACTGGCCTCCCCTAGACTCTCTGTCCAGTCCTCATCATACTGACAGTTGCGTGTCAGAGGGTCATCAGACCCCTCCCAGTCCTCCTGGTCCTCCTCTGGTTCAAAATAAGGAGGAGGAGGGACATTTGGGACCCAAGGTCCCATCGGCGCCGGAGCCGGCGTCGAGCGACGTCGCTCCGGGTCCATGTCCGGAGCCGGAAGGAACTGGGGACGACGCCGCCCGGAGCCCAGGGCGGCGTGCGAGAACGGCACCGGAGACATCGGCGCCGGCGGAGGTGTTGGTGAGGTCGACCGGCGTCGATGGGGGTTGTGGAGCCGGGATCGAGGCCGGGGCCGAAGCCGGAGCCGGGATCGAGGCTGGAGGCTCGGGCGACGCCGGGGCCGGAGCCGCCGGCGACGCCGGAGCAACCCCATCAGGCCCGCGGGGCCCGAAGGCGCACCGGAGGGGCCTGAAGGCCCGAAGAGGCGGGCCATGGCCGACAGGAACTCCTGTACCTTGGCCGGATCCGCCCCGAACCCGGGAAGGGCGGGTATGACGGGGGCGACTCCACAGGCAAGTCCGGGGCCGCGGGGGCGGGGACGGTGCCGGGAGGGGCCTCAGCCGAGTCGCGAGACCGGCGAGGCGAAGTCCAAGAGCGACGATGCTTCTTGGACTTCTTGTGCTTAGACTTACCGGACGAAGAAGTCGACGACCGGTGTGCACTCCGCGAGCGACCCCTGGACCTCTCACGCGACCGGGCTTCCGCGGAGCCGAATGCCGGGCCTCGAGGAGCTTTCGAGACCGCTCTCGCAAAGCTTTCGGGTTGAGGGCCTGGCATTCGGGACAAGACTCGGTGTCGTGGCCTCGGCCGAGGCAGAAGAGACACTCCCAATGCGGGTTGGTGACGGACATCATCCGCGCACAGGCGCCGCATCGCTTGAAGCCGGGCATCCCTACGACACCTTAAAGTTGGAAAAACCAGTGAAAAATCACCAAAAAAGTATGGTCAAAAATTGACCAGGGCACTGCTCTTCCCGGATCTGCGCTTGCTGGCGCGGAAAAAGAAGAACTGACGTCAGCGCGCAGGGGCGGCGCCTAAGTACTGCCCGCGACGTCATCCCGGCGATCACGACGCCGACGACGGACGCGGAGCCGCACGACGCCGCCTACCGACGCGCAAGGGTACTGCTACGCAAAACTTTCCGGATCCAGCCTGACGCCTGGGGATATTCTAAGGTAAGGAATCTATCACTAACGTGTCTCTTTCAGATCGGAACCACAAGAATGACTTGGGCCCGGTCGCGCCGAAAAGCGTCGCCGAGCGAGTGCCGCCTTGGAAATTCCAACGCGCAGAACTGCTGACATTGCGCGTTCTCTTCGGTGGCGAACAGATCTAACCAAGGCTCTCCCCACTGCTGAAAGAGACCTTGCGCCACCTCCGAGTGAAGACGCCATTCGTGATCCATCATGCACCTGCGGCTGAGTTCGTCCACCCTGGCGTTCAGGGAACCTTCCAGGTGTTGAACCATCAGGAATATGCCCTGATGTTCCAGCCATGTCCAGAGGCGCAGAGCCTCCTGACATAGGGTCCACGACCCCACCCCACCCTGTTTGTTGCAGTACCACATGGCGGTGGTGTTGTCTGTGAACACCTGCCCTACCTTCCCCTTGACAAAGGGAAGGAAATCCTTGAGTGCAAGTCGGATCGCCCGGAGCTCCAGAATGTTGATATGGAGCCAGGACTCCCCCGGAGACCAGAGGCCTCTGATCTCCGCCTCTTCCATGTGACCGCCCCATCCCAGAAGGGACGCGTCCGTCACAACTGTGTGCTCTGGCTGGGGAAGGGAGAGGGATCTGCCCATGACCCATTGCCGGTTCGAGAGCCACCACTGCAACTGTTTTGCAGTCCCCTCCGAGATCTGGACGTGATCGTACAGGTTGCCCTGGTGCTGCGCCCACTGGAACTTCAGGTCCCACTGCAGAGCCCGCATATGCCATCTGGCATGATCGACCAGCAGGATGCAGGAGGCCATGAGGCCCAGCAGCCTCAGGGTCATCCGTACCGAAACCCAGGATAGAGGCCGAAAGATCGGAATCATAGCCTGAATATCCCAGACTCGCCGTTCGGGAGGATAGACCCGAAACTGCGTCGTGTCCAGAACTGCTCCGATGAAAAGGAGCTGTGGAGAAGGAATCAGGTGCGACTTCGGCACGTTGATGGAGAACCCCAGCGAGTGCAGGAGTTCGGCCGTAGTCTGGAGGTGGGAGACGACTGCCTGGGACGAGCCCGCCTTCAGCAGCCAGTCATCGAGGTAGGGGAAGACTGGAACCCCTGCCCGGCGGAGATGAGCTGCGACCACCGCCATCACTTTCGTGAACACCTGAGGGGCGCTGGTAAGGCCAAAAGGGAACAAGGTGAACTGAAAATGCTCGAGGCCTACCGTGAACCGCAGGTAACGCCGGTGGGCCGGCAGGACGGGGATGTGGAAATATGCGTCCTGCAAGTCCAACGCTACCAACCAGTCTCCAGGGTCGAGGGCAGTCAAGACCTGAGCTAGGGTGAGCATCTTGAACTTCTCCTTCCGGAGGAAGCGATTGACGTTCCGGAGGTCCAAGATGGGACGCATGTCCTCCTTGTCCTTTTGGGCACCAGAAAGTAGTGGGAGTAGCAACCACGTCCTACTTCGGGGTCGGAACGCGCTCGATGGCCCTCTTGGCCAAGAGGGCCGCAACTTCCTTCTGAAGAAGCACCAAGTGATCCCCTGACATGCGGTGGAATTGAGGTGGCATGGCTGGGGGATGGTCTCGAAGGGGAGGGAGTAGCCCCTTCGGACAATGTCCAAGACCCACTTGTCCGAGGTGATGGCACGCCAGTGGTGAAGGTGATGGCGGACCCTGCCCCCTACTGGCGTGCTGTGCACCTGAAAAGAAGGACTAGGAGGGCTTGGAGGCCGCGGACGGGGCGGGGTTAGTGGCCTGACCCGCACGCTGGTTGCCTGACCCGCCACGGCGGGAGCCACGTCCTTGGCCATGCGAAGACGCTTGCTGCGCGGGCCGGTGGCTGGGAGGCGGACGTGACTGGGCGCCCCTTCCGTGGCCACGAAAGGGGCGAAAAGCAGCCGGCTGTGGAGGGTGTACAGCAGAAAGGCCCAGGGACTTGGCTGTAGCCCCTGAGTCCTTAAAACGCTCCAGCGCATGGTCTGCCTTGTTCCCAAAAAGACCGACCCCATCAAAGGGCATGTCCATAAGAGTGTTTTGGACATCACCCGAGAAACCAGTGGTTCTCAGCCAGGCGTGACGGCGCAGCGCCACTGTCGTCGCAAGCGATCTGCCTAGCTAGTCGGCGGTATCAAGGCCACATCTGATGGTGTACTTTGCCGCATCTCTTCCTTCCGCAATGGTGCGGGAAAGCAGTGTCTGGACCTCCTCAGGACACTGGGGCAGAACTTGCGCCACCGAGTCCCACAAGGAGTGGGAATATATGCCCAAGAGGCAAGTGGTGTTGACGGACCGCAAGCCAGCACTGGAGGAAGAAAACACCTTCTTCACAAATTGATCCAGGCGTTTGGATTCCCTATCCGGGGGAGCGGTAGGGAAGGCGCTTCGGGAAGCAGAGGCTTGGACCACCAAGCTCTCAGGGGTGGGGTGTTGGGAGAGGAACAGGGGGTCGCCCGGAGCAGGGCGATGGCGTCGGGCTACGTTCCTATCCATAGGAGCCCCTGTGGTGGGCTTGGACCAGGTGCCCAAAAGAACGTCTGAAAGCGCCTCGTTAAACGGCAGCAGTGGCTTTGAGGAGGTAGCCGCCGGCTGAAGCACTTCCGTCAGGATGTTAGTCCTGACAGCCACTGTAGGCAACTGGAGGTGTAAGGCCCCAGCTGCTCTACGCAACACCATTGCAAAGTTTGCTCCCTCCTCCGTTGCCACGGAAGGAGGAGACAGCATGCCAGTGTCAGGAGAGGTGTCCAGACCACTGGCATCCCCAAGTTCCTCAGCCCAGTCCTGATCGAACTCACATTGGGCTGTGAGAGGGTCATCCGACCCCTCCCAGTTCTCTTCGTCCTCCAATTCTGGTTCAAAATAAGGAGGAGGGACATGTGGGACCCAAGGTCTCATCGGCGTCGGAGCCGGCGTCAAGCGACGTCGGTCCGGCGCCGTGTCCGGATTCGGAGAGAACCGGGGAACGACGCCGCCCGGGACCGGAGAGATCGGCGCCGGTGGAGGTGTCGTCAGGTCAGGTCAACCGGCGTCGATCGGGGTTGTGGCAGCACTGGAGCCGGGGTCGAGGCCGGGGCCGAGGCTGGTGTGACAGGCGGCGCCGGGACCGGAGTCGCCGGCGGCGCCGGAGAAACCCCATCAGGGTTTGCGGGGCCCGAAGGCGCACCGGGGGGACCTTGAGGCCCGAAGAGGCGGGCCATGGCAGACAGGAACTCCTGTATCTCGGCCGGAGTCGCCGCCGAACCCGGATAAGGGGGGTAATGCGCCGGCGGCTCCACAGGCACTCCCGGAGCCGCGGGGACGGTGCCGACAGGACCCTCAGCCGAGTCGCGAGACCGGCGAGGGGAAGTCGTCGAGCGAGGACGCTTTTTCGACTTCTTATGCTTCGACTTACTGGAGGAGTGCGAAGACTTTGACCCCGACGACCGATGAGGACTCCGCGACCGGCCCCTCGACGTCTCGCGTGACCGGGGCTTGGCGTGGCGCGGAGCCGACTGCCGGACCTCGAGGAGCTTTCGAGACCGCTCTCGCAAAGCCTTCGGATGCAAGGCCCGGCAGTCGGGGCACGACTTGGGGTCGTGGTCGCGCCTGAGGCAGTAGAGACAATCCTGATGCGGGTCAGTGATCGACATCATTCGACCACAGGCGTCGCATGGCTTGAAGCCGGGCATCCCTACCGACACCTTCGGAGTCGAGTGACTTCGAGAAAACAGTGAAAAATCACCCAAAAACGTAGTCAAAAAATGACTAGGGTACTGCTCTTCCCGGATCTGCGCTTACTGGCGCGGAAAAACAAAGAACTGACGTCAGCGCGCAGGGGCGGCGTCTAAGTACTGCCCGCTACGTCATCCCGGCGATCCCGACGCCGGACGCGGAGCCGCACGACGCCGCCTACCGACGCGCAAGGGTACTGCTACGCAAAACTTTCCGGATCCAGCCTGACGCCTGGGGATATTCTAAGGTAAGGAATCTGTTCTAAGGTAAGGAATCTGTCACTAACGTGTCTCTTTCAGATAATGTCGACGGTTAGGCATTCAAAGGTGTTGTAGATGAAGGAGCCTATTTCCGTCACGGAAATATTGTTTTTGTGGATGATGGCTATGCCTCCACCTCTTTGATCTTTCCTATCTTTGTTGGTGATAGCAAAGCCAGGGGGGACAAGAGTATCCATGAGTGGAAATGAGGAGTCATTTAGACATGTCCCAGTGATGAATGCTATGTCCATGTCGTGGGTGAGGATGGATTCCGCTAGCTCTGTGGCATGCTTGGTGGCTGATCTGCAGTTTATGAGCATGCAGTTAGTGGGGGACGTCTCTGTTGAGTGTTTTATCGTTCGGGGGACCGTGGGGATGATAGTGCGTGTGGCCGTGGGTCTAGGGGATTTCGGAGGGGCCTGTTCTCTTCCCAGTCCGGTGATAACCTGTATTTTGGATTGGAGGGTGGCAGTGATAAGATTGTCGTACGAGGAAGCGAGAGCTGCCGCTTCAATCGCAGAAGTGTCATCTCTAGTTCTTTTCGGTTTCTGTGTCTGATGAGAGAGGGGGGTAGAGATCCCTTCTGGATGGGGAGCATTGGGAAGCCTCTGTTGAGAGAGAGAGAGGGGAAGGAAGGGTAATGGTGTGGCTCTAGGGGTGCGGCGAGGTTGGTAAGGATTTCACTAAGACCCTGGATTATGGTGGTTATTTGGCTTTCAAGCAGGGAGAGCCGCTGGCCAGTCTCTGTGTCGGTGTGGGTGTTCTGTGCGGGAGAGTTAAACCTGGGGGGGGGGGAGGGAGAGCCTAAAGTTGTTAAGTTGCCCTTTAGCGGGTGAGGTGTCCGTGTGGGATCTAGGCGGGGTCGGTGGTGCGGGGAGGCGGGGGCCATGTTGGGGCATAGATGTTAAATTGCATGAGGGACTGGGGAGGGGGTTGGGAGTCACGTACTGTGTGTTGAGGTCGTTTGAAGTGGGTAGGGAGGGAAGGGGGGCGGGGGTCGGGAGAGGGTGGTTGCCAGAGGGGGGTAGAGGAGTTTTGTTCTCTCTGGTAGTGTTGGAGGTGGTGTCTCGCGGCGGGAGGCAGGTGTTATTACTAGGGTGCACCGGGATGGTGGGTGAGTTCTGTTGGCGGGTCGGGTTTTTCAGGGAGAGGAGGATGGGTGGGAAGGAGAGGAGGATGGGTGGGAAGGGGAGGAGTGCGTGGAAGGGGGGAAGTCCGGAGGGATGGGAAGAGAGCATCAAAGATTTCTAGGTTGTCGTTGTTGGCTTGTATCAGGACTGTGCCATTGGAGTAGATGGTCGCAGTGGTGTTCCCATTTCGCTTAGTGTGGTTAGGGGCTGAGAAAGTCAGTTTGCAGCTATTGGACGTGTTAGTCATTTTGGAGATGTTGCGCTCTGAGGATGGAGTTCCATGTTTCGGGTCTTTCAGTGTGGAAGATGAGATCCATTTTTACTTGTCCTTTGGAGGCGCAGTGATAGGTGTCCACGAATAGTGATTCAGGATGCTGTCTGATCAGTTTTTGTTTAAAGGTTTTTTTTCGCTTTAGGTGAGAGGTTAGGGGGAAGCTGATCGAGAAGGAGTTCGGGCCGTGCGGTTTTAAGTGGTTCGCAGAGGCGGGGTTGGAGTAGGCTGATGTGGCGTATGGCATAGTGACTAAGTGGGACGGGGGGCAGGCACCCTATAAGGAAGGGTGGGCTAGAGTTTCCCGAGCTATCCGTAGAGGGAAAGTGCGAGTAGTAGAGAGATTTCGTGCTGTTGCTCTAGGGCTGGTTGTTGACTCTCCAGAGCCTAAGGCTGAGGGTGACTTCTAGGAGGTCGTAGAGGCGAGGTATCTGCAGACAGGGCAGCTACAGACTTTGCAGCTACAAAACTTCCACTCGCTATACCAACACAGCTCTGGCCTGCTTGGTTAGCAGTTGTTTAACAGCTGTGGAATATCAGAGGGCTTCCGACCAAAATCTAGTGAATTGATCTGATTGTTGTACAGTAAATGACAAACCTCTTCCACTTTGCTGCGTAGCATGCTCTTGTGGTAGGGCGTCTAGCCTTTTTGATAACATTCATACAGTCTGGCGGAAGATTAAGATAGCCAAACTCTAGGATTTCAGGTGCCAGATCGCAAGGTTGAGTTGATTGGGATCTGGATGTCTTATCTCTCCATTGTTCTGCGTAAGAAACTTGGGGGAAAGAGTTTTTGGTGGGGAACTACTGATAGCTCCAACAGAGTTGTGAGCCATGGTTGTCGGGCCCATGTGGGAGCAACCAGGATAAGCGTTAGGGAATGCTGTTTGAGTTTCTGAACCACTAATGGAATGAGTGGGAGAGGTGGAAAAGCGTAAGCAAATATCCCTGACCAATTCATCCATAGTGCATTGCCTTTGGACAATGGTTGTTTACTCCTGGAAGGTGTTCTGCAAGGAGATATATTTTTTGAGGTATGGCCCATCTCCAGATGCTCTGGGCAAACTGTGAGAGCTGGAGAGTGTGTGTCCCCCCTTTTTTTTTTATGTAGTACACCGCTGTCATGTCTGTGCGAACCAGGACAGCTTTGCGTATTAGATGAAGTTGAAAGGCTTTCAATGCTAGAAAAATTGCTAGCAGTTCTAGATGGTTTAAGTGGAGTTGTTTCTGTTGCAGAGTCCTCATGCCCTAAATGGTATGTTTTTCCAGATGAGTTCCCCAACCAGTGAGCGATGCGTCTGCTGTTAGCACTATCTGTGGAACCGGGTCGAGGAATGGCCGCCCCTTGGAAAGGTTTTGTACGTTCCACCACTGCAGAGAGCGATGAGTACGGCCATCTACAAACACCAGATCTGATGAATGACCTTGAGCCTGGTTCCACTGACGTGTTAAACATTCCTGTAGACGACGCATTGGAAGTCTTGCATAGGGAACGATTAAAATGCAAGAAGCCATCATTCCGATTAATTGCATGAACACTCGGGCTGGTAGTGAGTGTTGAGGCTGAAACTGATATTAGAGCTTGCATGTTGCGGATCCTGACTGGGTTGGGAAACGCTAGAGCTTTGCGAGTGTCTATTGTGGCTCCTAGATACATTTGTGTGTTGGATGGCTGGCGGTGAGACTTGGTGAAGTTTACAGTGAATCCTAAGTCGTGAAGCAGTTGGACTGTTTTCCGAGTGTGGTGTAAGCAGCTTTGTTGTGACTTGGCTTTTAACAGCCAGTCGTCTAGGTAAGGGAAGACATGAATGTGCTGTCTTCTTAGATGGGCTGCGACTACTGCCAGGCACTTGGTGAAAACCCTGGGTGCTGTAGTTACCCCGAATGGGAGAACTTTGAACTGCTAATGTTGTCCGTCTACCACAAACCGGAGATATTTTCTGTGAGCAGGGTGAAGGGGAATATGGAAATAGGCGTCCTTTAAGTCCAGAGTGGCCAGAAAGTCGTCTTGTTGAAGTAGTGGGAGCACCTGTTGGATTGTGACCATGTGAAAGTGGTCTGATTGTATGTACAGATTTAGCTGTCTAAGGTCTAGTATAGGTCTGAGAGAGCCGTCCTTTTTGGGAATTAGGAAATACAGGGAGTATACACCGGTCTCTTGATATGTTAATGGGACTGGATCTATAGCATGTTTTTCCAAGAGAGATAGAACCTCCTGCTTTAAGAGGGCGAGGTGTTCCGGTGACATTGTATGTGCTCTTGGAAGAATATTTGGGGGAGTGCTTGTAAGTTCCAGGCAGTAACCATATTGGATAATTTGTAGCACCCACTTGTCTGAGGTGATTGAATTCCAGACAGGTAGGAATTGGGAGAGACGTCCCCCGACAGGAGTGGAATGATTGGGGGACAGCGGAAGGAAGTCACTGTTGGTTTGCGGGGGAAGTGCGTGTGGAATTGCCTCTACTTTTTCCCCTACCATTGTTTCCTCTAAAACCTCCTCTAGAATAACCTCTGGGTGAGGGCGATTGGTTATTGCCCTTGTAAGAGGAGGAGGGATTATCAGTGGACGTCGTTTTTGAACCGCCTCTGTAAAATGAGCGGCGAAAAGAACCTCTACTGGCAGGTAACTGTAAAGCCCCCATGGACTTTGCGACCTCAGTGTCTTTTTTCATCTTTTCCAGCAAGGTATCAACAGCTGGGCTGAAAAGATGCTCTTTGTCAAAGGGTTGGTTAAGTATGGAGGTTTGTACCTCCGGCTTAAATTCAGAAATTCTGAGCCAAGCGCGTCTGCGAAATAGTACGCTGGTGTTGATTGCACGAGCTGCTGTGTCTGCTGCATCTAGTGCACATCTAATGGAAGTGTTGGTAATGAGTTTACCTTCCTGAATAAGGTCATTAGCCTTAGACTTATATTCGTCAGGCAAATGTTGCATGATTTTTTCTAGCTCATCATAATGAGCCCTGTCATAACGAGCTAGTAGTGCCTGGGCGTTGGCAATGCGCCAGGTGTTTGCTGCCTGTGAAGCCACTCTTTTGCCGGAGGAATCAATAAGCTTGGACTCCTTGTCAGAAGGAGGGGTGTCGCCTGTGGCTTGTGAGTTAGCTCTCTTACGTGCGTTAGAGACTACAAGAGAGTCTAAGGGCAGGTGACCTTTAATATAAACGGGGTCGGTAGGAGCGGATTTGTATTTTTTATCCACTCTAGGTGTGATTATTCTTGCCCTAACAGGATCTTTAAATACCTTGTCTGTGTGTTTTAACATGCCTTTTAGCATGGGCAATGTATGAGTGGCTCTTTAGGATGAAGCAAGTGTCTCAAAGAGGAAATCCTCTTCTAAAGGCTGTTTATGAAGTTCTATCCCATGAAAATGAGCAGCCCCGTTAAGGAGCTCGACATAGCCAATGTTGTCATCAGGTGCGGAGGGTCTGGAGGAATACAAATCAGGGTCATTATCTGTATTTGGATGTGTGTGGTAATCCTCCCAAGTGTCAGTGTCTTGTGGTGCATCCTGATCCTGATCCCCATCCCCTTCATCCTGTGGGTCAGGTGGAAGTGGTGGTGGTAGTGAATTTAATGGTGTGATAGCCGGAGGAGGAGAAGGAGAAGGAGGTGGAATATAAGGAGGAGAAGGGTTAGTACCCACATTTTTCTTCATACGATAGTCCTCTGATAGGGCAATTCTCCGTTTTTTTTTAAAGAGTTGCCTGAATATGTCCTGTTTTAGGGTTTATCACCAGCTTTTTCTGTTTGGGGTCCAAAGGTGGCTCATCAGGCAGAGGCTCTTTGGGGAGAGGGTCTTTTTCCCTACGTGGTGATTTCGGCGCCGAAGGTTTCGGCTTTGGGCGTCAAAGGTTTCTGCTCCGAGTGTTTGGTTTTGGAGGGTTTCGGTTCCGAATCTTTGGCCTTAGAAGGTTTCGGCTCCGAACCTCTCGGTGTGGAAGGTTTCGGGTCTGGACCTTTGGGTGTCGAAGGTAAGTTGACCAATAGATGTTTGGTCTTATGTCTTGGTGCCGAAGGTGTTGGTTCGACCTCAGAGCGGGGCTGGCTCGAGCCCGAGCCAGAAGGCTTCTCTTTCTGTTTCGGAGCCGGGCCCGAGGGCGGGGCATCGGAAACTTTCTGTTGGTGCCGACCTGAACCCGAGGGTGAAGGAGGGCCCGGAGCCTTTGTCTCATGTTGAATGGGCACAGGGGGATCTGTACTCACGGTACGCTGACCCGGAGTGATGTCTTCTTCTTCTTCCATGTCGGAGTCGGCTTCGGACACGGAGATCTGCTCTTCTTCCTCTACCGCTTGAGCTGGTTGTTGGGTATCGGAATCTTCGCCGAAGATGTCCGGAACAGCGTCGGTCTGATGTTGCATCTTGTGGCGTCAAGCCCGACGATCACAAAGTGTCTTTTTCGATCGGAATGATCGACACGCGTCGCAGTCTTTTTCGTCGTGTTCCTGGGACAAGCAGAGATTGCACACTTCGTGCAAGTCGGTGCGTGGAAATTTAGCACGACACCCGGGACATAGCTTGAATGGAGTCCGTTCCATCGACTGCTAGCGCGGTCGGCACGGGTAGGCCCGACGGCCTGCCACGAGTTTTCCGATAGAAAGTTTTCCGAAGTGAGACGATGCGCGTCGAATGAGGAACCGCGATCGATAACAATACCGTTGAGGGTAATGAATTGCTCGTCGAAGGGGTCCAAAAACGGTACCGAACCGGAACGCAGCAATACACATCCGAACCCGATGGCGGAAAAAAACAATCTAAGGATGGAGTTGATGCCCATGCGCACTATCACTGAAAGGAGGAGTCACCTACCTCGTGACTGCAAGACTTCTTCAAACAAAAACAAAGTGCAAACATCCGGGCCCAACACCAGATGGCGATCTATGCTAAAGCATATGATCTACAGCTCATATGCCTCGAACACCTCTTCTCGGTGCCGACCTTGGCCTTGAGGCAGAGGTGGTGCCGAAGCCTTAGATTTTTTAGGGACGGTGGGAGGGGGGGGAGAAGGTGTCTTCGGTACTCACGTCCCCTTGTCCCTGCGGCACATCATTGTCTTCGAGGTCGATCTGCAATTCTAAACCGGAGTCGGACGCAGCCGAAGCCAGCTCTTCTTCTTTCACTGATACCGCTTCTTGTTTGGATTCTTCGCCGAAGAGATCCGGTGTGACATCCAACCGCTGCATCTCTCGACATCGAGCCTGATGATTACGGAGAGTTTTCTTTGATCTGAAGGATCGGCATGCGTCGCAGTCTTGCTCCTTGTGCTCGGGGGACAAGCACAAATTACACACCTGATGAGTCTGTGCGCCAATATTTCGCGTGGCACAGAGAACAGAATTTAATTGTGGTCCCTTCCATCAACGAGGAGCCGAATGGACCCGGGTGGGCTGGAAGGCCGCCCGCAGATCTTCGGACCGAAATGTCGAAGTCTTGAGTTTTTATTCGAACCGCGGAGAGAGAAGCGCGTTTAAGAACAATACCGTCGAGGTAGAGAGAAGTACGCACTGAGGGGGAACCAGAGGATCGATTCTGAAGCGGAGCGCAACAATCTAACAATGGAGTCGATGCCCATGCGCATTATCACCGAAAGGAAGAGTCACCTACCTCGTTACTGGAAAGACTTCTTCGAACAAAAACAACTTGCAAACATCCGGACCCAACACTAGATGGCAGGAGTATGCAAAGCATGTGATCTAGAGCTCACATGCCTCGAACATGATGTTTTGCAACTATTTGTTTCCATTATCAATCTCATGTTTAAATCACAGTTTAATCATGCCAAGTCACAGATGGAAATTCACATAATTACTGCTCATCACTCTATGCATTTAACCATTCACACAAAAATCAGCTCTTTCCTGCCTGAATAGCTGTCCCCATATAATGCCGAAATAAGGGCATCATAAAACTCATCTGACGGCTTACAAGAATTTTTAGAATGGCCCTGACTCCAGAGCACAGATTGCATTTCAAAACAAAGCAATGCAATAAGCTATTTTTGCTAAATGTTTTGAACGGGTAAAATACTTTGTGGGTACCATAAAAATATAAAAAAGCAGAAGCCCAAGACATGACCACTCGCCTTCTTTTTTAGATTTAAGTGACCCAGCCAGACTCCAGACTCCACAATAGCACAGAAAGCCAAGATTGAAATACCTTCTGCACTTCAAAAACAAGTTAGAAATAAACAAATTAGCATACAGTATCTAAGCCAATGTGCTATTCTCATCTCCAGCTCATTACTGTTACATGCATGAAAATACTTCAGGGGGGTGCTTACTAACATCAGAGCAGTGTAGGAGAGTGGGCCTGAAGATTAGGCAGGCTTCAGCTATATGTATTTTGCACGATGAATGTTGAAACTATTATACCAATTATCCCCGCACTTACCTCTTAAAACAAAACCTTTGTCTTTCAGTCATGTAAAAGAGTCACTATCTGCACAGTGTGGAAATTTTCATAGGTCTTTAAGTTTTAGTGTGTACTGTGCATTCACAGCAAAAATGTATGCCCCTTAATATAATAGAAGATAAAGTTACTTACCTCAGGAAACTATGCTTTTGGTGACAACTATGTATTCCACATACATTCCTTACCTTATGAGTATTCTCAGGTGCCAGATTGGATCCAGAAACCCTTTCCCAAGCAATAGCTCCCCAGCAGATGATGCTACATAGATATAGCCATGGAT
The DNA here is from genome assembly GCA_963921515.1 of Calotriton arnoldi. Lineage (NCBI taxonomy): Eukaryota > Metazoa > Chordata > Amphibia > Caudata > Salamandridae > Calotriton > Calotriton arnoldi. The sequence continues at coordinate 3,368,694 of CAWUFW010000902.1, read as the reverse complement.
AAGCCCAAGTAGGAAATGACAACACTGCCATATAAAGTGTGCCACGTGGCATGCTCTTGTTAGTAGTTCCTTACATTTTTTTGTGTGCTTACATGAGGCACATGACAGGAAGCCAATGACCGCAGAAAAAGCTACAAAAAGGGTTTTTCATAATTTGGAACCATTATGCTATTATGTTGAGCACTAATACAGATGAGGAGGAGGGAGGGCGGTAAGGAATCTGGAGTAAGATGTAGCATCCACCTGGAATATTGTTAATGAAGGTAAGTGATACCAAAAGCTAGTAATGCCACTCCAATGTCAAGCTAAGGCAGAGCCTTTGAGGTTATAGGATCAGCAGATGAAAACAGGTAATCTGGAGATTGAAGGAACACTATTCCAATCCTCCAATTTGTGGCCAGGGAACCCAACTCATGGACAGTATAGTGCATTTGCCATGGCGAACATACACATTCATGACTCTCAGATCCAAAAAGAGCCCAAGGTCCCCCATCCTTCCCGGGATCAAAGAAGTAAAGGGAATAAAATCCCATGCTCATCTACTCTAGAGGCACCACTTCTATGGTAACTTTTTGTAAAAAAGACAAGCAGACGAGCACTTCCACCTAAAAAATTAGGGCATAGGCCGGAGTGCACTTTGTTGTGGATGGTGGGCAGGCTGAAGGAGTGGATGGAAAGAGAAAAGCACAGCCCATGTAGACATGCTTGAACACCCAGCGATCTGTCAAGATGAACTTCTAGCTGACCAAAAAAACTTCGATCTTCCCCTCGAACAGCTGCTGAGGGTGGAGGGCGATCAAATTGAAGTGGTGCTGAAGTGGTACCAGCAAAAAATGGGGTTTATTTGAGGCACTGCTAACATTACTGGCTTACCTTAGATTCACCTATACTGCGAAAGGAGAAGTACAACTGCTGCAGGGTCAGAATCACCCGAGAGGCCTCCATCTGCAGGGGTGGTTGACTCCTTAAAAAGGGTTACTACTGATAGAACTGCGTAGCCAGGGAGAGATGCCCCATTGAGTGTGCTGTAGCACAGCAGTTTTTAAAGAGCTACAGAGCGGAGTCTGCTTCTACGCTTAGGAGCCTTTTTCTTCAAAGGGCATGTCCGTTAAGGCAGTCTTGACATTCCCAGAAAAGCGGAAAGAAGATGCCTGTCCATGCCACATTTGCTTACAGGTGTCCACACTACAACTCAGCAATTCATAAAACTTCTCCCGGAAGGCTAACCACAGCCAGCTCTGTCATTTTCTACAAGGTGTGGACATACCGCTCAAGGAGGCATGTAAAAATTGTAGCGTTTCAAGGTAGACTGCCTGAAGCAAAAATCCTATGTTCCATGGAGTCAAGATGCTAGGACTTATGTTCTGATGGTGCTGTAGGAAAAGAGTTGCAGTTTTGTTTAGCTGAAGATGCTCAAAACTCAAAAGTATGTATTAATAAAAAATTGAGATCCAAAGGTATGGGTCTGTGGTGCAAAGCGATTTACCTATAAACTATCAGGCTTGAAAAGTTTCTACCAGGTAAACCGCACTGGTACCAATGATGCTTCTTTAAATGGCACAGGCGGATCCAGGACCACTAAAGAGCTAAAGGATTTCCGTAAGGATGTTGAATTTTGGCTCTGAACACCAGAAGTAAATGAATAAACATCCTCAGAAGGAGGGCCCAGGAGATAGGGAAAGCCACCTTCTGGTGACGTACCTAGGCCACTCAACCTCAAAATTATATTCCTACATGTAAAATAGGCACGTGAGTCTAAGCCAATGGATTCTTCCATACGCCCAATTCTCTGGGCTCTGGGAAGAGAGTCAGCAAGAGCTTGGTCCTCAAGGGAAGATTTTATTTTCTTCCCACCACACATTTCTACAGGCTTTGAGGAAACCATACTCCGGGACAACAATGGAATCAGCACCAAAGCTGATCAGAATGGTGCCTTTCGTGCTTCCGTGGAAGTAGTGCCACTGGCGGATCCTGTGGAGGTGCAAAGCTTATTGGTGTTGGCATATGAGTTGCAAGAATCGCCCCTGGGAGTCAGAAGCTGCCTAGTGGGATCAAAATAAAGAGATTGATTTGGAAGAGGAAATAAATGGTCCCTTAAATGCACTGAGTGCAACATGAAACACTGTGTGTTTTTGATAACGTGTCCCTGCAAACTAAGATATGTAGGGATGTCGACGAGGGCAGCAAAACTACACACTAATGAACACAGAAGCAGGACTAGATGCAAAAGAATCACGTCAAAAATAAGCGTGCACTTCCTGGAGATGAAACACACCCCTGATGATGTGGAGTGGCTCATTTTGGATCTATGACACATAAAGACAACTTACAATTGATCTTATTACTTAGAGAACAGAGATGTATGTTCAGACTGAACACTCATACAAAAGGGCTAAACAATGATATCCCGTGCAGTGAATTACCACACAACTCATTTCTAGGACAGGAGGCCTGCCCAATGCTCCCAGTTGTATGCCACTCACTAATTTGACTCATGTACTACATTTATCATTAAGAACAGACAGATAATCACCAATATACTTGTAGACAATGTTCACTTAAATTATCTTTGCATGGCACAAATGAGAAAATGGGGATCATTGAGATAAAAACTCAAGGCAGTAATATTTATGAACAGGCTGATGATAGGTTTCAAGAACTTTCCTGTTCTGAGGGGACCTATAACGATAAACATGTAAATTCTATCTGAGTAACATATTTATTAATAAGTGTCTGAACTGAACACTGCTGTAATCGCAATTGATTTGACACTCACAGGCTTTTTTAATAGCTGAAGTATTGGTGTTTGCCTATTATCCTCTCGCATGTGTCACAAATACGACTCCATGTCTGTTTATGAGCACCTTCAATATGGCGCTGGAGTCTAGCTACATTCCAGTGTGAACACTAGCAGTGTGACTCCAACAATGCATCTGCGTCACTGCGCTATCATGTGACCACATTAGTGATGGATCACATGGTCCATTGAAATGTGGGTTATGGGTTTAAATACCGCTCATTGACTGCACCAGCACCTTCAGGATTGCAGATATTGGGTAGGACGATGGCAATGTCCATGAATGGTACATGTGAGTACTTTGGGGGACGCAAGGAGTGGGTCGTCTTAAATTACACCAGGAGGATTAAAGACCCTTTATCATTTTTTATTTAGAGAACACTAATGAGTGGTATACGATCCTGCGTGTTCTAAGTGGCTTGATTCCAGTGGGAATTGGGTCAGAAATCACTATTGAGCATGCATTCTCCTCATGGGAATTTTCCTTGATTTCATGAATTTGAGGATGTGAAATAACGTGGATGGGTAGCACACTGGTGTTACACTTCTCATGTGGGATTTGTGATATGACTGTAGACTGTTACTCAGATGAGCAATGTTTATAAAGGTCTCTGGTCCGTGAAATGTACCTCCCACATTTTAACCCTTTTATATTTTATGTTCTTTACAGGTCGGTTTTAGTTTTTGGGATTATCTCTTCACAAGCAGAGATAGTGAATTTATACCTTTCTGAACACGCACTTGGTGGATTAGTGCTGTGGGTACACACTTTCTATTGAAATAGGGCCCCACTACAAGTAGATTAGGTTCTTGTAGTCCTGATAAATTGCCACATTTCTGGATAAACAAAAATTAGAGTTGATTGAGAGCATAGAAAGAAAAGTATTTCCCGGTATATCCCTTGTTGTTTTTATTATTTAAAAGGAACTTTGGAATAAAGTACTCTTAGCTGGGTACCTTAGTTAATTTTATCTTCAGCTTTACCAGGCTACACTCGCAGCCAGCTCTGGACTTATAAACATTTTCATTTATGGGAAACTGAGAAAAAGATCTCTGACAAAGAGCCCCCTGTTTAGGGACTCCGACATAGCAGCGCCGGAACAAGAGTAGCTTACCCGATGATGAAGCATGCCACCCTTTTGGGTGGGGGGAGGGTCCTTGATTCAATTAGATAAACACTCTGACTGACCACCTATTTACCTAGGAACAGGACACTTCATATTATTATAGATATATGAGGAGAGTGTGTGTGCTGTACCTTGATTTCTCCCAGTCCTTTTAATTCTTGGGGTAGTCCACAAATGACTGCGTCAAGAACATCTTCAGCAACCAGTCGCCGAGGTAATGGAATACAGATACTCCTGACCTCACAAGATGGGCTGCAACCACTGGCATCACTTTTGTGAACATCTGAGGGGCACTGGTGAGGCCGAAGTGGAGCACAGCACACTGGAAATGCTCCTGGGCCACCTTGAACCACAGTAAATGCCTGTGGAGCTGCACAACCAGGTCAAGAGCAGATAAGATCTGGACCTATGAGCATTTTGAATTTACCCTTCCGCAGGAAGACATTTAGTGGTCTAAGGTCCAGGACAGGGCTGAGGCCTCCATCCCTTTTTGTTATGAGGAAACCGCAAGATCAACATTTCCCATCTCTTTCAGAGTCCAGTATCCTCCTTAAGGACATTCTTGGAGAGCAATAGGCGCACATCTTGTAAAAGAATGGGCAGATGCTCCCCCAAAATGTGTCCTAGTGTGGAAGAAATAGTTGGCAGGGAGAACAGAAGAGACAGGATAGCCATTTTGAACAATATGTATGACCCATCTGTAGGACGTGATTGATCGGCAGCCTGGGAGGAAATGTTGAATCCTGCCCACCACTGCAGCAGATGAGACTGAATTAGAAGACTGATGACTATGCTGGCTTGCCCGCTGCCTACCCGACCCGCATCCCCGAACTCTAAAAATCAATAGATAGCAAGGCTGTCTCTGTCTATACATCAGCATCTGGATTACCACCTAAACATCTGGAACTGATGTGGAAACTGTTTCGCAGAAGTCACCAACCCCAAGGAAGGCACTGTAGCTCTGCTGTCTTTCAAGCAATCCAACGCAGATACCGATTTCTCTCCAAAGAGGCAGGCCCCATCAAAGGGCACATCCATTAGGAAGGCCTGCACACCGAGAATACAGTGGAGCTCCTCCACACGTGTTTCTGAAGGACAGCACTGGTACCGATGCACAAGTTACTAACTTGTGTAACGATATATCTGTAAGAGACAGTAGTTAGTGACAGATTCCTTACCTTAGAATATCCCCAGGCGTCAGGCTGGATCCGGAAAGTTTTTGCGTAGCAATACCCTTGCGCGTCGGTAGGCGGCGTCGTGCGGCTCCGCGTCCGTCGTCGGCGTCGTGATCGCCGGGATGACGTCGCGGGCAGTACTTAGGCGCCGCCCCTGCGCGCTGACGTCAGTTCTGTACACGACTTTCCGCGCCAGGAACGCAGAGCCATGCAAGAAGCTGACATAGGTGTCTGAAAAATACTAGGGCCCTGAAAGGGATGTCCTTAACCCTAGAGATCAGTTCGCAGAACGGGGAGGATGGGTGGGCGGTAAGGAATCTGTCACTAACTACTGTCTCTTACAGATATATCGTTACACAAGTTAGTAACTTGTGCATCTGAAAGAGACACGTTAGTGACAGATTCCTTACCTTAGAATAGATACCCCAGCAATACCAACCCCGGTGGTGGGTCTGCGAACAAAGATCAGACAAGGAAGTCCTGGAGGACAGAACGGCCAAAGAAGCCGTCCCTCCGGACCTGACTGTCAAGGCAGTAATGCTTTGTAAACGTGTGCAGCGAGGCCCACGTAGCTGCCTGACAAATAACCGGCAGCGGAACACCGCGGCCCAAGGCCGTGGTAGCAGCCGTTGCCCTGGTGGAATGGGCACGCAGCCCAACAGGAGGTTCCTTTTAGCCAAAGAATAGCAGGTCTTGATGCACAAGGTAACCCAGCGGGAGATGGTTCGCTTGTGCACCGCCCGACCTTTTTGGCGCCCACGTAGCCAACAAAGAGCTGGTCATCCACCCGGAAGTGTTTTGTGCGGTCGATATAGAAGGAGAGCGCACGTTTTGGGTCCAGACGGTGGAGCCTCTCTTCCTCTCTGGAAGGATGCGGAGGTGGAAAGAAGGTAGGCAAAGTGATGGTCTGCCCAATGTGAAAAGCAGTAACCACCTTTGGCAAGAAGGACGGACGCGTCCGAAGAACAACCTTGTCTGGATGAACAGACAGAAAGGGAGGTTTGCAAGATAAAGCCTGGAGCTCACTCACCCGCCGAGCGGAGGTGATGGCCACCAGGAAGGCTGTCTTTAGAGTCAGAAGACGAAGAGGACAGTTATGCAGAGGCTCAAAGGGAGCGCACATTAAAAAGGTAAGAACCAAGTTCAAGTCCCACTGAGGCATCACAAATGGAACAGGAGGAAAGAGGTGTGTAATGCCTTTTAAGAACCTGTTAACAACAGGGGACTTGAAAAGGGAGGGCTGATCAGGGAGCCTGAGGAAGGCCGAGATAGCACAGAGATAACCCTTGATGGTACCCAGGGCAGAACCCTGTTGGGCCAGAGAAAGAAGGAACAGAAGGACCTCAGAAAGAGGGGCAGAAAGGGGGTTCACAGCCTTTGCTGTGCACCATGCCACAAATTTGTTCCACCTGCAGGCGTATACCACCTTAGTGGAGGGACGCCTGGCTGCCAGAATCACATCACAAACTTCGGGAGGCAAGTGGAAAGGAATCAACTGCCGCCGCTCAATCTCCACGCAAGCAGGTGTAGACTGGACAGGTTCGGGTGGAGGACCGTCCCCTGCTGCTGCGACAGAAGATCCTCCCGAAGAGGCAGACGGATCGGGGATCTACGCTCATACTGAGTAGCTCGGGATACCAAACTCTTCGAGCCCAGTCCGGAGCCACAAGAATGACTTGGGCCCGGTCGTGCCGAATCTTCTTCAACACTCTGGGTAGAAGTGGTATAGGCGGAAAGGCGCACAACAGACCGCAACTCCACTCGTGACGAAAGCGTCGCCGAGCGAGTGCCGCCTTGGAAATTCCAACGCGCAGAACTGATGACATTGCGCGTTCTCTTCGGTGGCGAATAGATCTAACCAAGGCTCTCCCCACTGTAGAAAGAGTCCTTGCGCCACTTCCGAGTGAAGACGCCATTCGTGATCCATCATGCACCTGCGGCTGAGTTCGTCCGCCCTGGCGTTGAGGGAACCTGCCAGGTGTTGAACCACCAGGAACATGCCCTGATGTTCCAGCCATGTCCAGAGGCGCAGAGCCTCCTGACAAAGGGTCCACGACCCCACCCCGCCCTGTTTGTTGCAGTACCACATGGCGGTGGTGTTGTCGGTGAACACCTGCACTACCGTCCCTTTGACAGAGGGAAGGAATGCCTTGAGTGCAAGTCGGATCGCCCGGAGCTCCAGAAGGTTGATATGGAGCCGGGACTCCGCCGGAGACCAGAGGCCTCTGATCTCCGCCTCTCCCATGTGACCGCCCCATCCCAGAAGGGACGCGTCCGTCACAACTGTATGCTCTGGCTGGGGAAGGGAGAGGGATCTGCCCATGACCCATTGCCGGTTCGAGAGCCACCACTGCAACTGTGTTGCAGTCCCCTCCGAGATCTGGACGTGATCGGACAGGTTGCCCTGGTGCTGCGCCCACTGGAACTTCAGGTCCCACTGCAGAGCCCGCATATGCCATCTGGCATGATTGACCAGCAGGATGCAGGAGGCCATGAGGCCCAGCAGCCTCAGGGTCATCCGTACCGAAACCCAGGATAAAGGCTGAAAGATCGGAATCATAGCCTGAATATCCCGGACTCGCCGTTCGGGAGGATAGGCCCGAAACTGCGTCGTGTCCAGAACTGCTCCGATGAAAAGGAGCTGTGGAGAAGGAATCAGATGCGACTTTGGCACATTGATGGAGAACCCCAGCGAGTGCAGGAGTTCGGCCGTAGTCTGGAGGTGGGAGACGACTGCCTGGGACGAGCCCGCCTTCAACAGCCAGTCGTCGAGGTAGGGGAAGACTGGAAACCCCTGCCCGGCGCAGATGAGCTGCGACCACCGCCATCACTTTCGTGAACACCCGAGGGGCACTGGTAAGGCCAAAGGGGAGCACGGTGAACTGAAAATGCTCGAGGCCTACCGTGAACCGAAGGTAACGCCGGTGGGCCGGCAGGACGGGGATGTGGAAATAGGCGTCCTGCAAGTCCAACGCTACCAACCAGTCTCCGGGGTCGAGGGCAGTCAAGACCTGAGCTAGGGTGAGCATCTTGAACTTCTCCTTCCGGAGGAAGCGATTGACGTTCCGGAGGTCCAAGATAGGACGCATGTCCTCCTTGTCCTTTTGGGCACCAGAAAGTAGTGGGAGTAGCAACCACGCCCTACTTCTGGGGTCGGAACATGCTCGATGGCCCTCTTGGCCAAGAGGGCCGTGACTTCCTTCTGTAGAAGCACCAAGTGATCCCCTGACATGCGGTGGAATTGAGGTGGCATGGCTGGGGGGGTGGTCTCGAAGGGGAGGGAGTAGCCCCTTCGGACAATGTCCAAGACCCACCTGTCCGAGGTGATGGGACGCCAGTGGTGAAGGTGATGGCGGACCCTGCCCCCGACTGGCGTGCTGTGCACCTGAAAGGAGGGACTAGGAGGGCTTGGAGGCCGCGGACGGGTTGGAGGTGGTGGCCTGACCCGCACGCTGGTTGCCCGAACCGCCACAGCGGTATCCACGTCCTCGGCCACGCGAAGGCGATTGCTGCGCGGGCCGTTGGCCGGGCTGTGGACGTGACTGGGCACCCCTTCCGTGGCCACGAAAGGGGCGAAAAGCAGACGTGAGCGGAGGGCGCACAACAGCAAGGCCCAGGGACTTAGCAGTAGCCCGTGAGTCCTTGAAACGCTCCAGCGCATGGTCTGCCTTCGAACCAAAAAGACCGACTCCATCAAAGGGCATGTCCATGAGAGTATTCTGGACATCCCCTGAAAAACCAGTGGTTCTCAGCCAGGCGTGGCGACGCAGCGCCACCGTCGTTGCAAGCGATCTGCCCAGCGAGTCGGCGGTATCAAGGCCACAGCGGATGGTATATTTAGCCGCATCACGCCCTTCCGCAATGGCGCGGGTAAGCAGTGTCTGGACCTCCTCAGAACACTGCGGCAAAACATTCGCCACCGAATCCCACAGGGAGTGGGTGTATCGGCCCAAGAGGCAAGCGGTATTAACAGACCGCAAGCCAGCACTGGAGGAAGAGAAAGCCTTCTTCCCAAAGTGATCCAGGCGCTTGGATTCCCTATCCGGAGGGGCGGTAGGGAAGGCGGTTTGGGAGGCAGAGGCTTGGACAACCAAGCTCTCAGGGGTGGGGTGTTGGGAGAGAAACAGGGGTCGCCCGGAGCCGGGCGATGGCGTCGGGCCACGTTCCTATCCACAGGAGCCCCTGTGGTGGGTTTGGACCAGGCACCCAAAAGAACGTCAGAGAGTGCATCGTTGAACGGCAGCACAGGCTCCGAAGAGGAGGCCGCCGGCTGAAGCACTTCAGTCAGGAGGTTAGTCCTGACGGCCACTGTAGGCAACTGGAGATTCAAGGCTCCAGCAGCTCTACGCAACACCGTTGCAAAATTAGCCCCCTCCTCCGTTGCCACGGGAGGAGACAGCATGCCAGAGTCAGGGGAGGTATCCAGACCACTGGCATCCCCAAGTTCCTCAACCCAGTCCGGGTCAAACTCGCACTGTTGTGTGAGAGGGTCCTCAGACCACTCCCAGCTCTCCTGGTCCTCCTCAGGTTGAAAATATGGAGGAGGAGGGACATAAGGGACCCAAGGTCTCATTGGCGCCGGAACCGGCGCCGGAACCGGCGTCGGGCGACGCCGGTCCGGCTCCATGTCCGGACCCGGGGAGAACCGGGGAACGACGCCGCCCGGAGCCCCGGACGGCGTCGGAAACGGCACCGGGGACATCGGCGTCGGCAGAGGCGTGGTTAGGTCAACCGGCGTCGATGGGGGTTGCGGCACCACCGGAGCCGGGGTCAAGGCCGGGGCCGGAGCCGAGGCCGGGACGAAGGCTGGTGGGACAGGCGACGCCGGGACCGGAGTCGACGGCGACGCCGGAGCAACCCCATCAGGTCCCGCGGGGCCCGAAGGCGCACCGGAGGGACCTTGAGGCCCGAAGAGGAGGGCCATGGCCGACAGGAATTCCTGCACTTTGGCCGGATCCGCCCCCGAACCCGGGAAGGGCGGGTATGGCGGGGGCGACTCCACAGGCATGTCCGGGGCCGCGGGGACGGTGCCGGGAGGGGCCTCAGCCGAGTCGCGAGACCGGCGAGGCGAAGTCTTAGAGCGATGACGCCGCTTAGACTTCTTGTGCTTCGACTTACCGGAGGAGCGCGAAGACTTGGATTCCGACGACCGGCGGGGACTCCGCGTCCGGCCCCTCGACCTCTCCCGGGACCGGGGCTTGGTGCGGCGCGGAGCCGAATGCCGTTCTTCGAGGAGCTTTCGAGACCGCTCTCGCAAAGCCTTAGGATGAAGTTTCCGGCAGTCAGGACACGACTTCGTGTCGTGGTCTCGGCCGAGACAAAAGAGACACTCGAGGTGCGGGTCCGTGATCGACATCATGCGACCACATTCCTCGCAGGGCTTAAAGCCGGGCATCCCTACGACACCTTAGGAGTCGTGAAGACTCGTTGAAAAAGCAGTGAAAAAATTCACCAAAAAAGATAGTCAAAAAGTGACTAGGGCACTGCTCTTCCCGGATCTGCGCTTACTGGCGCGAAAAAGAAGAACTGACGTCAGCGCGCAGGGGCGGCGCCTAAGTACTGCCCGCGACGTCATCCCGGCGATCACGACGCCGACGACGGACGCGGAGCCGCACGACGCCGCCTACCGACGCGCAAGGGTACTGCTACGCAAAAACTTTCCGGATCCAGCCTGACGCCTGGGGATATTCTAAGGTAAGGAATCTGTCACTAACGTGTCTCTTTCAGATCCATGGTATTCAGGCCTGAACCTATAACATATTTGGCCATGTCAATAAGGTGTTCTGGAAATGCGGACCAGATCTCGCTGGCTATGCCCCAGAGGGCATGTGTAGAGACACAGAAGACAAACCGCAGTGCCAAACTTGTGGAAGAAAACATGCACTTGCAAAAACAATCAATCCTCTTGGAATGGTTCGGAATGCGCTTGGATTCACATTACAGGTCAATGTCTTCACAATAAGGTTCTCTGAAGTGTGGTGCTTGGTGAGAAAATTCAGGTCACCAGGCGCTGGTCTATGATGTATGGCCACCTCCCTATTCACAGGCTGGCAAGTACACGATTTCGATCAAGTAGCCATTAGAGTATCTGAGAGGGCATCACTGAAAGTAGTAGGCCGCAGATGTTGCTGCCCCAGGCTGCCGAACTTCTTTCATAACATTTGTTTTGGTCTCAATGGAGGGTACCTGTGAAGCTAGTGCTTCAGCTGCCCTTTTAACCATCATGGCAAATGAGGCATTCTCTTCCGTTGGTGGCCCATGTGGAGACTAAAGCTCTGTCTCACAAAAGGTATCAAGCCCACTGGTGTACTGTAAATATAAGTATGTGGCATCAGTGTTATGAGGTAGGAGGAAACCAACACCGTCACCATCGACTTCCTGGGGTGCACTCTGCTCTGGCATAGTAACAGTTAAAACTAAAAACATAATGGAGCCTCTGCTAGTAGATGCTACGTGGCAGAGCCATGGGCTTAGAGTTAGGCTGCATGATGACCATTTGCGATTTTGTAATTTTGTAGATGGACACTGGTCCCGCTAAGGACAATGTTGGTTCAAGGTCAGACAATGGCGTAGGCACAGGAATGTCCTCCAGTGCCAAAAGTGTTGTCACAGGCATCAGGTAGGCAAGAACCAATGTGGATCTTGGGGCAACAGAAGTAGTGTCTTACTGCACCGTACAGAGCCCAAGGGAACAGACAGCGCCAAGGAGGGACTTACAAGTGGTAACCAGACTGGAGCCCCCTGGGGTTCCGTGGGGCATGAAGGTACATTAGTGAGAGCTAGAAGCGCACTGAAAATTTGCAGCATGACTCTTTGTAGGCCAAAATTTACTACGGAATTTGAGGTGCATTCGAACCAATTGAGGAATCTGTTCCATGTCTAAAAACCTCAAAGGAGTGTGCATTCTTTATGGGATTCAAACGGCAGGATGGAATGGAGTACCACTTCACTTTATTTTTCTTGAGTTTTGACTTTGACTTACCAGACTGCTTCAAGCACGGAGGAGAAAGTTCACAGGAGCAGCTATGGGACAGAATCCAGGCCTGTGACTTGGAGTGGGACCTACACGAAGTCTGTGATGACTACTTTTTTTCGGCACCATACATTTTCAACTCCAGGTCTCCTATCACCTTCAGTTGCATAAGGGCACACTTATCATAAGAGTGTCCTGAGCCCACACACCAAAGACTAGTGCAGGTTCGTGGCCGACATCTGCTTCCTGCAGTCCTGGCATGGCTTGAAACCTGTTTTCGGTGGAGACATTATTCCCTCGCATACTGTAAAATAGTTTTCACCTGTCGGAAAATTGACAAAAAAGGCAGCAGAGCTCTGGATCTGTGTTGGAAGGCGCTTAAGCAAAGGGACTGACATCCGTGCACAGAGGTGACGCTTATGTGCAGCTCCACTCTATAACATTTGGGGACGTATGAAGCCAACGCAGAGCCATGTATCTGATTAGAGGTCCCCACTTTAACCAGGGGTCACCAACTATCATATAACAGGACTCTAAATGTTATTGAACCAGTAATTTGTGATTTTCGTTGTGGCTGAATAAATGCTACAAAATGAAGTAAGGAGCAAGCTTGATAAACATTTACTTTAAAAACTCCTTGGCAGTTAAGCATGCTTTCAACAGTCTGCTAGACCCAAAACAAACTATCAGGAGCTCAAAGTGATTGAACATTTGGTAAGAGTCAAACGAATCAATCTACAAACCAAACTTTAACTAATAGTGACACAATCAGTATTTTGATGAGAAGGATTCAGGTCAATCAGTTATATAGATGTTTTAAGTCTAAAATCTTAAAATGCTACGGTAAAGGGGGCCTCATATTTTCATGGGCAAACTTTGAGGCTACAACTAAAATCCTGTTGGCATTCATACATGCTGAAGTCAGTGTTCCTAGACCTACGGGAGCTGAGACTAACAAAAAACTCAAGGGCACTACCAGCACAACAAATGCTAAGGAAACACTTGTAAAATAAAATTCCCTTTTTATAGATTACTAGTGGATGAGTTTTATCTATTAATCTTTGCTCATGCTGGTACAACAAAATCAAGCAGCTGCAGACACATGTAATCAACTCAGCAAGAGAAACTTTACCTTGCTCGAAACCAACTTCACATTGCCTGATGCCAGTGCTACGGCAGTGTCAGCCATCACTTCTGCTTTTATGGATCCCAAACCACCAGTGGCACTAGTTTTAATGAAACTGTCCAGTACGACATCCAACAGATCAGTGATCTAGCAGAGAAAAGAGACAGTTATACAAGTCAGACTCACCAACACAATGTATTTGAACTGTCTGCTTTTAAATACACTTTTGCACAAAAGGTTATTAACTCTCTCATGAAATGCAGCAACAGATCACAAATATTACAATTCTCAATGTTACTTTTATAAATTTTGCAAATGTAAGCAGGTATAATAAAAGCAAAAGACAAACTCACTTTGAATGAGCCTGACAAGAGAAGACTTGGGAAATCATGTTGAACACAATAGTTCATTTTTTAATAACTGAACTTTGTTAAAAGCTATTTAATAATTGAATTTTAAGTTTGTTTACTGCTCAGAAGGCAAAAGGATGCAATAATAATCAGTATGATTTAGTACAAATGATTGCATCAAAATGTCCTTCAGCTGTACAAGCCCAGATGTATGCATGCATGTTGTATGAAGAGCAAGGAGTCATGAGGGTTTGATAATGTCTTTTCGAAAATTGATATGGTTCCTACAGTTGAATGGCACTGTTTTAAAAAGTTTAAATTCTGAGTTACATTTTCATCGTCTTCCCAGTGAGTGTTGATAAGTACAAGTGGAAGGGTTTGCTCTGTTGGTGGCATGTATGAGCTAATCAGCTGGATGTGGAGGAGGTTTTTTGTGTCTGTGTGGCTTGGATAGGAGTGTGAGTATTGGGTGTGGTTCACTGTGTGAGAGGCACATAGGCTGACATGAAGGGCATGTATGTTGGAGCTGGCTCGAAAAGACCTAAAATAGTAATTCCCTGGTCTTTGTTCATGCTTATCTGAGGACGTTCAGATGATAGGCTGACCAAGGAATGTGGTAAAAGAGCAAGGAATGTGCCAAGGTTGGTGAATGCAACAGTCACATTACCGTGGTGTGTGTTGGTTCCTGAATTGGAGTCTAATTAGCCAATTTCAACTAACCACTATGGTCACTTGTTGGTGCTCATAAGCCCTTCCAATCTCCCAAACTGGGTTCCGCAAAAATACATCTACATTGGCCCTTGTGAAAGGATATCTGCAGTATGGAAAAAATATGAGTTGCCCGTCATACTTCCAGTTTATCTATTTAAAATGCACACCGGATACCACTAATAGATCTACTTTATTTCTGAAAATATGGAAGCTAATTGTCCTGGAAGACACGTTAAGGGGTATATCTTTGCTATATGATTATACCAAGGCACTGATAAACATGGGCAAATATGGTGGTTTAACTAATGGAGTGACATTCTTGCATTGGTTCATATCAAGGTTTTTGTTAGCAGCCCTCTTGTTCAAATTATCTTTTCTCAATTACATGAAAGCTTGAATGTAATTCAGAATATAAAAAACTTTTTGTTCTGGGTACTGGAATAAGAAATTCCAAGGGATGGATGTTGGACATGCACTACAAAGTGTCTCAAAGTACAATTATTCAGGGCTCTTAATACATTGTGAGTTGATGAAGGCTTAGGGAGTAATGCCTAGTACCATCATGAGAGGACTTGAATTTCAATTCCCAAAGAGGGAGCAATGGCTAAACCTCTCCTGATCATACATAGTGCAAACATCATCCCTCATCTTTCTTAGGCCTCCTCCATGTGGGCTAAACTCATCTAACCTAGAAATATAAACTTGAAAGGACTGTACTCAGAAGGGCTATGGGTTTGTGAAATTCTATAAAACTCCAAGCAATTAGGCATGTGCTTTATTAAGTCAAGCATGAATAATTCAGGAGCCAGTTCACTTGTTGTTCCAAATATAAAAAAGGACCCCGTCTAATAACGTAGTTATACAACTGCAAAATATCTGAAAAAGAATCCTTATTTCCAATAGGTTGGACCAAGGACCTAGGAATAATTAACAATACCATGCATTCAAGAACCAAGAAATCATGTGCATCATATGGAATATAACTGGTTGCATATTGATTGAGATTGCTGAGATATAATCTCTTTTCTCTGGATCTATTAAATCTAGGAATTCTAAGAGTGCAGAAATATAGGCTATATTAGGTGTGCAGAAAACAGAATTCACTGGTAATTAAGAAAATGTAGACTTGTTCAATTTGTAACATTTTAGGAATCAATCATTTTTATTGTCGGAAGATATAGCTAGTAGGCACAGCTTCCTGCCTACATCTTCACGCCGGCAGAGCGATCATAAAGTAAATTACACAGC
Organism: Calotriton arnoldi; assembly: GCA_963921515.1. Classification (NCBI taxonomy): domain Eukaryota; kingdom Metazoa; phylum Chordata; class Amphibia; order Caudata; family Salamandridae; genus Calotriton; species Calotriton arnoldi. The sequence goes on along the minus strand of CAWUFW010000902.1, from coordinate 3,353,187 downwards.
GTTAAAAGCCAACAACCCGGAGGCAGGCCACGTAGTGAGCAGGGCTGTTGCTTAGTCATATGGGATCTTCCGGATTTTCAAACATAAGTAAAAACATCACCTGAAAACAGAACAGATGATAAAACAAAATCCCACCCAGCCCACCCCCCACCCTCTCCGCACCAGCTGTTGCCTCGTTATGGAAATACAAACTTTAGTCGAAATTGTAGGAAATGCTTAAAAGGTTATGCTGCCGATGACTGGGCAGCTGACAACTGGACCAATGGTAATAATTGAAGAATCTGCAAATACTTAGGACAAGTGACTTCCCTCATGTCCCGCGTCAGCAAGTCCAAAAAGGGCGCCCATAGTTTAGCATAGTCTTTTCCTTTGCCCTCCACTCTCATGGACATGCGTTCCATTGCCAAGAGGTGCCATAATCGATGTATCCAGGACAACAATTCAGGCTCTGAGGTTGTTCCCCACAGAGCTAGTATAACCTGCCTAGCCGACAATAGCGCTAGGGCTATCTGCCTACCCCGTAAGGATTTTAATGGGAAAGCTTTGGGATGAGAAAGGCCAAGGAGTGTGTATTCTGGTGCTCTGGGCAGTGCGACACCGAATACTGTATCAATGTTATCGAGGACCTCAGACCAGTATCGCCGTAGTTTCGGACAGTGCCACAGCAAGTGTGCTAAAGTACCCGACATCCCACATCCCCTCCAACAGAGGTCTGTCTTACTCTTATCCCAACTCTGGATGCGGACAGGTGTGTAATACCAGTAGGAAAAAAGCTTAAAGGCGGATTCCACCCCCGATGTGTTATGTGCTGTATGGTGAGTACGGTATAAGATGTGCTCCCATTCCTTGAATGATAGTGGCCTACCCAATTCCGTCTCCCATCGTACCTGTGCCTTCGTGCGCTTTGGGGCCGGGTCCGTTGCTATCATAGTATACAATTCAGAGATAAGGCAACGGTCATCGTGCTTACGGACCAACCATTTTTCAAATGTGGTAAGAGGTCTGGACATTTGGGCATAGTTAGAGGGCATCGTAACCCAGTGAGACAGTTGCCGGTAGGGGTATTCATCAGTAGATAAAAGGCCATAATCCTGTCGGAGCTGCGCAAACGGGATCAACCCCTCTGTGTCAAATAGGGATCAGACTCTTTTACAGCCGGCTTCCCGCCATCTGTGAAAGATCGCCAAGCCTTGACCCGGAGGGAAATCAGGGTTATCGACAATGGGCGTCATCGGCGAGGGGAAAGAGGTCCAGCCTTTCTTAAGCGCCACTTGGTCCCAGGTCCGAAGTGTCGGCGCTGTGACCGGCGAAGAATAAAGGCCCCAAGCACTATGTTTGCGGGGTAACCATAGTTCCCTCCAAATATTAATTCCTGCGACCGACTGGTCCATAAAGTTCCAGTGTTTACTGGACATAGACCTGTTCCACTCCACTATGTAGCGGAGGCTTGAAGCTTGATAGTAGCCCCTAATCAAAGGCAAGCCCACTCCTCCTTGTGCTTTCGGACATGCCATCTGGGCAAGCGAAAGACGCGGCTTCTTCCCACTCCATATAAACTTATTGATGAGAACCTGCAATTGCTTGATCGCCTGAGGTGGCGGAGATATAGGAATCAATTGAAAAATATAGAGGATGCGCGGAAGAATGGTCATTTTCACCGCCGCAATCCGTCCAAACCACGCAAGACGCAGGCGAGACAAGGCGTCCAGCGCTTTGGTCGTCTGCTCTAGAAGCCTCGTGTAGTTAAGCGTGACCGTGCGGGCAATGGTAGGGGCCAGCCGGATGCCAAGGTATAGTATGCCCTGATGCGTCCACTGAAACAGGAATTGTAATTGCATCGCCATCATGTCGTCGGAGGGAATACCTAGATTTAAGATAACCGATTTAGCCAGGTTGACCCTAAATCCTGATATATCGCCAAAAGAAGTGAGCTCCGTCAACAGAGCCGGCAGGGTGGTTTGCGGTTGCATAAGAGAGAGAATCACGTCATCTGCGTAAAAGCTAATTTTATGTATGTCCGTGCCGAATTTCATCCCTACTATGCGATTATCCGTCCTAATCCGCTGAGCCAGGGGCTCCATATAAAGCGCAAATAAAAGTGGGGATAAGGGGCAGCCCTGTCGTGGCCCCCTGGCAATTGGAAAGGAGTGAGATCTACTGCCATTGACTCGCACAAAGGCCGTGGGAGCGTAATAGATGCAAAGAATCCAGTTGATAAAATTCTCTCCAAACCCAAAGCGACGCAAGGTTTCAAAGAGGTAGGCCCACCCCACTCTGTCAAACGCCTTCTCGGCGTCAATTGCCAACAAGAAGGCCTGCCTCTTCGACCGCTGTGTACTATCTAGGAGGTGAAGGAGTCGTTTAGTATTGTCACCCCCCTGCCTAGAAGGTATAAAACCAGATAGGTCGGGCTCGATGAGGTCGGGCATGAGGGGATTAAGGCGAGCAGCCAAAATAGCAGCAAAAATCTTCGCGTCGACGTTAAGAAGGGAGATGGGTCTGTAAGAACCACACTCCATCGCATCTTTTCCAGGCTTCAGAATGACCGAGATCGCCGCCTCTGACATGGAGGGGGTCACCCTACCAGTCTCGAAGAAAGAATTGAACAATTTTGTTAAAAAGGGAGCCAGCTTCGCACAAAAGGCCTTATAGAAAGTAGCCGAAAACCCATTGGGACCCGGGGACTTGGCAACCTTCAGTTTGGAAATTGCCGAGATCACCTCCTCTATTCCAATAGCCATATCAAGCCTTTCGGCCGAAGTCTTAGAGAGAGGTGTGATCCCGCTGCTACTTAAATATTCACTCGGGTCTAGCACTGGAGGGTCCTGCTCAGAGTATAGAGCGCTATAAAATGAACGGAAGGCATCTAGAATGCGATCATCCGAAGCCTGCTCCTCCCCCTTATGGTCACGAATAGACTGGATGAGCGAGGTTTGTGTTTGAACTCTGTCTATGCGCCAACATCCTGCCACATTTATCGCTACTAAGGAAGTCTCAAAAGGGCATATTCAGCCCGATCTAGATCTAGGTGTTTAAGCATGGGTCGTCGATTTTCCAATTCCCTCCAAACCCTTGGAGCCCTTGTGCGTTTGTGAATTGACTCAAGCTCTAGGACCTCTTTTTCCAACGCCCCACGCTTCTCTTTGCGGAGATTGTTATGAGCCGCCGAGATGGCAATGAATTCCCCTCTGGTCACTAATTTTAGTGCTTCCCAGACAGAAGACAAGGATGTGGAGCCCACGTCATTAAGCACTAGATAATCCTTTATTACCTGTTTGAGGCGTTGCACAGTTTCATCAGAGTGTAGCAGGGACTCACGGAGGCGCCAACTAGGGGGAAACTCCTGTGAACGCTGCGCTGGGAGGTGTGTAGCGATAAGAGCGTGATCCGAGAGAGAGCGAGGTTCTATCGTGGTAGTGTGGAGGTGAAGAAATAGGGAAGCCGAAGAGAGAAAGTGGTCCAGTCGCGCATAAGTTTTGTGTGCTGCGGAGTAGTATGTGTAGTCCCGTTCTCCAGGGTGTTGAGTGCGCCAGACATCAATTAACCCGTTGTCCCTCAACCATTCTTTGCCCTGAGTAGAAAGTGCTCCTGCCTGTTGTGTGCGCTGCCCAGATCTATCGAGCGCTGAGTCCATAACGAGATTCAGATCCCCTCCCACCAAGAGCGCTGCATCTGGAGAAGTAAGGACATCCGCAAGAGCGAGAGGAGGAAGGACTCCTGCTGTGTGTTTGGAGCATAAAGTGACGCTATAGTAAGATGGGTTTCCCCCCAATGTATTCTAATGGCTAATAAGCGCCCCTTTATTTCCGCAACAGGTGCTAAAACCTTGCCCGAGAAGCGGGCCCCAAACAAGATAGCTACACCATTCCGTTTAGATGGGCCAGTCGACCAAAACTGTTGGGGGAAGCGCCTATCACGCATCCGTACTGTATCTTTAGAAAGGAGATGGGTCTCCTGCAAGAGACATATGTCACCCTCGACACTATCCAAGAGGGACAAGACAGCTCTCCTCTTCACCGGGTTATTCAAACCTCTAACATTGAGGCTAACGATTTTAAGATCTCTTCCCATCCAAAGTGTGTAACCCCGGGTGTAGGCGGTGTAGAGTAATCATGATGCCCAGTCGAATCGTGATTTGGTAGGCGTCTAGCATATTCCTAAGACAACGCTGACATATTGGCTGGTGCGGAGTCCCCAAAATAACAACCCAAACAAATCCCCCCCCCCCCCATGAAGAGAAACAAATTTGCAATCCAAAGAACTTACAAAGAAATCGACAAATGTCCTTCAGACAAAAACAATCTTGAAGGGACATGGCACGAGGCAGCTGCCCAGCCCAAAGCGGGCCAAGTTCTTGCCTACCCGCCAGCGGAGAGGCCGTCAACAACGGACCAGGACAGCCCTCCGATCCCCACGACACCCAGCAGGGTATCCCCCCCAGAGTCTGTCAGAAAATAGCTCATGGAGTGTCCGGTCACTCCGTCGTTTGCGTCAGCGATGTGAGGACTGCACCTCGTTCCTTGTCCTGCGTGGCTTGATCAGGTTTCTGCGCCGCGGCCCCCTGTCCTACTTTCTGCCATCCTGTCGTGCGGCGGCGATTCGGATTTCTTGGCTGCTCAGCCGGTGGTGTCGCAGTGGTGTCCTCCAATCTGAGAATCTCAGTGGCCTCTGCCAGGGAGCGGAGCTGAAGTAGCTTTCCTTTATGGTTGAATATGATGCGGAAGGGATGCCCCCACGCATAGGGGATTCCCTTCTCTCTGAGATGCGTCGTCACTGCCTTGAATTCGCGCCGTTTAATAAGCGTGGAGGCCGCTAAGTTCTGGAAAATAGTCGGGGAGTGCCCTCTGAAGTGTAGGGGCTGCGCGTCTCTCACCTTGCGGACGATACGCTCCTTCAACTGGAAGTCGTGTATACACGCGAGGATGTCTGGTGGTGGAGAGTTGGCGCCACGCGGGAGGCCCACTCTGTGCACACGATCCATTTGAATGTCCGTAGTTTCCGGCTCCTCCAATACTTGACGAAACAGTGCCCCCACATAGCCCCGCAGGTCATCTCCTTCCTCCTTCCATGGGACGCCTTGGATCCTCACGTTGTTTCGCCGAGACCGGTTCTCGAGGTCCTCTGCGCGCGCCTGCAAGTCCAGGTGCTGCTCCCGAAGGTGCAGCATGTCTTGTTGTAGGTGATGGAGGTCTTCTTCGCGGTTAACGTCATGCTCCTCCAATGTGGCTACGCGCTCCCCGATGTCATCTACTTCCCTCCGCACTTCACGCAGATCCGCGGCGAGTTGATCCTTATGGTCTTGAATATCCTCTTTAATGGCTGCAAACAGCTCCAGCATGAACGCCTTAGTGGCCGGGGCGTCTTCGCCGGCACCCAGACTTTGCATTTTCTCGCCGGCCGTAGAGGTTGCCGCTGCTTGCTTCAAGAGCATGTCTTTCAGGGATTTCTCTTTCCTGTGACGGGCCGCCGCCATGCTCCACTGAGCCTGCGAGCTGTGCTGCCCCAGCAGGATCTCCACATGGCGGCCGAGGGAAGGGCACCAGGGAAAGGAGGCCGCTGAGTTAAATGCACCAACACCCCGTCGACCAGACAGGTAGGACTCCCCCCAAGCAAAGGCGTTCCGGGAGGCTTAGCAGCGATCAGTCACGTCCACCAAAGCTGATGACAGGCACTAGATCCAGGCTCCTCTGCGCCACTTGGAATCCCCGGAAAGGGTGCAGTCAGGGGCAACGCGTCCTCTTAGGCGTATCAGGGAGATAAGGCCTATGCTGAAAAAGCACAGCACACTGCAGTCTTCAGGCCGCAGCTCCCCTGCACACCAGCCGCGGATCCCATGCACTACCAGATGCCAAAGCGCCGCTCTGCACGAGATCCCAGGTCAAGGATCACCGCTCTGCTTGTGCCACGGGCTCCTAGGTGCTCAGATGCTGTGCGCGCGCGGTCGTCCTGTAAAATGGCGGACGGCAGTTCGGCCGGCACTCACCCTGCGCCGGGGAGCACCACTGGGACGGTTTAGTTCAGGGCTTCTCGAGGGATGCACAGAGTCCCGCACTGTGTGTTTCCCGGCAGACTCCCTTTCAATGTCCTCCTCAGTGTTGCTGCGGAAGGTGCGAACTCCGTGCGCCGATCGGAGATCTCCCCGGCAGAGTAGACGAGTAATGGCAGCCGACCGCCGATGTCACCTTCAGTAGCTCCCTGCAGCGCGTCTTTCAGCGGCCGTCACCATCAGGGGGAGAGGCGCCACTGCTTCCGCACAATCAGCGCTCCCGCACTTCGCCGATCACCGCCACCAGGTCTCGCTGCCGCCGGCTCACAGGCGCTCACTGCAGCAGAGAACACGCGGGCTCACCGCTCAACAAGGCCCCGGTCCGCTGCCAAGCCGCTTCCCAGCGATTCCAGTGGCTGAAACTTTCCCCTCTGATGCCGGACGACTCCCAAGTGCGAATCGGACCCAACAAGCTGTCCGAGACCTCGGGAGAGAGGTGCTAATACAATGCTTCTGTGTAGCGGTGCCGGAGGGACACGAAACTGCGCCCTACCAAGCCGCCATCTTGGCCACGCCCCCAATTTGTAACATTTTAAACTGCTAAAAATGATTTGCTTTCATAAACCAAATAAAAGATTTATTACAAGTAAAAAAAAAAATGTGCAGTGGTCACTTGACACTTGTCGACATTAGTCATTGTTAAAAACTAATCCAAATTATATTCATAATATAAATTGCGTACTTGTTACCTGAAATTGAAAAAACCTTAATCCCAGTAACTAAATGTGGCAACAAAGACTCCGACTAAACAGAATTAAGTGAAGAGATCAAGTGAAAGAGTTAAGTGAAAAATGTGACACCAGAAAAACCAAAAATTTGAAAAGTGTCGCACTTCAAAAGAAACAGTAAACATCCAAGATCCCAAAATGTGCTCCATGTAGCAAGAATATTATTAACAAATTCCACCCATATCATCAACTTTTTGCCAAACTGGGTGGAATTCGTTAAGAATATTCTTGCTACATGGAGCTCATTTTGGGAACTTCGATGTTTATTGTTTCTTTTGAAGTGCAACACTTTTCAAATTAATGGCACAGAGTGTTTCAAAGTTTCTGGTGTATTCTACTTCAGCATGCAATATGCTTTAAATTTTGTTGGTCATATTTTTTACTTAAGTCTTTCACTTAATCTCTTCACTTAAATCTGTTAAGTCGGAGTCTTTATTACCACATTTAGTTACCAGGGTTTAAGATTTTTACAATTTCAGTTTGCATGCACACGATTAATATTAACAATATTATTCAGATTAGTGTTTGAGGATGACTTATGTTAACAAGATTGTTTATTCTTTTAGTTACCCCTGATGAAGGGCATGTTTTGCCCGAAATGCATTGGGTAGTGATTTTAATGTCTATTTACGGAGAATTGTGAACCACCTTGTGCTGTTCGATGGAAGCCTGCGGGCATCTTATTGAATTTGTGATTGGAAAAGAGGAGATTAATTGCATAAACACAGTGGATTAAAATTATGGATGAAAGGTTTAAAAGATGGTAAAGACTGTTTATTCAGATTAAATTTATTTTTCATGGCAGTGCATCCTGGGCCTGACTAACCTGGTGAGGTTCCAGCCTCTTTTTGACCCATACAATAATTAACATGAAGCTTGATGTTTCAAGTTCTAGAAATCAATTAGGTGTTGGACCATGTTGTGTTTATAATTTTATTAAACCATTAGTAACTATGTACTACATCACATCAAGATTTTATGTGCTTTTAGGGTTTGTGTATATGGCAATATTGTGATGGTTTTTATTAACTTAAAACAAATTTTGATTTGATTCCTGGACTGGCTTCTGATTGGCCAGTTATATCCAACCCCTGTGGCAGGAAAATCTGGAGTTAGCAGTGAATGGTACCAGGGTCAATCACACGACTGACTCTGTTGCGTAGTCTCTCTGGCCCTGGGCAACGATAGGCTGCTCCAAAAAATCCAGACACATGCCCTGGTGTTTACTAACTGCACATAAAGTTATAAATAGTTCATCATACGTGAGCTCCAGATTTCTCCTATATGCACCGATAATATTTGAGATTCCTAAAGATAGTATTTTTTAAAGCTAAATCCAAATAGTCCCTGGAGCTTTTACTGTTATGAAATATGCATTAGGAAAATGTTTAAATGTTTTTATCGATCTCTATAACACCTGTGTGTTGTATCTGGATAATTATTATTATTGCTTTCCAGTTTACCAAATGCTTTCTTCAAAGACCATAGAAATAGGGAACTGAATACCTTTGTGGTCTAGAATGATTAGTAGATAGAACAGCATTTGCCGCGTGCGCCCCGGTACGCGTGCGCCCGGCAAAAGTCATCCAGCTTTAGAGTCAGGGCAATAAGCCTAATGTACAGAGAAACGCCAGTCTAGTGGGAACAGAGATGCCCATCGCGATAGAGGCTTCTTCATTCTCCAGACACCTTAATGTATCATCATTGCCTTTTATTTGATTAAAATAGCACCAGTGGAAATACTGCTATTTCATCAGGTTTCCTTGGGAACCCCTTTTACAATTTTCCTTCTTGGAGCAGTTCTCATATTTTTTCAGTGACAGGCTAGCACTCACTCTCTCACCCTCTACCATGTCGAGCACCAAGAAGCAATAAATCACAGGAAGACCATCTTTTATCATATGACAACATAAACAGATATTCTGGTTCCAATTTCAGTGGCTCTTTATCATAGATTCTATGTCAGGACTGGAGGCGAGGATTATGCCTTCTCTCTTCACTTTATTAAACAGCAGCCAATTTAAACAACAAGACTACATTTCCCATGAACCTTGGGGAAATCTGTAGTCAAGAAAATGTCCAATTAGGAGCCGTCCTGGATCCTCCAATCAGGTCCCATCAGCATCCACATAGTCTGTCCTCACTGACCCTTCATCCTCTTTCTTCGCTGCTGCGCAGCCGAGATTAGTGCTTTTCTTATGCTCTGTAAATGGTCACTTGGTTAGTGTGTGCTTTTTCTGTTATTGTAAAGCGTGTTGAATGATGAGTTTTCACACGTGTTGATCGTGTGTACTAATGTGGTTCTTTATGCCGTTTGTGGCGTGATATTTGACATAGTTGCTTAAGCGCGCTGCGCCGGCGTGAATGCCCTTTATTTAACACTAGGACTTCACAGCAGCGCGCATCCTTTTTACACAGTTTGGTTTTCTTTTTTTTTAAATTTCCTGACGGAGTGCGCATCATTGTGTTCAGAGCCGCAGGCGCGCCTCTCCGCTCCTACGCGGCTCTTCTGGTGCGTTCGCGGACCTCCCGCAGCCAGGGGGCGTGGGAGGCAGAGAAACTGCACGTGCATTCAAACACTGAAGGGTTTGTGCGACGCGCCGTAGTTACGCGAGCATCGGCCTGAGGACGCCTCACCGAACTCGATGAGGTGTACGCGATCAAGCCTGTCAGTTTCAGAGGCCGATCTGCGCTTGTCTAAGAAACATTTTCCAGAAACAGTTTAGTTTGAGCAGATCAACTAAGTAATTTCTAAGAAAGTAATAAATACTTCGATATAAATAGTAACTGACTTTGTACAGGAAAGACTTGTGTCACTGGACGAACCGTTGAACTTTATTCTGCCGACCCTCAGACATTGCTCCTCGGCTGGACTGCCTTATTTATCTCTTTCTCCCCCCCCATAGGCCCCAGTCTCTCCTATCACCTATCTCATCTCCCTCCCCTCCCTCCCTTCCTCTCTCTCTACCCCCTTGGATGTCTTATATCTCTGTTCACCCTGTAGATATGGAATATTCAATCGTTTTTAGCCTGATCGATGTGAAAATGGAACCCTAAGTGAATTTACTATTTGCATAGTTTCAACTCTAACCACCAGTATACGCAGTAGTTCTTTGTACTTAATATCACTATTTTGTGATTCCGAGCTCTCCCGTTTGCATCTCTCTCCTAAGTGACTCTACAATGTATACATTTCCTTTTCTGCTATCTGTTTCTCTTCTTTGTGGGACTCTTCAACTCGCTGTCTCCCTCCCTCTGTCCCCCCTGACCCTTGCCTTTCGCAGATCCGGTCTTTTTCTAGATCGCTAATTTACACTGGTATTGAATGTGTTATCTTTTTGTATTAATGTGATTTTTCTTTTGCCGTCTGTTCCCCCTCTGTTGACCTGCCAGTTCCGACCCGCCTCCTAGCCCCCTGTCCCTTGTTGCCCTTTGACTAAGCACTCCTTCTCCTCTTGTTGGGGAAAGATCCAATATTCATACTCTGGAGTTTCAGGGACCCCCTCTGAGAGAGTCCACAGTGTCAAGGGAGCCACGCACAGCTGAGCTATGGTATGGCGCCCCTTACCAAAGCACTCCCTCTCCCCTTGGTGGGGAAGGATCCAGTAGGTAGGCCTTGGAGTCTCAGAGACCCCTCTGAGAGAGTCAACTGCGTAAAGGGAGCCTCACGCAGCGGAGATGTGGGAATGATAACACTTCCCCAGGGAGCACAGCTTACCGGACCTTGGACGCGGCTTTCACTCGTCTACCGGTTTGTACCCCCTTCACCCTCCCCCTCCTCTTTCATGCTCTGTCTCTCACCCTCCCCCACCGCTTTCCCTCTTGCATTCTTTGTCTACCTCCTCTGCTCCTATCCCCTCGCCCCTGAATCTCTCCCCCTGTCTGCTACGCCGCCTAGCCCCCAGTCCCTTGTGCCCTTTGACTACGCACTCCTTCTCCCCTTGTTGGGGAAAGATCCAATATTTATACTCTGGAGTCTCAGTGTTCCCTCTGAGAGAGTCCACAGCGCTAAGGGAGCCACTCACAGTTGAGGTTTGGTATGGCGCCCCTTGCCAAAGCACTCCCTCTCCCCTTTTTGGGGAAGGATCCAGTAGGTAGGCCTTGGAGTCTCAGAGACCCCTCTGAGAGAGTCCACTGCATAATAGGGAGCCTCTCACAACGGAGATGGGGGAATGATGCCACTCCCCCTGGGATCACAGTTTACTGGACTTTGGACGCAGCTATTACGCGTTTACCGGTTTGTGCCCCCGTCACCCTCCCCCTCTTCTTTCTTGCTGTGTCTTTCACCCTCCCCCTCCTCTTTCCCCCCTTCATTCTATGTCTACTTCCCCTGCTCTTACCCCCTCTCCCCATGAATCTCTCCCCTTGCTTTTTCCCTTATATATCCTTATTGTTTGTCTCGACCTAACATGTAATTATGTAGCTATGCTCTAACAACTGTGTAACCTGTGTAACGATGTAACCTGCAACTATGGTCCGATTCTCATGTAAAGCGCTCTGATACCTCCGGGTCTAGCCAGCGCTATATAAAACCTTTCAAATAAATAAACAAATAGTGCCTTTGATAGGCTTAAGCAGGCCTTCCTTGCTACTCAACCAGTATTGCCGCCTGCAGGGGACTGTTTGACTAACCCTCACGACGACGACAAGGACGCTGAGCCCGGCCCTTCCAGACCCGATCTCTCTTCCCGTCCTCACGACGCTTCTGACATGTTTGACCCTGACGAAATCATCCACCCTCGCTCCTCTGACTGGGCCCCAGCTGATAAAGTGGCCGATTATGTTGCAATGCGCATCAGGAAACCCCTAGAGAAAGAGGCACGTAACTGCCTCCGGGCAGAATGCCCTCGGAATTCTCTTGAAGGCAAAGTCGCCCTTACCTCAGAGATTGATGCCCGTATGGCGACATTTTTGCAAAATTTTATGAGGGATCCCAAGAAAGGGATTGATAGGTCCTGGCGCGCGTGCCAGGACAAGCTCCTGGACGTTTTGGGACCGCTCACGAAGATCTTAGACATGGCCGAAGAGGCCAAAACGTCAGGCTCCCGTATCTCCCCGGAGTCCCTGTCCGGGTGGGCACAGAGAGCCATTGTGTTTCTGGGCAATGCTAATTGTGCCCTGTCCACGGAGCGTCGTCGCTCTTTGCTTATTAAAGTTGATCCCAAGCTTGGGGACCTGGCGGATTCAGAAGCTGGAGCTGTGGCTCAGGGAGGTCTTTTTGGAGAGCCCTTCGTCAAGGAATTGGGTACATTCGTTAATACCTTTACCTCCCTTGACAAGGCGCAGACCACCATTAAAAAGGTTTTCCCCCGGGGATTCCGAGGGGCTGGTCGAGGTAGGGGCCGCTTGACTGGCCGCGCTGCCAACCAACAATCGAGAGGACAAGGCCCCAAACAAGGCCAATACCAGGATCAATCCCGTTTTGGCAACTTCTACACTACAAGAGGCCGATGTGGCATGGGCAGAGGATATCTAGGAGCGGCAGCCTCATCCAGTGCCAGTGAGTGTTCTCCCTTCTTCCCAGTTAAAAGTAGGGGGGAGGCTGGGGAATTTTTTCCAGACATGGACTTCTGTCACAGGGGACCCGTGGGTTTTGCAAACCATTCGGGGTTTCCGCATAGAGTACGTGGGAGAGTCTGTTCAGCTGGTCAGACCCCGCCCCATCTTGTTTTCCCAACAGGAGTCCTCCTTGGTAAATGCAGAGGTCGAATCCCTCTTGGCCAAAGGAGCGATCGTTCCAGCTACCCTTCATCCCAGGGGCTTCATCAGCAACATCTTTTTGGTGGGCAAAACAGACGGGGGCAAACGACCCGTCATCAACCTCATCGGTTTCAACGAGTGGCTGGTCAACTGCCACTTCAAGATGGAAGGAATCCATCTCCTCAGGGATGTTTTGCGACCTTCATATTGGATGGTTCGTCTGGACCTGAAGGACGCCTATCTGGTTATTCCGGTCTTCCCCCCACCCCACCGCCGATTCCACCAGTTTGTCTGGCAAAGGCAGACGTATGAGTTTGCATCCCTTCGGCCTTTCTTCGGCCCCTTGGTGTTTCACACCAAGGTCCTCAAACCAGTGGTGGAGCATTTGCGAGCTCGGGGCGTACGAATGATTGTCTACTTGGACGACCTCCTCTTGATGGATGCGTGTCCTCTGCAACTTCTACGACATTTTCAGATGGCGGTAGATCTTCTCCAGAGCCTGAGCTTTGTGGTCAACGAGACAAAGTCAGTTCTCACCCCCTCACAATCTCTGACATTTCTAGGCTTCGTGATAGACTCCACGTCCTCCACGCGCAGTCTTCCGGCCAGAAAGGTCTCAAAGATTCGCCACGAATTGCGACGGTCTCTCGCCAAGAGTCAGGTGTCTCTCAGAGATCTCGCTCGAATAGTAGGGCTACTCTCAGCTTCCATCCAGGCCATCTTTCCAGGGCCCCTCCATTATCGCGCCCTTCAACGCCTCAAAGCTGTGCACCTGCGCAGAGGGTGCCCCTACTCCCACAAGGTGACCCTCTACGAGGAAGCCAGGGAGGAGATTCAATGGTGGGTACAGCACATGGAGGCCTGGAACAGCCGAGCACTTTTTGGGTCAGCTCCAGATTTGGTAATTGAGTCGGACGCCAGCACAATAGACTGGGGAGCCAGGTGCGGCGAATTTTCTACAGGAGGGTTGTGGTCTCCAGAAGAACGGAGTTTACATATCAACTGTCTAGAACTCCTGGCAGGCTCTTTCGCTGTACGCTGCTGGATGAGAGAATCCATTCAGTCATCGGTGCTTCTAAAGATGGACAACATATCTGCAGTCCGTTATATCAATCATTTAGGGGGCACACGTTCCAAAGCCCTCTCCGACCTGGCCGGCAGTTTCTGGCAGTACTGTCTGGACCATCAGGTGTCGGTCACGGCGGAATATCTCCCCGGGCGGGAGAACCCGGTGGCGGATTTTCAGTCCCGCAACTTCAGGTTTTCCAGTCTGTGGAAACTGGACCCAGACGCTTTTCGGAGGTTGACCGACCTTTGGGGTCCCTTTTCGATAGACCTGTTCGCCTTGGCTCGACCATCAACTTCCTCGGTTTTTCAGCTGGAGACCGGATCCGTTGGCAGTGTCCACGGACCCTTTCTCCAGGATTGGAGTCAGGAGATGGGGTACGCCTTTCCCCCCTTCGCGATGATCACAAGGGTGACGGTGCAGATCAGGAGACAGAAGGCGGAGTTGGTAATACTCAAACCCCTTTGGAGATCACAAGTCTGGTTTCCAGTTCTTCTGGAACTTTCTTGGGATTCTACAATCCTACTCCCCCACTTTCCAAATCTTCTTCTGGACCCCGATTGACTTCCTCACCCTCTGGTTCTGGGGAACTCGTTGCGGCTCATAGCGTGGAGGATTACCGGGGACGATGGGAAGTCCCGGGCCTTTCGACAAAGGCTGAGAAATTCATGTGTAGGGCATGGGCGGACAGTACTGTCAAACGTTACAGGTCCTCTTGGAACAGATGGTTCCGTTGGTGTGTGCGACGGAGTCTCAATCCCCTGGATGCAGATGTAGTTTACATCCTGAATTTTTTAGCCCACCTAGCCTCTAGTGGCCTAGCCTACAGGTCTAAAAACACTTTTCGTTCAGCCATTTCAGCAGGGCACCTGCCGCTTAATAATGCTGCAGTCGGGGAGCATCCCCTCGTGTGCAAGCTTCTCCGGGGCATTAGACTTTCCTTGCCTCCAGAACCTCGCTATTCTGCCTTATGGGATGTGAACCAGGTTCTTAACTTGTTTTTGTCTTGGCAACCTAACAGGTTTTTGTCACGGAAAGAACTGTCAGCGAAGCTGGTTATGTTGCGCTGCCTAATTTCTTGTAGGCGCGTGTCGGACATTAGGGCTCTGCATATCACCTCCAGGATGTTTACTTCGACTGGAGTTACTTTCACTTTGCATAGGAGGACTAAGTGTCACACAAGAGTAATCTCATATCCGGAATTCCCAGATTTTCCTAAACTGTGTGTAGTCCACTGCCTGAAAGCCTATGAAGAAATGACGGAAGAGTTGCGACCGCCAGCGGAACGCCAACTCCTTATTGCTCTCCGCAAACCGTTTAGGGCAGTGTCTTCCCCCACCATAGCCAGATGGGTTAGGTGGGTTATGCAGGAGGCAGGCATAAGTCTTAAGGACTTCGGAGCTCACTCGGCTCAAGGAGCAATGGCCTCAAAAGTATTTGGCTTGGGTGCCCGTCTAGAGGATATCCTCAACGCAGCAGATTGGTCTTTGGACTCTACCTTTAAAAGGTTCTACTTCAAGCCAGTGCTGGACATGGCTCACCTCGTGGTGAGCAAGCTTTAAACTAGCATAATCCTCGCCTCCAGTCCTGACATAGAATGAAAAATTTCCTAGCGATCGTAACGGAAAGTTTCAATTCCATTAAGGACTCGGAGGCGAGGATTATCCCACCCTAGAGTTGGATCAAGATTTCCCACCCCGTATTGAAGTAAGTAGTTCAGTTTGGCTCTACACTGTTGGCAATGTTGTCATTTTGTGTAAATATCTACCTTACTGTTTGGGGGTACAGGCTTAAAGTTTTCAGTTATCTGAATTGTTGAGAAATATTGTCCTGTGGTCTTTATTGATCCTGCCTCACTGTTGTATTACGAGCTTAACGTACGTTCGTTTGGTGAATGACGATCTACCTTTGTCCTCGTAGGTTCGGATGCGAATAAACAGGACGCGTAAGTGGATTTTAACGGCTGACTTCGCGCGTAGAAAGAGGATGAAGGGCCAGTGAGGACAGACTATGTGGACGCTGGTGGGACCTGATTGGAGGATCCAGGACGGCTCCTAATTTGACATTTTTTTGACTACAGATTTCCCCAAGGTTCATGGGAAATGTAGTCTTGTTGTTTAAATTGGCTGCTGTTTAATAAAGTAAAGAGAGAAGGCATAATCCTCGCCTCCGAGTCCTTAATAGAATTGAAACTTTCTATTACGATAGCTAGGAAATTTTTCATTCTATCTCGAAATTCTTGCCGACTCATGCCTCGCTGTTACATCATATAGTGAAGATAAGCCCAATCGTTAGATGTTTTCATGCCATTTTGCTGGATTGGCTTTCTATTTCTTGAGTCATCGCCTCTCTCTGCATCCATCCAGATATCAAGTTATCTTACCTTTGGCTTCATGACCCACTATGAGGCTACAGCTCGTTCTGGTGTGTTACACAACATGGTACTGTAAAGGAATCCAAGGTAATATGGGACTGCTTAAGGGATGTCGTCAAGCACATCCTTTCGTGGAGACCAGATTAAAGGCAAAGACTGCCACTTTTCCTATTAGTCTCCGAAGCATTTTGATGACCAGAAAAATTGGAACAATGACAACGTTGAAAGCTATTAGCAGATGCTGGTGAGGGTATCCTTAAACATTTATAAATCCTGTAGTTTTCCAAGAGACTAGTAGCCTGACCCTTAACTCATGTATTACTGTTACACTATGAACAGTTCGTAACTCTTTATTGTCCTGCTCAAACGCCAATCATGGCATCTTTTCTTGAAAATAGAACATAACTTACAAGTTCCCCAAAGTGCTTCAGAAAGTGAATTTTAATTAGAACAATTAATATCCTGCAGAGATGTTTTAAAGGGCCAGAATCTTGGAGAGCTGAAAGAAGCCCATTGTAGTCACTAAATAAGAGCAACGAATTGTGAAAATATTACCAAGTTCATGGTCTCAGATTATTCTTCCAACTTGGAGGCCAGAGCTCCCCTCAAAGAGGAAACCTAGGTAAGGTAATTCTTTCAGCCATAAGTCTCTTTAAGAGGCACCTTAAAGTTATATGTACATCCCAGTAAATTAGATGGGGCTTTATTTAAGGGGGGTGAATAGCATTACGCTTGTTTCATGTATTCAACAATAATATGAACTGATGGGAAATACAACTTAAAATTAGGTTTCAGCAAGATATATAAATATATACATACCGATTGATTTAAACTTTTTATAGATCATGCACGTACCTAGAAGGTGTCCTGACACTAAACACAGATGAACGCTGCAGCAAGCAGATGAGGAGAGATGGCCACTAGTTTGTGAAGAGCAAAGTCTTTAGGTGTTTTCAGACATCATTAATTGACAAGAAGCTCTACGATAGGGAGGGAGCCGACACCCATGTTGAGTGGCTAAAACTGAGAAATCTCAACCTCCCAACTGAACACGCCGATACTTCGGAACAGCAAACAGCAGGCATTGCTGGATCTCAGATGTCAAGGAGAATATTGAAAACATTTGCGCCTTAAATAGATTTCCAGAGAGTGGTAAGCTTTGAATGTAACGCACATGCCCTTAAAAAGGATTCTCTTGGAGATGGGCAATCAGAGTAGCATTTTCAAACAGGCCGATGCAGAAGCAGTACACAGGGCACCAAGGACCAACCTGGCAGCAACATTCTGACTTCGTCTTAGTCTTGAGACAAACTAAAGGGTTGAACCAAGAAACAATGCTTTTCAGTAATCCAGGGGACTACTGATCGATACATAGATCACTAAGCGATATGATTGATAAGGTAAAGAAGGAAGAATCTTGGCCAAGACTTAGGTAAAACGGCAGAGCCAACGAAATGTTGCAATCAAAAAAACACTCATTTCTGACCACCGAGGCAAGGGAGGGAGCGGCGGTGGACAGCAATAAGACCGGCTTGAAAACTTTGGGGTCGATTTCGCCTAAAATGATGATACCAGTGTTGTCAGTATTCAATTTCAGGACTTCTTCCTAATCCAGGCATCCACAACAAGTATACAATTTTGAAAGGGAGCATTGTCATTCTGCATCTTGTCATCAAAAGAGACAAGAATTTGAGCATAGTCAGCATAGCTTTTTAAGCTGAGACAAGCCAAACAGACCAGTTAAATAAGAAGACAAACATATAGATTAACAAGGGTTTGGCTAAAGAAGGATAGATAGCTAGATATATAGATAGATGTTAAGCATGCTTGGGTTCATTTCTTACATAAAAGAGCAAATTGCATACCTTTAGTAATGCTCTTTCTGGTGGAAACGCCATCTAACTACCAATTCCTCACCTTAGAAAACTCCCTAGGTGCCAGACTTTTCTCCAAGCAGTGCTCCAGCACATTACTAGGTGTCGCTGTGTACTTCTGCATTGACTACACACTGTGCTGGAAGTGGGGGGTAAAAGCTGCATACAAGTGCCACCCCTGCGTGCCGAAGTGAGTTTATTGTCTTTTTCCCTCTCCACACCCTCGGGTGCGGACGATGAACAGGTGTTGGTACCAGTGGGCTGAATACGAACATGGGACATTTCTAAATGTTTGAAAGAGGCCACTGTACAGAACGAGGGGGGTGGGAGGGCGGTGAGAAATCTGCAGTTAGAGTATCCACCAGAAAGAGTGCTAGGGAAGGTAAGCACCTTCTAGTGGATACTTCTGATTGTAGATTCTTCACCTTAGAATAGATACCAAAGCTATACCTTCCCACGTTAAGACCAAAATGTCCAGCAGGGCCGAGAGGGCAAAATGCCTTTCTTGCCGAACCTGGCTGTCAAGACAGTAATGTTTTGTGAACGTACGCACTGACCCCCATGACGCAGCCTAGCAGATATCAAGGACAGGGACACTGCGTGCCAGCGCTGTCACAGCAGCCTTAGCCCTGGTGGAGTGGGCTATCAGCCCTGCTGGCTAATTTTTGTCCAGTGCATTTTTATTGCAGAGGACTTTCCAACTCCACAAAGTCCTTATCTGTACAGCCTTCCCTTTCTTTGCCCAAGAGGGCCCCAGAAAATGCTGACCATCCATCCAATAGTCCTTGGTTTCTATCGATGAAAAAGCCAAAGCTCCTTTGGGTCCTAACAATGGAGTCTCTTCCCCTCTTTTGAGGGACGAGATGGAGCAAAGAATGCTGGCAGAGTGATGGACTGCCTAACATGGAATGGAATCACAACTTTTGGCAAGAATGCCACTTTAGTTCTCAGCACCAATTTTTCTGGTAAAAAGGTGGTGTAGAGCGGCTGTACTGAAAGTGCCTGACGTTTATTTATTTAAAAGGTTTTATATAGCGCTGGCTGGACCCAAGGGTATCAGAGCGCTTTACAAGGTTTGGTGATGGAAAATTGCAATATAACATTTGTACAGTGAGGTAGGGAACAAGACAATAAGAACATTTTTAAACAGTACCATTATTAAATGAGGTAAATTGACTAGGAATACATTAGGCAACAACAGGTCATAGATAGCAAGACTAGCATAGTTGGTTAGTGATGAAGAGGGGGGAGGGAGTGAAGGTGGAGGGCGACTGAGGGGAGTTAGGGGTAAGGGGAAAGCAGGTGGGAATAGGTGGGAACTACCAGAAAAATTAAAGGGGAAAGGTAATCGTAAGTGAAAGATTGAAAGGAGGGGGGGGGGAAAGGGGTGACACAATAAGTAGAGGGATCCATATACATACACTATACGTTCACTCGCGTAATCAACTGACGTAATCGCAATGAGGAAGACAGTCTTTAAGGTGAGGAGATGAAGATACCAGCTATGCATCAACTCAATGGGCGTACTCATGAGAAACGTCAAAACCAGGTTAAGGTTCCACTGTGGCATCCCAAACGGTTTGGGAGGGAACACCTGTCAACATTTTAATAAATCTCATCACAACGGGTGATTTAAATAAGGACAGTTGGTGTGGCAAATGCTGTAAGGCCAAAAGGGCTGAAAAACACCTTTAATAGTGTTCACTGCAAGACCTTGCTGGGCCAAATAAAAAACAAGCAGGATGTCAGACAGCTTTACAGATAAGGAGTTGTTCTTATGAATGCCACACCAGGACGCACCTTTGTCCCAGTGCTTGGCAAAAATGTATTTCATGGAAGGACGTCAGGTGGCAAAGATGACATCCATCACTTCGGGCAGCAGATCAAATGCAGTCAGTAGCTGCCACTCAGTCT
Organism: Calotriton arnoldi; assembly: GCA_963921515.1. NCBI lineage: Eukaryota > Metazoa > Chordata > Amphibia > Caudata > Salamandridae > Calotriton > Calotriton arnoldi. Next base: position 3,333,485 of record CAWUFW010000902.1, on the reverse strand, counting down.
CCACATGTGGAGGTGTAGTTTGCACAGATTCGGGTGAAGGACCCTACCTTATTGCTGAGAAAGGAAGTCATTGCTAAGTGGTAGCTTGATCGGAGGATAGATGCTCATGCCCAGATCTGGGTCACACTCTCCTGGACCAATCTGGAGCCACTAGAATGACTCGGGGCCCAATTGGTCTTGCTCTTCTTCAGAACTAAGATCAGAAGATGCTTGAGAACGAAGACATACACGAGTCCCGTGTTCCATTCCAACCAGAACTTGTCTCCTAATCAGTTTTCTTGTGGAAACTCTAGCCAGGGCTCTGCCCACTGTTGGAAGATGCCCTGCGCCACCTCAGGATGTAGATACCAATTATGATCTGCTTGCTCAGTTTGTTCGCTTTGGCATTCAGGGTCCCTGCCACGTGGTTCATGATCAGGAAAATGTCTTGACACTCCAATCATCTCCAGAGGTGCTGAACCCCGATACAGGACACATGACCCCATTCTGCCCTGCTTTTTACAGTATCACATGGCTGTGTTGTTACCGGAGAGAACATGCACCAGCCTTCCCTTGATGGATGGCAGGAAGGCCTTCAGAGCCAGAAGAATGTCCCGCAACTCCAGCAGACTGATGCAGAGCTACCCCTCTGCCAGAGACAAGGGTCCCGATGATGATAAGTGGGTCACAGGAGCACTGCTTGCGGAAACATTTTCCAGATCTAGTCTGGGTCGTGGTGAGTATTCTAAGGTGTGGCATCAGTGGTTACAAATATACATCAGAATACAGCAATATAAAACACACATCTCGTAGGAAACTCTGAAATAGAAAGAATTTCATGGTTCCCTGTGAAATATGGGCTTATACATCATAATGAAAACACCCAAAACACTCTGCAGAGCATCACCACTGCCAGGGCTATAAGGATTATGGGGCATGGAGGACCATAAAAGTATGTGGCACAATCTCTGGCAGTACTTGTATCCATTTAAACTAGAAACAACTTTCTTTGTAAAATCCGCAAAATAAGTGGCAAATGCAGTAACTCCATAACCATGCAGAAAATTCTGTGGCCACAGAATCACAAAAATTCACTGGCCCTGACCACTGTTCATTGCTTTAGCAACAATTTATTCGTAAAGATTCTAACTTCAATCAGTGCCCACTGCTAGTCGCACTTTGCAGAAAGCAGCCTTTTCAACATCAACTTCACAAAATAAACATGTTATAGAAAAAAACAGAAAATGGATAACATGTACAACATGGTCTAATATTGAATTGTGGGGTTCTGGTGACATATACACACCACATGGGCTTCAGCCTTCTGGTGTATGTCGTCACCAGAACTCCTCATTGGCAATACTGCACCATATTACACAGTTACCAGTTATGTATTCTGTATACATATATAAAAATACCATTATACATTAGAGTACCTGTCCAAGACTTCCCCATATCTTCGCCTGAATGGATGGATACATCTGTTTCTCATTTATTGTCATAGTGATGAGCTTGTCAAGGATGGCACTAACTCGCTGTCGTTTGGCTTCATCAGTTAGTTTACAGAAACGTACAAGATTCAACAACCAGGGTGTCATGTACTCGAGACAGAGGTGCTTCAGTTCAATACCTGCAATATACACAATTTGTTAGTACTGAAAATGGGGAAATAAAAATGGGGATTAATAATACTGCTATGGAATCCCAGTCTCAGGCACTTCAATGCAACAAACTCAGCATCATAAGTATTTTAGCATGTATTCTTTGGAATATGCCAGTGCATGCTTGCACATCAGCCAAGTAAGGGTTATGGCAGGGCCCTCAGTGTAAATCTAGTACCAGGGAGTTCTCGCGACCTGGGTAATAGGTGCTAATTAGGAAGTACAGGCCACATTGCAAGCATTTTAAAGAAGCAAAAAATCTAATATTCCCTAAGCCTTTATATTTACTTCCTGTAAAAAAAAATATTAAAAAGCATTTAATTACGTTGCACAGATGGAAATTATTATGTGCAAGAAGCAGACACACAGAAATAAAGTTTGCACTGGGCCATCTATCATATACAAAACAATTTCAAAATGCACTGTCACCATGCCAAATACTGCTATTTTCCACTTTGGTTGAGTTACACACACACACACACACACATTTCTTCTGCATTAAAATACGGTTGAGCTTCCCACATGCACTGTACTAAAAAGAATATGTTACTTACCCTGTAAGCATCTATTCGTACCGTGCAGTGCCATAGATACATATGCTTAGCATTATCCTGCCATCTAGTGTTCGGCTCACACGACTACAAGTTGTTTTTCTTCGAAGAAGTCTTCGAGTCACGAATGTAAAGCAGTGCTCCCCTTTGCGGTGTTTAGCGACTGGTTGAAGTACTCGTTTAAAATAGTTTTTTAAGTATAGCTTGACCCACTCTTGCCTATTGATCTGTGAAGACATCAGCACAGTAGTGTTTTGTGAATGTATGTGGTTTATTCCATGTTGCTGCTCTGCAAATATCCTCTGTAGGGATATTTCCTAGAAAAGCCATAGTGGCTCCCTGTTTACGTGTGGAATGAGCCCGTGGTGGTACTGTAAGTACCCTCTTGGCTTTCTGGTAACAAGTTTGAATGCATCTAACTATCCTTCGAGCAATTCCTGCCTTAGATATGGGTGCCCCCTGGTGAGGTTTGGCAAAAGCGACAAAAAGTTGTTGTGTTTTCCTAATGGATTTTGTTCCATCAATGTAGAACATGATAGCCCTTTTGACATCTGATGTATGCAGGGCTTTTTCTGCTATTTTGTCTGGGTTAGGAAAGAACACTGGTAGTTCTACGGTCTGACTTGTGTGAAAGGCTGAAACCACTTACGGTAGGAATTTTGGATTAGTCCGTAAAACTAATTTTGTTGGGAAAATTTTATAGAAAGGTTCTTGTAGAGCAAGTGCCTGTAGTGCACTTATCCTTCTGAGAGAAGTAATCGCCACTAGGAAGGCAACGTTCATGTTGGAGTTGACATGAATGAAGTGGTTTGATTGGAGGCCAAAAAGTTTTGGTTCCATGCTGTGGCTGGTCGAGTGGAAGGTGTAATAACTCTTTTGAGTCCTTCCATTAATGCTTTGGTTACTGGTATTTTAAAGAGGGTCATGTGTTGCCTATTCTGCATGTAGGCAGTTAGGGCTGCTAAGTGTAATCTGATAGAAGTGTAAGCAAGTCCTGCTTGTTGCAGATGGAAGAGATTACCTAGAAGGTCTTGTACTGTGGGTGCTAAAGGCTGGATTTGTTTAGTTGTACAGTAATGTACAACCAGTTTCCATTTTGCAGTGCAGAATGCTCTAGGTGTAGCGCTACGAGCTTGTTTAAGGATGTCCAAACATTTTTGTGGTAATTTCAGATGCCCAAATTCTACGATTTCAGGAGCCAAATTGCTAGATTTAGCTGCCTGGGATATGGATGCATTACCTTTCCTTGATCATGCCTCAGTAGATGTGGCCAATTATGTGGCTTCTCGTGTGGCACTACAGATAGTTGCAGAAGGGTTGTGACAACCACTAGGTAATAGGGGGACCCCTGGAAGGATAGAGGTAGAGCAATAGGGGAAAATCAGGGTATCAAAAAATCTAACAAGCTGCTCTACCCATTTGTTTATAGGGACGCGATTAGGTCGTTGGATTGATATATCACTCAGGCTAAGCCATGTATTTGCACAAAAGAATATATGGATCAATTATTGAAACAGCATTTTATTTTATTTCGCTGTTGTTCAAAGACAACGAATCAATACAAAAATCAATTCTTTACATAATGAAATATAAAACAATAACACCGGCCCTTCATAATGAAAATTTCCATGGACAACCTTTCATACAACATTCATGCAAACTCACATTCATGTAAACACATTCAGACCGTGAACCCACACTGAACATACATCAAAGATTGTTATACCTGGTTCTGATACAGCATCCCTAAACATGTGCATAAATAAAACAAATATTTCTTTTATAAAGCGATCCAGTTGCTGATGTACAATCCATTGCTTAAAGAGTTGAACATCAGGAAGTTACAGAGTATCTTTATGAGAATAATTCGAAAACAAACTGAATTAACATAGATTTGTTTTATATAAATCAGGTAATAAAAATGCATGTATAAGGGACAAGAAAGATCAAAACACGCCGACGCGCGTTTCGGTGTCACCACCCCTTATCCGGGGTATCACCTTCTTCAGGGCGTGAAGGTACATTCGTATCAAAAGTCCATGGGGCCCTGATAATTCAGCCCCATGCAGGGTAAGCTCTGGAATAGGAGATCTTCATATTATATGAAACTTTGTTGTGCGACTTTAGACCTCAATCCAAAAATAAAAAGGCTCCTGATAATTCAGCCCCATGCAGGTTAAGCTCTGGAATAGGAGATCAAGAGAGAAACAGAGCACTACTCCTATGATTGGCCGCTGTCCCTGCAGTCGGCGTCAAATTATAAAGCTCTGGTGGAGACCCCTTATAAAGTTTCCTTGCTATTTGCATCAGTCCAATTCGAAATTGTGCGCAAATCCTCTGACGAACCGCTGTGAAACAGTCGGCGTCTATAGGAGAACAGAAGTGTAACTGCTAATGTTTGTGTCTGCAGCCGTCCGACACCAGGTAGAGCGCTGTTTCTCTGACGTACCGCTGTCAAAACAGTCAGCGTCTATCTACTTTTGATACGAATGTACCTTCACGCCCTGAAGAAGGTGATACCCCGGATAAGGGGTGGTAACACCGAAACGCGCGTCGGCGTGTTTTGATCTTTCTTGTCCCTTATACATGCATTTTTATTACCTGATTTATATAAAACAAATCTATGTTAATTCAGTTTATGTTTTCGAATTATTCTCATAAAAATATTCTAACTTCCTGATGTTCAACTCTTTAAGCAATGGATTGTACATCAGCAACTGGATCGCTTTATAAAAGAAATTTGTTTTATTTATGCACATGTTTAGGGATGCTGTATCAGAACCAGGTATAACAATCTTTGATGTATGTTCAGTGTGGGTTCACGGTCTGAATGTGTTTACATGAATGTGAGTTTGCATGAATGTTGTATGAAAGGTTGTCCATGGAAATTTTCATTATGAAGGGCCGGTGTTATTGTTTTATATTTCATTATGTAAAGAATTGATTTTTGTATTGATTCGTTGTCTTTGAACAACAGCGAAATAAAATAAAATGCTGTTTCAATAATTGATCCATATATTCTTTTGTGCAAATACATGGCTTAGCCTGAGTGATATATCAATCCAACGACCTAATCGCGTCCCTATAAACAAATGGGTAGAGCAACTTGTTAGATTTTTTGATACGCAGAAGGGTTGTGAACCATGCTTGCCGAGCCCATATTGGGGCTATTAGGATTGGTGTTCGAGACGTTTGTGTTAACTTCTGTACCTCATATGGAATGAGTGGGAGAGGAGGAAAAGCGTAGGCAAATACTCCTGACCAATTCATCCATAGGGCATTGCCCTAGCACTGAGGGTCAGGGAACCTGGAGGCGAAGCTTCGGCATCTGGCGTTGAAGTCTATGTCCGGTGTCCCCCATTTTTGAAGTAAGAGTGGAGTAGTGGTAGGTTATCTCCCACTAGTGTACCTGCTGATGAGTCCTGCTGAGCAAATCTGCAAAGTCGCAGTCCACCGAGGTAGGTATTCTGCTAGGCAGTGGATTTTGTAAGAGAATGCCCAGTGCCAGATGCGCTCTCAGAGGAGGGATAGCTGTGAGGAGCACCCACCCCCCCCCCCAATTTTTGCATACAGTGCATTGCAGTCATATTGTCTGTGCCTATTAGTACTACCTTCTGGTGTAGGTGACTGCAAAAAGCTTTGAGGGCTAGTTGAATTGCTAGAAGCTCTAGATGATTGATATGTAGATGTCTCTGATATACTGTCCATAGATCATGAACTGTCTTTTGTAATGGTGACTTGTGGAATTGGGGCCTTGAAGGGCCGACCCTGCAACAAGCTGTTGCTGTTCCACCACTGCAGAGAGCGAAGGGTCGCTGGCCCTACCAACACTAGATCTTGCAGATGCTTGAGACAATTGAGATTGTAGAGTGCACTGAAGGGGGCGCATATGTGGGCGAGCGTGTGGTACTATGGCTATGCAGGAAAACATCATCCCTAAAAAACCCATCACTACCTTTACAAGTGAGTTGAGTTAGTGGTTGAAAAAGAGGAAATGTCTGTGCAAACTTTTGCACTCATTATAGACTGGGATAGGCTTTGGCTGTGACTGAATTGAGTGTTGCACCTAGGAAGGACTGAATCTGTAGGGGTTGCAGATGAGACTTTAGTATGTTGAGGGTAAACCCTAGTTTGTGCAGAAGGTTGATTACCAGTTGAGTGTCTTGAAGACACTGCTGGTAGTTTGGGCTCTTGAGGAGCCAGACGTCAAGATAGGGGAAAATGTGTATTTCTTCCCTTCTGAGATTAGCCCACTCTACTGCAAGGCATTTGGTGAATGCCCTTGGAGCTTTAGAGACCCCGAAGGGTAGCACTTTCAATTGGTAGTGTTGGCCGTTGATCTGGAAATGGAATAACAGCAGTGCACTGGATATATGGGAATATCCAAGTATGCGTCTTTGAGGTCTGATGTCGTCATGAAATCTCCTTGCTGTAGAGCTGCCATCACCTCTTGTAGCGAGACCATGTGGAAGTGTTCTGAGGAGATGTAACTGTTGAGAGCTTGAGATCTAGGATGGGTCTTAACATTTTGTCCTTTTTAGGAAATGAAAAAATAGAGGGAGTATACTCTGTGTCCCCAATGTTGTAAGGGTACGATCTCTATTGCCCCTTTTTGAAGGAGAGATTGGACCTCGTGGTGTAAAAGGGTAAAATGTTCTTGTGGCATAATTTGTGTTCTTGGTGGCATTGTGGGTGATCTCTCCTTTGGTTCTAGGTAATACCCATCTTTGATTATTGAAAGTAACCATTAGTCTGTGGTGCTGTCCTGCAAGTGTGGATAGAAATTTTGTAACCTTTCCCAAGCTGGTGTTATATGTAGTGGGGGGAGGTGTAGGTGGTCACTGTTTTGGAGGGGTGGGCATTTTGGTAGTGGTTGCATAGCCTCTACATCTAGTTCTATAGTTTGATCTATAGTAGGAACTTCTGGTAAATTGACTTTGGTATGAGTTCTGTTGTTTATGGCCAGTGCCGGAATCAGGGGGCGAACTCCCTTTGGCTGCACCCCTGTATTGTACCTCAAACAAGGAACTACGGTATTGGTAGGTTTGCAGGGCCCCCAATGCATTAGTGTTTGTGTTGTTTTTAACTTTTCCAACATTTCTTCCACCTGTGGACCTAAGAGATTTTGTCCATCAAATGGTAAATTGAGCATGTACTGTTGCACGTCCGGTTTGAAGCCGAAGACTCTGAGCCATGCGTGGCATCCGATATGGACACTGGTGTTGACCTTATGGGCGCTTGTGTCTACAAAGTCCAGGGCACACTGTATAGTGGCATTAGAGATAGCCTTGCTCTCTTTTACCAATTGCGTACTGCGTTGTTGGTATTGATCAGAGAGGTGTTGCAGTAGTTCCTGCATTTTGTCCCATTTGGCATGATTATATCTGGAGAGTAGCCCTAATGAATTTGCAATGCACATGTGGTTGGCTGCATGTGCTGCGACGCGCTTGCCTGCAGCATCATATTTTTTTACTCTCCTTATCTGTAGGAGGTGCATCTCCTGTGCCCTGCAAATTTGCCCTTTTCCGGTCTGTGTGTACCACTAATGAATCTGGTGTAACGCACAAGTTACTAACTTGTGTAACGATATATCTGTAAGAGACAGTAGTTAGTGACAGATTCCTTACCTTAGAATATCCCCAGGCGTCAGGCTGGATCCGGAAAGTTTTTTGCGTAGCAGTACCCTTGCGCGTCGGTAGGCGGCGTCGTGCGGCTCCGCGTCCGTCGTCGGCGTCGTGATCGCCGGGATGACGTCGCGGGCAGTACTTAGGCGCCGCCCCTGCGCGCTGACGTCAGTTCTGTACACGACTTTCCGCGCCAGGAACGCAGAGCCATGCAAGAAGCTGACATAGGTGTCTGAAAAATACTAGGGCCCTGAAAGGGATGTCCTTAACCCTAGAAATCAGTTCGCAGAACGGGGAGGATGGGTGGGCGGTAGGAATCTGTCACTAACTACTGTCTCTTACAGATATATCGTTACACAAGTTAGTAACTTGTGCATCTGAAAGAGACACGTTAGTGACAGATTCCTTACCTTAGAATAGATACCCCAGCAATACCAACCCCGGTGGTGGGTCTGCGAACAAAGATCAGACAAGGAAGTCCTGGAGGACAGAACGGCCAAAGAAGCCGTCCCTCCGGACCTGACTGTCAAGGCAGTAATGCTTTGTAAACGTGTGCAGCGAGGCCCACGTAGCTGCCTGACAGATAACCGGCAGCGGAACACCGCGGCCCAAGGCCGTGGTAGCAGCCGTTGCCCTGGTGGAATGGGCACGCAGCCCAACAGGAGGTTCCTTTTTAGCCAAAGAATAGCAGGTCTTGATGCACAAGGTAACCCAGCGGGAGATGGTCCTCTTGTGCACCGCCCGACCTTTTTGGCGCCCACGTAGCCAACAAAGAGCTGGTCATCCACCCGGAAGTGTTTTGTGCGGTCAATATAGAAAGAGAGCGCACGTTTTGGGTCCAGACGGTGGAGCCTCTCTTCCTCTCTGGAAGGATGCGGAGGCGGAAAGAAGGTGGGCAAAGTGATGGTCTGCCCAATGTGGAAAGCAGTAACCACCTTTGGCAAGAAGGACGGACGCGTCCGAAGAACAACCTTGTCTGGATGAACAGACAGAAAGGGAGGTTTGCAAGATAGAGCCTGGAGCTCACTCACCCGCCGAGCGGAGGTGATGGCCACCAGAAAGGCTGTCTTCAGAGTCAGAAGACGAAGAGGACAGTTATGTAGAGGCTCAAAGGGAGCGCACATTAAAAGGTAAGAACCAAGTTCAAGTCCCACTGAGGCATCACAAACGGAACAGGAGGGAAGAGGTGAGTAATGCCTTTTAAGAACCTGTTAACAACAGGGGACTTGAAAAGGGAGGGCTGATCAGGGAGCCTGAGGAAGGCCGAGATAGCACAAAGATAACCCTTGATGGTACCCAGGGCAGAACCCTGTTGGGCCAAAGAGAGAAGGAACAGAAGGACCTCAGAAAGAGGGGCAGAAAGGGGATTCAGAGCCTTTGCTGTGCACCATGCCACAAATTTGTTCCACCTGCAGGCGTATACCACCTTAGTGGAGGGACGCCTGGCTGCCAGAATCACATCACAAACTTCGGGAGGCAAGTCGAAAGGAATCAACTGCCGCCGCTCAATCTCCACGCAAGCAGGTGTAGACTGGACAGGTTCGGGTGGAGGACCGTCCCCTGCTGCTGCGACAGAAGATCCTCCCGAAGAGGCAGACGGATCGGGGGATCTACGCTCATATTGAGTAGCTCGGGATACCAAACTCTTCGAGCCCAGTCCGGAGCCACAAGAATGACTTGGGCCCGGTCGTGCCGAATCTTCTTCAACACTCTGGGTAGAAGTGGTATAGGCGGAAAGGCGTACAAGAGACCGCAACTCCACTCGTGACGAAAAGCGTTGCCGAGCGAGTGCCGCCTTGGAAATTCCAACGCGCAGAACTGATGACATTGCGCGTTCTCTTCGGTGGCGAATAGATCTAACCAAGGCTCTCCCCACTGTAGAAAGAGTCCTTGCGCCACTTCCGAGTGAAGACGCCATTCGTGATCCATCATGCACCTGCGGCTGAGTTCGTCCGCCCTGGCGTTCAGGGAACCTGCCAGGTGTTGAACCACCAGGAACATGCCCTGATGTTCCAGCCATGTCCAGAGGCGCAGAGCCTCCTGACAAAGGGTCCACGACCCCACCCCGCCTTGTTTGTTGCAGTACCACATGGCGGTGGTGTTGTCTGTGAACACCTGCACTACCTTCCCTTTGACAGAGGGAAGGAATGCCCTGAGTGCAAGTCGGATCGCCCGGAGCTCCAGAAGGTTGATATGGAGCCGGGACTCCGCCCGGAGACCAGAGGCCTCTGATCTCCGCCTCTCCCATGTGACCGCCCCATCCCAGAAGGGACGCGTCCGTCACAACTGTGTGCTCTGGCTGGGGAAGGGAGAGGGATCTGCCCATGACCCATTGCCGGTTCGAGAGCCACCACTGCAACTGTTTTGCAGTCCCCTCCGAGATCTGGACGTGATCGGACAGGTCGCCCTGGTGCTGCGCCCACTGGAACTTCAGGTCCCACTGCAGAGCCCGCATATGCCATCTGGCATGAGTGACCAGCAGGATGCAGGAGGCCATGAGGCCCAGCAGCCTCAGGGTCATCCGTACCGAAACCCAGGATAAGGGCTGAAAGATCGGAATCATAGCCTGAATATCCCGGACTCGCCGTTCGGGAGGATAGGCCCGAAACTGCGTCGTGTCCAGAACTGCTCCGATGAAAAGGAGCTGTGGAGAAGGAATCAGATGCGACTTTGGCACATTGATGGAGAACCCCAGCGAGTGCAGGAGTTCGGCCGTAGTCTGGAGGTGGGAGACAACTGCCTGGGACGAGCCCGCCTTCAGCAGCCAGTCGTCGAGGTAGGGGAAGACTGAAACCCCTGCCCGGCGCAGATGAGCTGCGACCACCGCCATCACTTTCGTGAACACCCGAGGGGCACTGGTAAGGCCAAAGGGGAGCACGGTGAACTGAAAATGCTCGAGGCCTACCGTGAACCGAAGGTAACGCCGGTGGGCCGGCAGGACGGGGATGTGGAAATAGGCGTCCTGCAAGTCCAACGCTACCAACCAGTCTCCGGGGTCGAGGGCAGTCAAGACCTGAGCTAGGGTGAGCATCTTGAACTTCTCCTTCCGGAGGAAGCGATTGACGTTCCGGAGGTCCAAGATAGGACGCATGTCCTCCTTGTCCTTTTTGGGCACCAGAAAGTAGTGGGAGTAGCAACCACGCCCTACTTCTGGGGTCGGAACATGCTCGATGGCCCTCTTGGCCAAGAGGGCCGTGACTTCCTTCTGTAGAAGCACCAAGTGATCCCCTGACATGCGGTGGAATTGAGGTGGCATGGCTGGGGGGTGGTCTCGAAGGGGAGGGAGTAGCCCCTTCGGACAATGTCCAAGACCCACTTGTCCGAGGTGATGGGACGCCAGTGGTGAAGGTGATGGCGGACCCTGCCCCCGACTGGCGTGCTGTGCACCTGAAAGGAGGGACTAGGAGGGCTTGGAGGCCGCGGACGGGTTGGAGGTGGTGGCCTGACCCGCACGCTGGTTGCCCGAACCGCCACGGCGGTATCCACGTCCTCGGCCACGCGAAGGCGCTTGCTGCGCGGGCCGTTGGCCGGGCTGTGGACGTGACTGGGCGCCCCTTCCGTGGCCACGAAAGGGGCGAAAAGCAGACGTTTGCGGAGGGCGCACAACAGCAAGGCCCAGGGACTTAGCAGTAGCCCGTGAATCCTTGAAACGCTCCAGCGCATGGTCCGCCTTTGAACCAAAGAGACCGACTCCATCAAAGGGCATGTCCATGAGAGTATTCTGGACATCCCCTGAAAAACCAGTGGTTCTCAGCCAGGCGTGGCGACGCAGCGCCACCGTCGTTGCAAGCGATCTGCCCAGCGAGTCGGCGGTATCAAGGCCACAGCGGATGGTATACTTAGCCGCATCACGCCCTTCCGCAATAGCGCGGGTAAGCAGTGTCTGGACCTCCTCAGAACACTGCGGCAAAACATCAGCCACCGAATCCCACAGGGAGTGGGTGTATCGGCCCAAGAGGCAAGCGGTATTAACAGACCGCAAGCCAGCACTGGAGGAAGAGAAAGCCTTCTTCCCAAAGTGATCCAGGCGCTTGGATTCCCTATCCGGAGGGGCGGTAGGGAAGGCTGTTTGGGAGGCAGAGGCTTGGACAACCAAGCTCTCAGGGGTGGGGTGTTGGGAGAGAAACAGGGGGTCGCCCGGAGCCGGGCGATGGCGTCGGGCCACGTTCCTATCCACAGGAGCCCCTGTGGTGGGTTTGGACCAGGCACCCAAAAGAACGTCAGTGAGTGCATCGTTGAACGGCAGCACAGGCTCCGAAGAGGAGGCCGCCGGCTGAAGCACTTCAGTCAGGAGGTTAGTCCTGACGGCCACTGTAGGCAACTGGAGATTTAAGGCTCCAGCAGCTCTACGCAACACCGTTGCAAAATTAGCCCCCTCCTCCGTTGCCACGGGAGGAGACAGCATGCCAGAGTCGGGGAGGTATCCAGCCCACTGGCATCCCCAAGTTCCTCAACCCAGTCCGGGTCAAACTCGCACTGTTGTGTGAGAGGGTCGTCAGACCCCTCCCAGCTCTCCTGGTCCTCCTCAGGTTGAAAAGATGGAGGAGGAGGGACATAAGGGACCCAAGGCCTCATCGGCGCCGGAACCGGCGTCGGGCGACGCCGGTCCGGCTCCATGTCCGGACCCGGGGAGAACCGGGAACGACGCCGCCCGGAGCCCCGGACGGCGTCGGAAACGGCACCGGGGACATCGGCGTCGGCGGAGGCGTGGTTAGGTCAACCGGCGTCGATGGAGGTTGCGGCACCACCGGAACCGGGGTCGAGGCCGGGGCCGGAGCCGAGGCCGGGACGAAGGCTGGTGGGACAGGCGACGCCGGGACCGGAGTCGACGGCGACGCCGGAGCAACCCCATCTGGCCCGCGGGGCCCGAAGGCGCACCGGAGGGACCTTGAGGCCCGAAGAGGCGGGCCATGGCCGACAGGAATTTCTGTACTTCGGCCGGAGTCGCCCCGAACCCGGGAAGGACGGGTAATGCGGGGGCAACTCGACAGGCACGTCCGGGGCCGCGGGGCGGGGACGGTGCCGACAGGGACCTCAGCCGAGTCGCGCGACCGGCGAGGCGAAGTCTTAGAGCGATGACGCCGCTTAGACTTCTTGTGCTTCGACTTACCGGAGGAGCGCGAAGACTTGGATTCCGACGAACGGCGGGGACTCCGCGTCCGGCCCCTCGACCTCTCCCGGGACCGGGGCTTGCTGCGGCGCGGAGCCGACTGCCGGACTTCAAGGAGCTTTCGAGACCGCTCTCGCAAAGCCTTCGGATGAAGTTTCCGGCAGTCAGGGCACGACTTCGTGTCGTGGCCTCGGCCGAGGCAGAAGAGACACTCGAGGTGGGGGTCCGTGATGGACATCATACGACCACATTCCTCGCAGGGCTTAAAGCCGGGCATCCCTACGACACCTTAGGAGTCGTGAAGACTCGTTGAAGAGAACAGTGAAAAATTTCACAAAAAGATAGTCAAAAAGTGACTAGGGCACTGCTCTTCCCGGATCTGCGCTTACTGGCGCGGAAAAAGAAGAACTGACGTCAGCGCGCAGGGGCGGCGCCTAAGTACTGCCCGCGACGTCATCCCGGCGATCACGACGCCGACGACGGACGCGGAGCCGCACGACGCCGCCTACCGACGCGCAAGGGTACTGCTACGCAAAAAACTTTCCGGATCCAGCCTGACGCCTGGGGATATTCTAAGGTAAGGAATCTGTCACTAACGTGTCTCTTTCAGATTTGGCCCTAAATATATTCAGGGTCCAATGGGCATGCCTAGTACTTTTTTTTCAAGTCTAGGAGTGACTACCCTAGATTTAACTGGCTTTTTAAGGATGTCTTGTGTAAAGACAACATGCCTTTAAGCATAGGGAGTGATTGAGCTGTTTTTGCTACCTAATATGTGTCTCTACTAGGAAACCATCCTCCTGCTGTATAGTGTATAGGGTTACCTTAATGTAAGCAGCAGCTCTGCTGATAATATCATGATATGATGTTGTATCATCTGGTGGTGATGGTTTGGATGGGTAGATGTTATGATCGGTATCATCCACAGCATCTGAAGCATAAATATCCCATGGGTGAGGAGCAGTATCGGGATCGCTCTGTGGATCTGTGAAATAAGGGATATTGTATTCCTCTGGTTGGTCGTCACCATTAGGTGACTGATCTGGTGAAAAGTGTGCCTGCTCTGAGGGCAGGTGTTCAGGAGAGGGTGACGCACTGGCCTTGGTGGTGGTGAAGGAAGAGTAGGAAAGGATGGATGAGGAGGAGGAGGAATAGGAAGATAGGGCTTGTGCCTCTGTCCTTCTTTGGTGGTTTGGCTGTTTCAGGGCCAGCAATGTCCTCCTCAAATGTGTTGTTCCTTTTGGGAAGCGTAAAGGAAACAGGTGGTGGTGTGCTTCGGTGCCCTGTTTCTCAGTGTCTGGGTGTACAAAAAGAGACTTTTGTCCCTTGTCGAGCTTCTCCTGCAAGCACTCTACAATGGTCTGTACCCGTCTTTGCCATGGCTTAGCACTATCTTTAGTGGCTTATGGCATCGAAGGCATGGAAGGTGCCGAAGAGGGTTTGCACCCGATGCGGGTTTGTGGATATGGGGTTTCGATGCAGAGGGCTTAGGTGCCGGCTTCGGCGCCGATGGCTTTTGTACTGAAGAACAAGTTACTTACCTTCGGTAACGATATATCTGTAAGAAACATTAGTAGTGATAGATTCCTTACCTTAGAATATCCACAGGCGTCAGACTGGATCCGGAAAGTTTTCGTCAGCAGTACCCCTGCGCGTCGGTAGGGGCATCGTGCGGCTCCGCGTCAGTCGTTGGCGTCGTGGTCGCCGAGATGACGTCGCGGGCGCTACTTGGACGCCGCCCACGCGCGCTGACGTCAGTTCTGTACACGACTTTCCGCGCCAGGAACGCAGAACCATGCAAGATACTGACCACTGGTGCATGAAACTAGGGCCCTGAAAGGGATGACCTTAACCCTAGAAATCAGTTCACAGAACGGGGAGGATGGGTGGGGCGGTAAGGAATCTATCACTACTAATGTTTCTTACAGATATATCGTTACCGAAGGTAAGTAACTTGTTCATCTGAAAGAAACACATAGTGATAGATTCCTTACCTTAGAATAGATACCCCAGCAATACCAACCCCGGTGGTGGGTCTGCGAACTAAGATCACACCAGAAAGTCACGGAGAACAGAACGGCCAAAGAAGCCGTCTCTCCGGACTTGGCTGCCCAGGCAGTAATGTTTGGTAAACGTGTGCAGCGAGGCCCACGTGGCTGCCTGACATATTTCTTGCAGGGGGACACCACGTCCCAATGCAGTAGTGGCTGCAGTAGCTCTGGTGGAATGAGCACGCAGCCCCACCGGAGGTTCTTTTTTAGCCAAAGAGTAACAGGCTTTGATGCACAAGACAACCCAGCGGGAGATGGTTCTCTTATGGACCGCCCGACCTTTCTTGGTGCCAACGTAGCCAACAAAAAGCTGGTCATCCACCCGGAACTGCTGTGTGCGGTTGAGATAAAAAGAGAGCGCACGTTTTGGGTCCAGACGGTGGAGCCTCTCTTCTTCTCTGGAAGGATCCGGAGGCGGAAAAAAGGTGGGCAAGGTAATAGTCTGCCCAATGTGAAAGGCCGCAACCACTTTTGGCAAAAAGGAAGGACGGGGCCCGAGCACAACCTTGTCCGGATGGACTGAAAGGAAAGGAGGCTTACAGGAAAGAGCCTGGAGCTCACTCACTCGCCTGGCGGAAGTGATGGCGACCAGGAAGGCAGTCTTTAACGTCAAAAGACGAAGAGGACAGTTGTGAAGGGGCTCAAAGGGAGCGCACATCAAGTACGTCAGAACCAGATTCAAGTCCCACTGAGGCCTTTAAGAAACCCATTTACAACAGGGGACTTGAAAAGAGAGGGCTGATCAGGGAGCCTGAGAAAGGCCGAAATAGCAGAAAGGTAGCCCTTGATAGTGCCCAGAGCAGAGCGCTGCTGGGGCAAAGAAAGAAGGAACAGTAGAACCTCAGAAAGAGGGGAAGAAAGGGGATCCACAGCCTTTGCTGTGCACCATGCCACAAATTTGTTCCACCTGCAGGCGTATTCCACCTTAGTAGAGGGACGCCTGGCTGCCAGAATAACGTCACAAACTTCAGGAGGCAAGTCGAAGGGAATCAACTGCCGCCGCTCAATCTTCATGCAAAGAGGTGGAGGCTGGACAGGTTTGGGTGGAGGACCGTCCCCTGCTGCTGCGACAGAAGATCCTCCCGAAGAGGCAGTCAGATCGGGGGATCGATGCTCATACTGAGTAGCTCGGGATACCATACTCTTCGAGCCCAGTCTGGAGCCACAAGAATGACTTGGGCCCGGTCGCGCCGGATCTTCTTCAGCACTCTGGGCAGAAGTGGTATAGGCGGAAAAGCGTACAACAGACCTCAACTCCACTCGCGACGAAAAGCGTCGCCGAGCGAGTGCCGCCTTGGAAATTCCAACGCGCAGAACTGATGACATTGCGCGTTCTATTCGGTGGCGAATAGATCTAACCAAGGCTCTCCCCACTGCTGAAAGAGACCTTGCGCCACCTCCGAGTGAAGACGCCATTCGTGATCGAGCATGCACCTGCGGCTAAGTTCGTCCGCCCTGGCATTCAGAGAACCTGCCAGGTGTTGAACCACCAGGGACATGCCCTGATGTTCCAGCCATGTCCAGAGACGCAGAGCCTCCTGACAGAGGGTCCACGACCCCACCCCGCCTTGTTTGTTGCAGTACCACATGGCGGTGGTGTTGTCTGTGAACACCTGCACTACTTTCCCCTTGACAGAGGGAAGGAATGCCTTCAGTGCAAGCCTGATCGCCCGCAGCTCCAAAAGGTTGATATGGAGCTGGGACTCCGCCGGAGACCAGAGGCCTCTGATCTCTGCCTCTCCCATGTGGCCGCCCCATCCCAGGAGGGACGCATCTGTCACCACTGTGAACTCCGGTTGGGGAAGGGAGAGGGATCTGCCGTCGACCCAATGCCGGTTCGTGAGCCACCACTGCAATTGTCGTGCAGTGCCCTCCGAGATCTGGACGTGATCGGACAGGTTTCCCTGATGCTGCGCCCAGCATACGCCACCTGGCATGATTGACCAGCAGGATGCAGGAGGCCATGAGGCCCAGCAGCCTCAGAGTCACTCTGACCGAAACCCGGGACAAGGGCTGAAAGATGGGAATCAGAGCCCGAATGTCCCGGACTCGCTGTTCGGGAGGATAGACCCGAAACTGCGCCGTGTCCAGAACCGCTCCGATAAAGAGGAGCTTCTGGGAGGGAATCAGGTGCGACTTCGGCACATTGATGGAGAACCCCAGCAAGTGCAGGAGGTCAGCCGGAGTCTGGAGGTGGGAGACGACTGTCTGGGGCGAGCCTGCCTTCAACAACCAGTCGTCGAGATAGGGGAAGACTGAGACCCCTGATCTGCGCAGATCAGCTGCGACCACCTTGGTGAACACCCGAGGGGCGCTGGTAAGGCCAAAGGGGAGCACGGTGAACTAAAAGTGCTCGTGGCCTACCATGAACCGTAGGTAACGCCTGTGGGCTGGCAGGACGGGGATGTGGAAATAGGCGTCCTGCAAGTCCAGCGCCACAATGCAGTCTTGTGGGTCGAGAGCAGACAAGACCTGAGCTAGAATGAGCATCTTGAACTTCTCTTTGCGGAGTAAACGATTGACGTTCCGGAGGTCCAAATAGGACGCAGGCCTTTGTCCTTCTTGGGCACCACAAAGTAGTGGGAATAACAACCACGACCTACTTCGTGTGTCGGAACGCGCTCAATGGCCCCCTTGGCCAAGAGGGCCGGAACTTCCTGCTGAAGAAGCACCAAGTGATCCCCTGACATGCGGTGGTATTGAGGTAGCATGGCTGGGGGGGTAGTCTCGAAGGGGAGGGAGTAGCCCCTTCGGACTATCTCTAAAACCCACCTGTCCGAAGTGATGGTGCGCCAGTGGGGGAGGTGATGGCGGAGCCTGCCGCCCACTGGCGTTTGATGGGCCTGAAAGTTCGGACTAGGAAGGTTTGGAGGCAGAGGTGGCGGGGTGGTGGTGGTCTGACCCGCCCGCTGGCCCCTTTGTCCGCCACGGCGGAAACCGCGTCCGCGCTGGGATGATTGTTGCGCCGGCATGTGGCTCTGTTGCGAACGCTGCGGGCGCCCCTTCCTGTGCCACGAAAGGAGCAAAAAGCGGAAGGCGGACTGCCGAGAGTCCCAAGGACTTGGCCGTAGCCCGTGAGTCCTTAAATCGCTCCAACGCGCTGTCCGCGTTGTCGCCAAAGAGGCGACGGCCATCAAAGGGCATGTCCATAAGGGTGTTTTGGACATCCCCTGAAAATCCAGTGGTTCTCAACCAGGTGTGACGGCGAACCGCCACTGTCGTTGCAATGGATCTGCCCAGTGAGTCGGCGGTGTCTATACCACAACGGATCATGAACTTGGCTGCGTCTCTCCCCTCTGCAACAGCCTGGGCGAGAGAAGGCCGGGCCTCCTCCGGACACTGAGGCAGCACGTTCGCCACCGTATCCCACAGACAGTGGGAATAACGGCCCAAGAGGTATGCGGTGTTCACGGACCGCAGCGCAGAGCTGGTGGAAGAGAAAATCTTCTTCCCAAACTGATCCAGCTTCTTGGATTCCCTATCCGGTAGTGCTGAAGGGAAGGCGGTTGGGGAAGCAGAGGCTTGGACAACCAAGTTCTCGGGGGTGGGATGTTGGGAGAGGAAAATGGGGTCACCCGGAGCCGGGCGATGGCGTCGGGCCACGTTCCTATCCACAGGAGCCCCTGTGTTGGGCCTGGACCAAGTGCCCAAAAGAACGTCCGAAAGGGCTTCATTAAAGGGCAGCAGCGGCTCCGCAAAAGTAGCTGCTGGCTGAAGCACCTCTGTCAGGAGGTTAGTCCTGACGGCCACAGTAGGGAGCTGGAGGTGTAGGGCCTCCGCCGCCCTGCGCAACACCACTGCATAACTGGCTCCCTCCTCCGTAGCCACGGTAGGAGGAGACAGCATGCCACGGTCTGGTGAGGTATCCAGACCACTGTCGTCCCCCAATTCCTCAGCCCAGTTCTGTTCAGACTCGCAGGCTTCAAGCAGCTTTCGGGACCTCTCCCGAAAAGACTTCGGCGCCATGGACCGGCAGTCGGGGCACGACTTGGGGTCGTGGTCGCGCCCCAGGCAGAAGAGACACACGCGGTGCGGGTCCGTCACTGACATCATCCGATGACCGTCCTCGCAGGACTTAAACCCGGGCATCCCTAACTGCACCAGGAGTCATATCGACTCGAAAAAGATCTAAAAAAACTTAGTAAAAAAAGACTACGGGTACCGCTCTCTCCGGATCTGCGCTTGCTGGTGCGGAAAAAGAAAGAACTGACGTCAGCGCTCGTGGGCGACGTCCAAGTAGCGCCCGCGACGTCATCTCGGCGACCACAACGCCAACGATGGACGCGGAGCCGCACGACGCCCCTACCGACGCGCAGGGGTACTGCTGACGAAAACTTTCCGGATCCAGTCTGACGCCTGGGGATATTCTAAGGTAAGGAATCTATCACTATGTGTTTCTTTCAGATTTATCTTTTGGCACTGAGGCTCTCTTTGGGTCCGATGTGTGCTGCTTCACCCCGAGCCTTTGCTTGACTTCGGTAGTGCCGATGTGGCCTTTTTTGGTACGGACGCTGAAGCAAATTTTAAGGCTTTATATTTTCTGACACTAGTTGGAGGCTTTCCAGGCAGAGTGGATTTTGTCTTTGTGTGCCCGCTGGTGGAGATTGTCATGGCCCAAGGGCAGTGGGGCTCCAAAAGGCAGTTTGGGTGATTTGGTAGGGGGTTGTGTGGCATGCGCTAAGGTACTCACATGCCCCTGCCTGGAATCGGGGTCAGAGTCCAAGCTGTCCCCACTGACAGCCAGCAGCATCAGTACATCCAGAGGCGCCGCCTGCACCTCTCTCTCCTCCGAATCCTGTTCGTGGTCTGGTGACTGCTCCCTGAAGATGTTCGGTGCATCTTCTGTGTGTCGCTGCATAGTGGTGTGGGACCAGCTATGCTCCCTTCACTGCTGAAGTGTTTTCTTCAACCAGAACGCCAAGCATGCCTCGCAGAAAGCCTCCTCGTGTTCCGGTGACAAACAGTGATTGCACATTCTGTGTTGGTCTTGCCAGTAGTACTTCGCGTGGCACTAGGGGCAAATTCTGAAGGGCGTGTTTTCCATCACTCGTGGACACTGGCATGGTGAACAGAGGCGAAGAAGTTTTGGTAGGCCGGGCGCGAGCCTGGGCTGGCGCTTGGAAATGTCCAATAACACAAGCTGGTGTTCGGTGTTGAAAGCTGTTCGGTTGTAGTGGAAAAAAAATGGGTAGCTGCAAAGGCCTCGTGAGGAATCGAGCTTTGGTTCCAGAGCTGCGATGTCTATGTCCGAACCCGATGGCAGAAAAAAACAATCTAACAAAGGAGCTGATGAAAATGTGCATTACACACTAGAGGAGGGGTCACTATACCTCATGACTCGAAGACTTCTTCGAAGAAAAACAACTTGTACTTGTCCGAGCCTAAAACTAGATGGCAGGATAATGCTAAGCATATGCATCTACAGCCAACACATGGTGCGAATACAAATGCTTCAAAAGTTTATTTTCATGCAGTACCTCAATGACTAAAGAGGATAACCGTTTTGTGATATAACGAAGCAAAAAACATCGAGTTTGTTGCTTTTACAGGAACATTTACAGAAAGAAGGTTAAAAGCTTCTTAAAGTTATCTTCGGAAAGTTTGGCAAAAGCGCAATAAAGAGCCGGAAAAGTGAGAAGAAAACAAGGTGTGAACTCCAAGTAGTTATATAAAGGGACACATACGCAGATAGCCTAAGGAGGTTGTCTTGATTGATGAAATTCAGAAAATCAAATACTACTTACTGGATTTACTAAATCCGGAAATGCACTCCTCTAAAAACTCTAAGGTGAGATGAGGTTCATTAGCAGCAAGAGTTTTACTAATGGAGACAATGAAAAGAGTGTTGTTTGCTGGGATGCACAGACCCGACGTTTCCAGTAATTGGCCTTCAATCTTTAAATTAAAGGTACATGTTAAGGCACACAGAAGATTATAGGCCGCAGACCTGCAACAAAACAGAAGTGTCGAATTATAACGACATGCTCAATCCAAATGTTTCTTTTCTTAATGACCCAGAAACACTGAAAACAAATACACTGATCTAGTAAAACAATTAAAAAAAACAAAACACAGAAATACTAAACACTGTTGTGAATTTTAGAACATTTCATTTAGGGGCGGAAAAGGCTAGAAATTATGGATTAGTCCTGGTCATTCACAACTTTTCCAGGAACATCTACTGAAGAGGTTGTTGGGATAGCTCATGTCTGTCTATGTCTGGTTTGCAATAAAACTACTTTACAGGTTATAACTTATGGGGTTCTGCATTTTATTAGTGACTAACACATCACATCGGGGACACAGTTCATGTAAAAATTGTGCTCAGAATTCAATGTTTTAAAATGAAGGGGCGAGGCCGGCATTTAATGTTAAACATCGGCAGTAGATGTATCTTCCATAATCTTACTTAGATCATCAATATGTTAACTCCCTGTGTGCAGCATGTGCCACTGAATACTCCAATATGTTTCTCAAGGTGTACTTCACATCGGTAGTGGCAGCAGAAAGTGAACTCAGCATCAAAGAGCAAATGGCAGTTCATGTCAATGTCTGCAAAATGGGTTAATAGCATCTGTTCATTGTGAAGTTCACATGGAATCAGCGATTCAATAAATACAGAAAAACTTTATATAGTGCATAACTCTTACATGAACTGATTCCAGATGTTAATGCAGATTTCCTTCTACATGGCTTTAGAAGAAAGGAGACTTAAGTAAAGAGGTTAGTTTTGAGCAGCTTTCAGAATAGAACACTTGCAAAGCACACCACACATAAGACATCTCTAGGCACCTTACTGACTACTACGTCTAACTACAACAGAACGGGAGGACAGCAAGCGAAGAGAGAGGCTTTGTAGCACATTTCATCATTTCATTTTAAGGAATGAAGGCAACACCTTTGCAAAAGTGGCTCTAGCTCCTTACGCTGAACAAGTGATATGTAATAAGTCACAAAAATGTATATGAGACCCAAGTTATCTTTCTTTCTTGGAAAACAGACCATAGGCATTCAAATTCAAAGTGGTCCTTTACTTAGAGCCAGTGAGGAACCTTCCTGCCATCAGATACGTTTTCCTGTGTTCTCTGACTCTTGACTTCAAGATTCTGAGCACTAAAGTCTGAAGAGCAATCTCTGTCATTCTTAAATAGAGTTGCCACAGTCAAGTCAGGAATTTTGCAATGCCCTTACTACAGTGGGTTTTAAGTGCTGTGGTATAAAATATAAAAAAATTCTAATTTAATGTGAAAATAAAAGATATTTCCTGGCACATGATCTCCTTAAGCCTTTATATGTAGGCACTCATCCTCTACAAACAAGTTGTTTACTTTTATCTACAGGGATACTCCTCATACATGGAAAGTGTCAGAAGACATTTCTAATAACCATTGACAAGAATACCTTTTGTGTCTAGCAACATCACCTCTGTCTTCCAGCTATTAATTTACAGTCAACCATGTTTGCGAATCTATGGACGAACCAATCTTTGGATTCACTCTTTCATTATGGCACCCAGCACATTGAATACAAAAGTAGGCTTTCTGACTTAATGATAAATAACTTAAGATAAGATTTTTTAAAAATCAAGTAGAAGATATTGTAAATTAGTGTGAGCAGTGATCTACCGTAAACTGGGGTCGGAGCTTCCCAAATTTAACAATGCAATGTTTAGAAGTGTTCCAGGGACATCCTTTGGGCGAATTTTTGTGTGTTGTGGAATAGAATCGGGCTGCGAGAGCTCCCATCTAGTCCGTATATGAATGATAGATTGCACAATGGCTTCACACTCCTGATGCATAAAAGTCAGAGGTGTTCCCTGGTTGGCGATGGTTAGGGTAAACTGATTCTCATCCACAAGACAGATCTCTTCAATCTCAGAAGCATAATAAATATCATTTAGAAACACAGATTGTCCCAAGACCCTTGTTCGCTCTGCTGATGTAACTTGAACTGCTGTTGAACCCACCTGAAGAGAAAACAGATAAGCAATTTTAGTATTAAATGTGTACAAAAAAAAAGACATTCATACTGCAGAGTTCATGCAACGATGATAAAACAAATCAACTTTGTATCAATATTAGCAAAACTATCTTTTAAAGGAAATTACAACATATGGCATAGGTCAATCCAATTCCTCAATACCGTGCAATTTCTCACTTTTCAAATCACAAATAGGAGTTTCTCGCCAAGGCTTCATGTGCTTATTATGTGTAATACCCAGGTCTTCTTTCTCCACCCCAAGCCATGCAAGCTCATATGGAGGAAGCCAGAGTATGTCAGGGATGGGTGTGGCTCAACATTGGAGGGAATGACCTTTTTTTGTCCATTCGGCGTAAGACTTGATCAGGTTACTTACTACATTCAAACTGTCATTCGTCAAGGCAAATGGGTGAAAAACTTGGTTGGTCAGAGCCTTGCTCTCTGACGGATTGAGGTGAAAAAACACTTAAGGAACTCAGAAAACTAAGGAGAATTGTGGGTAACAATATTTTCTCCTGGCTGAACCCTCTTAACTAGCACCATACAAGCCGACATTAAACGTAAGAGACATGGTACACATAATACACCACAGTCTCAACAATCAACTTAAAAGTTTTGGTTCTGGATAATATAATATATAATTGGTGGGATACAGAGTTTTATAGGCAAAAATTCAGCAGAGTACAAAATAAAGGAGGCAATATTTATGATTTACTTTGATCAAATGTTGTATCATTAATGTAAAAGACTTCTTCAAACAGTGTTATACACACTGAATTAAAGTGTTGGGCATTACGGACTGGCGAGGAATGTACTTTAAATCAGTCTACTCAACGGATAAACTTGCAGAAGTCTCTCCCCTACACTAATTGGATTCAAGCAAATGGGAACCAACCTGATTTTGTTCAAGGATTATCATGCACACAGGCTTTTAGTATGTAGATGAAGCACTCGTAAAATATGTTTAATACTGATGTTTATTTGTCCGCTAAGGTCTTTCCAAGAAATATGTAAAACATACCCTTTAGAGTAGAGTTTTATATGATCCACTTAACAGCTATTTATATGTTCTGAAATGGTGGAAGGGAGCGGGCTTGTGCCACATTTTTTTTCTATATTTTTTTTTTTAAACTGTACTGTTTACAATACCAGGATTATTTTTGGACGAGGGAAATTATGGACAAAAGGGAGGAACAAATTAGGGGTCGGGAAATATAAAACCTTTTAAAAAACCAAGATCACTGGAAGGTAGCAAAAGGTAAAAAAAAACACACACACACCCACACACAACACACCCACAACACACACCCACAACACACACACACACAACACACACAACACACACACACACACACACAACACACACACACACACACACACACACACACACACACACACACAACACACACAACACACATACACACACACACAAAATATGTGGTGGTTCGAACTATTTTAAAAATAGCGTGGACTACATCCCTCAATATATTCAGGCTACAAAAGCTCTTAAAAGGGCACTTCACGACTGATTTCCCTTACTCGGATTACCAGACAATGTGGTAAACTACTTTGTTTCTGACCTCATCATCTCCTCTAAATGCACAAGTTACTACTCTGTAGGAGACATTAGTTAGTGATAGATTCCTTACCTTAGAATATCCCCAGGCGTCAGACTGGATCCGGAAAGTTTTTTCATCAGCAGTACCCCTGCGCATCTGTAGGTGGCGTCGTGCGGCTCTGCGTTCGTCGCTGGCGTCGTAAGCGCCGAGATGACGTCACGGAGACTACTTAGGCGCCACCCATGCGCGCTGACGTCAGTTCTGTACACGACTTTCCGCGCCGGGAACGCAGAGCCATGCAAGAAACTGACCACTGGTGCCATGAAACTAGGGCCCTGAAAGGGATGACCTTAACCCTAGAATCAGTTCGCAGAACGGGGAGGATGGGTGGGGCGGTAAGGAATCTATCACCAACTAATGTCTCCTACAGATGTATTGTTACACAAGTAGTAACTTGTGCATCTGAAAGAGACACGTTAGTGATAGATTCCTTACCTTAGAATAGATACCCCAGCAATACCAACCCCGGTGGTGGGTCTGCGAATAGATTACACCAGAAAGTCACGGAGAACAGAACGGCCAAAGAAGCCGTCTCTCCGGACTTGACTGTCAAGGGAGTAATGCT
The DNA here is from genome assembly GCA_963921515.1 of Calotriton arnoldi. Lineage (NCBI taxonomy): Eukaryota > Metazoa > Chordata > Amphibia > Caudata > Salamandridae > Calotriton > Calotriton arnoldi. The sequence continues at coordinate 3,308,345 of CAWUFW010000902.1, read as the reverse complement.
TGGTAAATGTGTGCAGCGAGGCCCACGTGGCTGCCTGACAAATATCCTGCAAGGGAACGCCGCGTCCCAAGGCAGTAGTGGCTGCTGTTGCCCTGGTAGAATGGGCACGCAGCCCCACAGGAGGCTCCTTCTTAGCCAACGAGTAACACGCTTTGATGCACAAAACGACCCGAGAGATGGTACGTTTGTGCACGGCTCGACCTTTTTTGGCGCCCACGTAGCCAACAAAGAGCTGGTCATCCACCCGGAACTGTTGTGTGCGCTTCAGGTAGAACGAGAGCGCACGTTTTGGGTCCAAACGGTGGAGCCTCTCTTTCGAAGGATGCGGAGGCGGAAAGAAGGTGGGCAAAGTGATGGTCTGCCCGATGTGGAAGGGCGTGACAACCTTTGGCAAGAAAGAAGGACGGGTCCGTAAAGCCACCTTGTCCGGATGAACAGAAAAGAAAGGAGGTTTAGAAGAAAGAGCCTGGAGCTCACTAACTATTCTGGCAGAGGTGATAGCTACCAGGAAAGCCGTCTTGAGAGTAAGAAGACGTAAAGGACAGTTATGAAGGGTATCAAAAGGAGCGCACATCAGATAGGTCAAGACAAGATTTAAGTCCCATTGAGGCATTATGAAAGGCACAGGAGGAAACGTGTGTGTAATGCCTTTGAGGAAACGGTTAACAACCGGGGACTTAAAGAGAGAAGGCTGATCTGGAAGCCTGAGAAAGGCAGAGATGGCCGAAAGATAACCTTTGACAGTGCCCAAAGTAGAGCCCTGCAGGGCCAAGGAGAGCAGGAATAGAAGAACCTCAAAAAGAGGGGCAGAAAGGGGATCCACAGATTTAGCTGTGCACCATGCCACAAATTTGTTCCACCTGCAGCCGTATACCGATTTAGTGGAGGGACGCCTGGCTGCCAGAATGACATCACAGACTTCAGGAGGCAAGTCAAATGGAATCAGCTGTCGCCGCTCAATCTCCACGCATGGAGGTGGAGGCTGGACAGGTTCGGGTGGAGGACCGTCCCCTGTTGCTGCGACAGAAGATCCTCCCGAAGAGGCAGTCGGATCGGGGGATCGATCGCCATGTTGAGTAGCTCGGGATACCAGTATCTTCGTGCCCAATCCGGAGCCACAAGGATGACCTGGGCCCGGTCGCGCCGAATCTTCTTCAGCACTCTGGGCAGAAGTGGTATAGGCGGAAAGGCGTACAACAGACCGCAACTCCATTCGCGACGGAAAGCGTCGCCGAGCGAGTGCTGCCTTGGAAATTCCAACGCGCAGAACTGATGACATTGCGCGTTCTCTTCGGTGGCGAATAGATCTAACCAAGGCTCTCCCCACTGCAGAAAGAGACCTTGCGCCACGTCCAAGTTCAGACGCCATTCGTGATCCATCAAGCACCGGCGGCGGAGTTTGTCTGCCCTGGCGTTCAGAGAACCTGCTAGGTGTTGAACCACCAAGGTAATGCCTTGATGTTCCAGCCATGTCCAGAGGCGCAGAGCCTCCTGACATAGGGTCCAGGACCCCACCCCGCCCTGTTTGTTGCAATACCACATGGCGGTGGTGTTGTCCGTGAACACCTGCACTACACTTCCCCGGACAGAGGGAAAGAATGCCTTCAGTGCAAGTCGGATCGCCCGAAGCTCCAAAAGGTTGATATGGAGCCGGGACTCCGCCAGAGACCAGAGGCCTCTGATCTCCGCCTCTCCCTAGTGGCCACCCCATCCCAGGAGGGACGCATCAGTCACCACTGTGTGCTCCGGTTGGGGAAGGGAGAGGGATCTGCCATTGACCCAATCGCAATTCGTGAGCCACCACTGCAATTGTTGTGCAGTGCCCTCCGAGATCTGGACATGATCGGACAGGTTGCTCTGATGCTGTGCCCACTGGAACTTCAGGTCCCACTGCAGAGCCCGCATATGCCATCTGGCATGTTGCACCATGCAGGATGCAGGAGGCCATCAGGCCCAGGAGCCGGAGGGTCAACCTGACCGAAACCCGGAATAGAGGCTGAAAGATCGGAATCATAGCATGAATATCCCGGACTCACTGCTCGGGAGGATAAACCCGAAACCGCGTCGAATCCAGAACCGCTCCGATGAAGGGGAGCTTCTGAGAGGGACTCAGGTGCGACTTCGGCACGTTGATGGAGAACCCCAGCAAATGCAGGAGGTCGGCCGTAGTCTGAAGGTGGGTGACAACTGCCTGGGGCGAACCCGCCTTCAACAACCAGTCGTCTAGGTAGGGGAAGACTGACAACCCTGACCTGCGCAGATGAGCTGCGACCACCGCCATCACTTTTGTGAACACCCGAGGTGCGCTTGTAAGGCCGAAGGGGAGCACGGTAAACTGAAAATGCTCCTGGCCTACCGTGAACCGCAGGTAACGCCGGTGGGCCGGCAGGACGGGGATGTGAAAATGTGTCCTGCAAGTCCAACGCCACCATCCAGTCTCCAGGGTCGAGGGCAGCCAAGACCTGAGCCAGAGTCAACATCTTGAACTTCTCCTTCCGGAGGAAGCGATCGACGTTCCGGAGGTCCAAGATGGGGCGCAAGCCCCCCTTGTCCTTCTTGGGGACCAGAAAGTAGTGGGAATAACAACCACTCCCTACTTCTGGCCCAGGAACACACTCGATGGCCCCCTTGGCCAAGAGGGCCGTGACTTCCTGCTGGAAAAGCGCCAAGTGTTCCCCCGACATGCGGTGGTACCGAGGTGGCATGGCTGGAGGGGTGGACTGAAAGGGAAGGGAGTAACTCTTGCGGACGATCTGCAACACCCACTCGTCCGATGTGATAGCGTGCCAGTGGGGGAGATGATGGCGGATCCTGCCACCCATTGGTGTGGGGTGCCCCCCAAAGCTCGGATTAGGAAGGTTTGGAGGTAGAAGCAGCGGGGGCAGAGGTGGACTGACCCCCACGCTGATTCCCAGACCCGCCCCTGCGGAAACCGCGTCCGCGCTGAGACTGGTTCTGCACAGGCTTGCTGAAGGAACGTGCCTGAGCGCCCCTTCCGTGGCCACGAAAGGAACAAAAACCAGGAGTGGCTGGGCTTTTCGTGGAAAGACCCAAGGACTTGGCCGTGGCCAGCGAGTCCTTAAAACGCTCCAGCGCACTGTCTGCTTTATCGCCAAACAGGCGAGTGCCATCAAAGGGCATGTCCATGAGTGAGCTCTGGACATCTGGCGAGAACCCGGTAGATCTCAACCAGGCGTGGCGACGAAGCGCCACAGTCGTAGAAATTGCTCTACCTAGTGAGTCCGCGGTGTCCAAACCACGCCGAATGGCGAACTTAGCCGCATCTTTACCCTCGGCAACAGCTTGGGACAGCACAGCTTGGGTCTCCTCAGGACACTGAGGCAACACCTGTGCAACTGCATCCCACACAGCGTGGGAATAGCGGCCCAATGAGCATGCGGTGTTCACCGACCGCAGCCCCAAGCTGGCCGAAGAGAACAACCGCTTGCCGAACTGCTCCAGCTTCTTAGAGTCCTTCTCCGGCGGAGCCGTGGGAAAGACACTCTGGGACGTCGAAGCTTGGATGACCAGGCTCTCGGGCGTAGGATGAGTGGTCAGAAAGGCAGGGTCACCCGGTGCCGGGCGATGACGCCTGGTGACGTTCTTATCCACAGGGGCCCATGTGGCTGGCCGCGACCAAGTGCCCAGTAAGACGTCAGTGAGGGCGTCATTAAATGGCAGCAGGGGCTCCGACGAAGTGGACGCCGTCTGGAGCACCTCAGTGAGGAGATTAGTCTTCAGGGCCACCGTAGGGAGATCAAGGTTGAGGACCTCAGCGGCCCGACGGAGCACCATCGTGTAAGAAGCGCCCTCCTCCATGGTAGGCGGACGAGAGGCAAACCCCGGGTCAGAGGAGACATCAAGGCCGCCGGCCTCCTCTAACTCGTCCGCCCAGTCCTGCTCAGAGTCGTCCTCCACCTCCGCCGCATGTGGAACAGACTGCGGCGGCAGGGCAGGGACCGGTAAAGGAACAAAGGCGCCCGGAACGGCGCCGGACGGGGCCGAACCGGCGCCGTGTTCCAATGCGGATCCCAGGTAGGGACAAAATTGTCCTGGAACCTGGGCAGGGGTGGAACAAATGGCATCCACAGCAGCGCCGGAGGCGAAGCCGAGGGTGGTGCTGGGGCCGGAGCCGGCAGCGTGGGACCTTTTTGCACCGTGGCCGGAGCCAGCGGCGCAGGATCCTGCCGCGCCGATGGCCCGACAGGATCCTGACACGGGACCGCTGGGCCCAAGGGCGCGCCGGCGGGAGCCCGAGGCCTAAACAGGCGGTCCGTGGTAGCAAGAAATTCTTGCACCTGTGCGGGAGTCGCCGACGGACCCGGGTAAGGTGGGTAGGCCGCGGGACTCCCGGGCTCCGAAGGAGCCGCAGGGGCAGAACCCCGTCCCCCTCGTCCGCATCCGGGGACCGACGGGGGGACGTCGGAGAGCGACAACGCTTCTTCGACTTCTTTTTGTGTTGTCTCTTACCCGAATCCGAGGGTGAAGACTTGGAGCCCGAGGAGCGATGATGGTGGCCCCGCGAGCGTTCTCTGGAGCGGCCCCTAGACCGAGAACGGCGCTGGGACGAGTGCCGGACCTCAAGCAGCTTCCGGCGACGCTCCCTCAAGGCCTTCGGGCCATGGCCAGACAGTCCCTGCAGGACCGGGAGTCGTGGTCGCTCTCCAGGCAGTAGAGACAGATGCCGTGGGGGTCCGCCACCAACATATTGCGACGGCAGGCCCCACAAGACTTAAAACCAGGCATCCCTACGTGCACCAGAGTAACTTACAGGAGACAAAAGTCCCAAAAAGATAGTCAAAAAGTGACTAAGGTACGTGCTCTAACCGGATCTGCGCTTACTGGCGCGGAAAAAGAAAGAACTGACATCAGCGCGCATGGGTGGCGCCTAAGTAGTCTCCGTGACGTCATCTCGGCGCTTACGACGCCAGCGACGAACGCGGAGCCGCACGACGCCACCTACCGACGCGCAGGGGTACTGCTGATGAAAAAACTTTCCGGATCCAGTCTGACGCCTGGGGATATTCTAAGGTAAGGAATCTATCACTAACGTGTCTCTTTCAGATATACAAGTCTAGAGGTACATGCAAGCCTTGCAGGGGACTATTCAGTTCCCAGCATATTTGAATTGTCAATATTATTACCAGGACATGTTAGGCTAAAGCACAAGTTACTACTTGTGTAACGATATATCTGTAAGAGACATTAGTTAGTGATAGATTCCTTACCTTAGAATATCCCCAGGCGTCAGACTGGATCCGGAAAGTTTTGCTAGCAGTACCCCTGCGCGCCAGTAGGTGGCGTTGTGCGGCTCCGCTTCCGTCGCTGGCGTCGTAAGCGCCGAGATGACGTCACGGAGACTACTTAGGCGCCACCCATGCGCGCTGACGTCAGTTAGGTACACGGCTTTCCGCGCCAGGAACGCAGAGCCATGCAAGAACCTGACCACTGGTGCCATGAAACTAGGGACCTAAAAGGGATGACCTTAACCCTAGAAATCAGTTCGCAGAACGGGGAGGATGGGTGGGGCGGTAAGGAATCTCTCACTAACTAATGTCTCTTATAGATATATCGTTACACAAGTAGTAACTTGTGCATCTGAAAGAGACACGTTAGTGATAGATTCCTTACCTTAGAATAGATACCCCAGCAATACCAACCCCGGTGTGGGTCTGCGAATAGATTACACCAGAAAGTCACGGAGAACAGAACGGCCAAAAAAGCCGTCTCTCCGGACTGGACTGTCAAGGCAGTAATGCTTGGTAAATGTGTGCAGCCAGGCCCACGTGGCTGCCTGACAAATATCCTGCAAGGGAACGCCGAGTCCCAAGGCAGTAGTGGCTGCTGTTGCCCTGGTAGAATGGGCACGCAGTCCCACAGGAGGCTCCTTTTTAGCCAAGGAGTAACACGCTTTGATGCACAAAACAACCCACAGAGAGATGGTGCGTTTGTGCACGGCCCGACCTTTTTTGGCGCCCACGTAGCCAACAAAGAGCTGGTCATCCACCCGGAACTGTTGTGTGCGCTTGAGATAGAACGAGAGCGCACGTTTTGGGTCCAGACGATGGAGCCTCTCTTCCTCTTTTGAAGGATGCAGAGGCAGAAAGAAAGTGGGCAAAGTGATGGTCTGCCCGATGTGGAAGGGCGTGACAACCTTTGGCAAGAAAGAAGGACGGGTCCTTAAAACCACCTTGTCCGGATGAACAGAAAGGAAAGGAGGTTTAGAAGAAAGAGCCTGGAGCTCACTCACTCTTCTGGCAGAGGTGATAGCTACCAGGAAAGCCGTCTTTAGAGTAAGAAGACGTAAAGGACAGTTATGAAGGGGCTCGAAGGGAGCGCACATCAGATAGGTCAAGACAAGATTTAAGTCCCATTGAGGCATTATGAAAGGCACGGGAGGAAACGTGTGTGTAATGCCTTTGAGGAAACAGTTAACAACCGGGGACTTAAAAGAGAAGGCTGATCTGGAAGCCGTAGAAAGGCGGAGATGGCCGAAAGATAACCTTTGATAGTGCCCAGAGCAGAGCCCTGCTGGGCCAAGGATAGAAGGAACAGAAGAACCTCAGAAAGAGGGGCAGAGAGAGGGGATCCACAGCCTTTGCTGTGCACCATGCCACAAATTTGTTCCACCTGCAGGCGTATACCGTCTTAGTGGAGGGACGCCTGGCTGCCAGAATGACATCACAGACTTCGGGAGGAAGATCGAAAGCTGTCAACTGTCGCCGCTCAATCTCCACGCATGGAGGTGGAGGCTGGACAGGTTCGGGTGGAGGTCCGTCCCCTGCTACTGCGACAGAAGATCCTCACGAAGAGGCAGTCGGATCGGAGGATCGATCGCCATGCTGAGTAGCTCGGGATACCAGTATCTTCATGCCCAATCCGGAGCCACAAGGATGACTGGGGCCCGGTCGCGCCGAATCTTCTTCAGCACTCTGGGCAGAAGTGGTATAGGCGGAAAGGCGTACAATAGACCGCAACTCCACTCGCGACGAAAAGCGTCGCCGAGCGAGTGCCGCCTTGGAAATTCCAACGCGCAGAATTGATGACATTGCGCGTTCTCTTCTGCGGCGAATAGATCTAACCAAGGCTCTCCTCACTGCTGAAAGTGACCATGCGCCACGTCCGAGTTCAGACGCCATTCGTGATCCATCAAGCACCAGCGGCTGAGTTCGTCCGCCCTGGCGTTCAGAGAACCCGCCAGGTGTTGAACCACCAAGGTAATGCCTTGATGTTCCAGCCATGTCCAGAGGCGCAGAACCTCCTGACATAGGGTCCAGGACCCCACCCCGCCCTGTTTGTTGCAATACCACATGGCGGTGGTGTTGTACGTGAACACCTGCACTACACTTCCCCGGACAGAGGGAAGGAATGCCTTCAGTGCAAGTCGGATCGCCCGAAGCTCCAAAAGGTTGATATGGAGCCGGGACTCCGTCGGAGACCTGGGGACTCAGTCGGAGAGCTGAGGCCTCTGATCTCCGCCTCTCCCAAGTGGCCACCCCATCCCAGGAGGGACGCATCCGTCACCAATGTGTGCTCCAGTTGGGGGAGGGAGAGGGATCTGCCATTGACCCAATCGCGATTCGTGAGCCACCACTGCAATTGTCGTGCAGTGCCCTCCGAGATCTGGACATGATCGGACAGGTTGCCCTGATGCTGTGCCCACTGGAACTTCAGGTCCCACTGCAGAGCCCGCATATGCCATCTGGCATGTTGCACCAGCAGGGTGCAGGAGGCCAGCAGGCCCAGGAGCCGGAGGGTCATCCTGACTGAAACTCGGGATAGAGGCTGAAAGATCGGAATCATAGCCTGAATATCCCGGACTCGCTACTCGGGAGGAAAAACCCGAAACAGCGTCGAATCCAGAACCGCTCCGATGAAGGGGAGCTTCTGAGAGGGACTCAGGTGCGACTTCGGCACGTTGATGGAGAACCCCAGCAAATGCAGGAGGTCGACCGTAGTCTGAAGGTGGGTGACGACTGCCTGGGGCGAGCCCGCCTTCAACAACCAGTCGTCGAGGTAGGGGACGACTGACACCCATGACCTGCGCAGATGAGCTGCGACCACCGTCATCACCTTCGTGAACACCCGAGGGGCGCTGGTAAGGCCGAAGGGGAGCATGGCAAACTGAAAATGCTCCTGGCCTACCGTGAACCGCAGGTAACGCCGGTGGGCCGGCAGGACGGGGATGTGAAAATAGGCGTCCTGCAAGTCCAACGCTACCATCCAGTCTCCAGGGTCGAGGGCAGCCAAGACCTGAGCCAGATTCAACATCTTGAACTTCTCCTTCTGGAGGAAGCGATTGACGTTCCTGAGGTCCAAGATGGGGCGCAAGCCCCCCTTGTCCTTCTTGGGGACCAGAAAGTAGTGGGAATAACAACCACTCCCTACTTCTGGCCCAGGAACACACTCGATGGCCCCCTTGGCCAAGAGGGCCGTGACTTCCTGCAGGAGAAGTGCCAAGTGGTCCCCCGACATGCGGTGGAACTGAGGTGGCATGGCTGGAGGGTTGGACTGGAAGGGAAGGGCGTAACCCTTGCGGATGATCTGCAACACCCACTTGTCCGAAGTGATAGCGTGCCAGTGGGAGAGATGAAGGCGGACCCTGCCACCCACTGGCGTGGAATGCCCCACAAGGCTCGGATTAGGAAGGTTTGGAGGCCGAAGCGGCGGGGGCGGAGGTGGACTGACCCCCACGCTGATTCCCAGATCCGCACCTTCGGAAACCGCGACCGCGCCGAGGCTGGTTCTGCCGCAACTGTGTCCCACACCGCGTGGGAATAGCGGCCCAATAGGCAGGCGGTATTCACCGACCGCAGCCCCAAGCTGGCCGAAGAGAACAAACGTTTACCGAACTGTTCCAGCTTCTTATAGTCCTTATCCGGCAGAGCCGTGGGAAAGGCACTCTGCGACGTCGAAGCTTGGATGACCAGACTCTCGGGCGTAGGATGAGTGGTCAAAAAAGCGGGGTCACCAGGCGCCGGGCGATGACGACCGGCGACATTTTTATCCACAGAGGCCCCAGTGGATGGCCGCGACCAAGTCGTCGGTAAGGGCGTCGTTAAACGGGAGCAGGTGCTCCGGCGAGGTGGTCGCCGTTTGGAGCACCTCAGTAAGGAGGTTAGTTTTGAGGGCCACCCTAGGGAGATCAAGGTTGAGGACCTCAGCTGCCTGACAGAGCACCATTGTGTAGGAGGCGCCCTCCTCCATAGTAGGCGGGAGAGAGGCAAACCCAGAGTCAGAAGAGACATCGAGGTCGCCGACGTCCTCCAAGTCGTCCGCCCAGTCCTGCTCGGAGTCACACTGATGGGCGAGGGGGTCCTCGGACCCCTCCCAGTCGTCCTCCACCGCCGCCGCCGGTGGCACCGACCGCGGCGGCGGGGCAGGAGCTGGAACATACGGCGTCGGAAACGGCACAGAGAACGGCACCGGTCGGGGCCGAACCGGCGCCGTGTCCCAATGCGGATCCCAGGTAGGAACAAAATGGTCCTGGAACCTGGGTAAGGGCGGGATGAAAGGCACCCACTGCGGCGCCGGCGGCGGAGCCGAGGGCGGCGCTGGGGCCGGAGCCGGCAGCGTTGGACCTTGTGGCGTCATGGCCGGAGCCAGCGGCGCAGGATCCTGTGGCGCCGAAGCTGGATCCGCCGGCGGTCCAACAGGATCCAGACACGGGACCGCGGGGCCCGAGGGCTTGCCGGCGGGAGCCCGAGGCCTATAAAGGCGGTCCATGGTAGCAAAAAATTCTTGCACCTGTGCGGGAGTCGCCGACGGACCCGGGTAAGGCAGGTAAGGCCGCGGGACTCTCGAGCTCCAAAGGAGCCGCAGGGGCAAGGCCCCTGTCCCCCTCATCCGCATCCGAGGACCGGCGGGGGAACGTCGGAGAGCGAACACGGCTTCTTCGACTTCTTTTTGTGTCGTCTCTTACCCGAATCCGAGGGTGACGAGGAGCGATGGCTGTGGCCCCTCGAGCGTTCCCTGGAACGGCCTCTGGACCGGGAACGGCGCGGGGACGAGTGCCGGACCTCCAGCAGATCCCGGCGCTGCTCCCGCAAGGCCTTCGGGGCCATGGCCCGACAATCCGGAAAAGACCGAGAGTCGTGGTCGGTCTCCAGGCAGTAGAGGCAAACATCGTGGGGGTCCGCCACCGACATGTTGCGACGGCAGGCCCCACAAGACTTAAATCCAGGCATCCCTATGTGCACCAGGAAACCAACTGGAAAAAGAAGGACAAAAGCCCCAAAAGAGATAGTCAAAAAGTGACTAGGGTACGTGCTCTAACCGGATCTGCGCTTTCTGGCGCGGAAAAAGAAAGAACTGACGTCAGTGTGCATGGGTGGCGCCTAAGTAGTCTCCGTGACGTCATCTCGGCGCTTACGACACAACAGCGACGGACGCGGAGCCGCACGACTCCACCTACTGGCGCGCAGGGGTACTGCTAGCAAAACTTTCCGGATCCAGTCTGACGTCTGGGGATATTCTAAGGTAAGGAATCTATCACTAACGTGTCTCTTTCAGATCTAAAAGCCTTAAACAAATTGACCCTCTGAGCAACTACCAGCAACCTCACTACAATATTCTCTACCATGAAAGAATGTTGAGATGGCTACAAGGGAGATATTGTAGCTTGCATTTGGGGCGATAGATATTGAGGATCAAGCCACATGAGGAACGCAGATGTGACAGATGCGGTAGTAGTACTAAAGTTTCCTTTCACTGTTGTCTTGTTTGAATCTGGGTCTTGGTCTTGAGGCAGGATAGCAGGGACTAGCCCTGCTTCTGAATGCAGTCAGAGCAAGTATGGAGAAGCCTCACCTGAATCAGTCCTACAGCGTACAGAGATGAAATTATGAAGCAGGAAATGTGTTAACTGAACCTCAACTCTGAAGCTCATTTGGTATTAACTCTAGCAACCAGTATTTCTTTTAGTGTGGATGCATGTTAATGTATTTAATCGGGTGAAAAAAATTTGCATTATGATATCTGATAAAGTGAACATATTCCCACCCCAATATACTTCAACTGAAGAAACTATAACACTTACTTTAATTGAAACTTTGGTGTCTTTGTGAGCGAGCTTCAGGGCATTGCTGAACACTTTCAAATCCTCTTCCAAAGCCAAAGTGGCTGCTGGTAATTTCTGCTGATCGTGTTCAATGTGCTCAGCCAATTTTCCAGATGGGTCGATAAAAATCAGCCTTTTGCTTCCTTTGAGGCCAGTTAGGAGTCTCTCGTGGTATTTGGTATATTCTCTAACCCAAGAGTTACAATTGTAGATGTAGACTGCTGTGACATTTTCATAAGCGAAGCCGGGGAAAACCACGAACCATTTTGAAAGGAAGTCTGTTTTAAAACGATTACTAGGCCCAGCATGGGTGAGGTCCACCACAATCTCATATGGCTTCGCATAGTATGGCTTCAAAGTCAAAAGCACATGATAGATGAGCAGGTCTCCATTGATCTGACCTGTCTTGAACCTAAAGAAGGTGAAAACAATTCACATATGAGGGTGTTATAAGATTAATTTTAAAGGCATAGTGATATCTAAAACATTTTTTTAAAGCAAATTAAAAAGAATTGACATTATTTTATTTTCTGTCTATTTTCAGCATTGAATGTTAGGGAATATTGGCCCAGTTAACAGGATGCAAGCTAAAACTTAACAAGATATATAGCAGCAGCAGATGGTTTGATGTCTGGATCCTGGACCACTATGAAGATTATTAGCAATTTAATGATACCTAGTTTTGTCAATATAAACTATCAGAGCCTGACATAAGTCTTAGAGATTGAGTCTCTCCTCCTTTTTGATGGGAGTGTAGAGAACGAATGAATGTCAGCAGGGAAATGGATGAGCCGACAAGAAATGGGAAAATCATCTTAGGCAGAAAGGATGTCCACGTTTAAAGCACCAACTTGTCTGGGAAGAAAAAGGTGAATTGATGATGAACTAAAAGGTCACGTATAATGCTCACTTGTTGAGTTGAATAGACAAAAATAAGAAACACTGGGTTTTTTAGAATAAGAAGTCACAGAGAACAAGGTGACCCCATTAAAAAGAAGAGAAACAAATTCAGGCTCCATTGGAGAATGATGAAAGGAGTAGGAAATATATGGGTCAATCACTTTAAAAAAAACACATAAAAACAGGTGACAAACAGTGAAAACTCATCCAGCAAACAAAGAAAAGTAAAAAGGGGAACCCCTCCCAAATGTGGCAGCCCAGCACCAACAGCCAGAAGCATTCCATATAAGTGGAGAAAATCAACTGCCCATTAAAAGGGGTAACCACAATACACAAACATGCTGAATTGCCAATGGGGTTTAAGATTCAGCCATCAACAATGCCCGTACCTCAGACACTCAGCCCAACACTCATTAAGGTTTGATGGCTATCATTTAGCACATAATAGTATGTCCACCCCGATGCTTGGTGGGAGCGGGTCTGGGCCACATAATAGCAAACACTGCACTGCTTGTGCTGGGTTTTCCTTCATGCTTTTGAATGTATATCAATCGGCTAGACACCTAAGCACAGCGCCTAATCCGCCCGAGTGTTTACAATTGTTATGGTTATTTCAAATGAAAGGTTTGTGGGCCGGTTCAAAAAGTGGTTGCTGGCATGCATTTGAACGTGTATTGGTAACTGTTCTTCTGGAGAAGAAGTAAGGGAAGGTGGTGGTGGTGGTGGAAACGAGTTTAGGTTCACTGACTGGGAGCTTCTTCTAATACACAGTAAGATGCACGATAGTATGAGTCAGTTCTACCACAGGTGCTGTTAATATTGGGGAGTCAACATATGTAAGGATGTAATTTCCTAGCTACGTATAGCTATTTGAGAGTCTTCCTTGGTGGGTTCAATAGAGAGTGCAGCCATCCTCTCTTAGCAATCATTCCTTTTTCTAATCAAGGATACATCATGATACCGAAGACCCTTCAAGGATATGCATGTGCGCTGATCAATGTCCATGACCACCCCCCCCACCACTAGTAATGACGTAATTACATCTACTGACCACGAAAATGACACACACTCACCATTTGCCACCACCCAGATAGGCGGACACATGAGAACCATTAAATCTCTGAAATGACGCATGATACCTGAACCTGTGTGAAACATAGGGCTTTGCCTTTTTGCCACTGAATTAAAGATTTGGGACTATGAGTTGCCAGGAGAGGGTGTCATGCATGGGTAAGAACTTTTACATTCTTTTCTGCAGAACATCGCTCTTTCTCTAGACTTGATTATTTCTTTCTCTAACTCTCTGATGGGCAATGTTTGTTGGGCATGAGAGAGATGCTGGGGACTGAATTCCCTGTTGAGGAACTCTCTGGATTCCTTGAAGTAATGGAGTCAGAGAAAACCCTGGCACAAATGGCCTCCCAGCTTAATTATTTTGGCAACTAGCAGAAGTTACTGCCCCATACCTTTGGAATATGCTGCACCATGCTTAGGCAGCTAGACCCCTTTCGGTGGGCTTGCAAACTACAACTATCACAGTAATAGAGGCACTAGAAAACACCAAATAAGTGTGCCTCTTACAAGCCAATCTCCCAGATTAACACAAAAACCAAGGTTTTAGTGACAGTCCCAGTAACAAAGTAGTAAAGGTTATTAGGTCACTCGTCCACCCACACCAAAACTGTGTTATGGCTGGCATAGCTACCAGAAACAATATCAGGCACAAAGTAAACTCACCTTCGCTGGTTGTAGGTCTGGCCACAGAGCTCTACTCTTAATCAATATCGAAAAAGCCTCAGACACAATGGACTGGGAATACCCACACACCGATCTAAAAGTCAAAGTGGGGGTAAATGGCGCATAGTCCCTTATCTCCAACTGGAAGGGGAACCCGCCAGGTAGGAGGATGACTGCTCCCCTCTCCTGTTTGCTTTTGCCATTGAACCTCTGGCAGAGTGCATCCACAGAGACTCGATAGTTCAGGGGCAGAACTGGAAAGGTTTACTAAAGGATAAGATGCAGATGATCTGTTCCAATCTGTTCATAATTCACTGTGGACCATTAAAGGACTGATGCAAAGTTAGGCATATTCGGGCGATATGCTGGCCCAAAAATTAACTGGAATAAACCGATACTTTTTCCTCACACAATAGGAAGCAGGATAACTGACTTGCAGACTGTTATGCGATATAAGAACATAAAATTTGATTATCTTTGAGTCATAATCGCTCGCTTGAGACTCATACAGGTTTTCTCTGAGTCTCTGTCTGTCTCTCTCTAGGGGGGGATCTGATCTGAAAGCATGGGGCAAGCGCCAAACTCGATAATGGGGTGTATGGTCATTTTCAAAATGGTTGTTCTACCAAGAATTCTGCACATAATACAGAACGACTGTTTCAAAATCTCAAGCAGTTTTGACGAAGATCACAGAAGTGGTGTGCTCCGTCATGTGGAAAGGTGTAGTCCCACAGTGCCTCTAGATGAATGCTGTCAATACACATGACATGGGGCTGGGGATCACTGCTATTAGATCATAATATTGGGAGGCCCTTCTAATTACAGAGAATGAATGACTGATGGGAGTGATCAAGCCTTCCACTGGAGCGCGACCTGTTTAACGAGAAACCACTTTGGGGCTTGAAGTTTGTCAACAGGCAACCTGAACGTTTTCCCCTGGCCACAAAATTGGAACCCTGTTGCTAGCAGGTGGCAGTAAACAGAATTGATTGGGCAGAAAAAGTTACTGAAGAAACACAACTGTGGCTATGTAAGTGGTTGCCTAAGATGCCACCACGGCCCAGTTTCCACCTATGGGATTTGATGGATATCTTCTGTTTGGGAGACATCTGGAAAGGTGATCATGTGAAATTATTTGCAGACTTATCAGCTGAATTTGCTTTTACAGATTTTAAATCTATATATAAATATTTGCAACTTAAACACGCCCTGGGGTCATACCACCTGATCACGTGGTTCCAGAAGCAAAGCTAGCATTCGAAGTCCTCAAACACAAGTACGTCATAAGTATACACTACTCAATAACACCTCAGATCTTTTTCTACCACTGATGGAAAGATGGGAGTGTGATGTCAGACCACAAATGGAGGAATAATGGATAGATACCTTGAGATTGCTTTTTTGGCTTAAGCTCTGACTAATCGAGTTTTTTGTTTGTTTTATTTTTTTACATCGAGTGTATTATATACCAAAGCGCCTGTGGCACATGCATTGTGAACTCCACAAACTGCCTACGATGCCCTCAGCCTATGGATGACTTCCTCCACATTATGTGGATGTGGTATGGAGATCACAAACACTTTGTCAAAGGTAGTGGGCCTCCTTATCATGGTTCTGGAACAAGAGGCGGCCTTGCTGTTCAGTCAAGTAATTGGACCTAGTGAGAAGTGCTAAGAAATGAGTTATCTTTGGCCTTCTCTTTGCCAAAAGGGACTTGGGCAAGTGCTGCAGGGGCTGAATATGGTCCCACAAGTGGGAGAATGGTTGAGGGACAGGTATTCACTGATTAAAGCTCACACATACCAATCGAGGGGCTGTCCCCAAAATCACTTAAAGATCTAAGGTACTTAGTGGGAACACTTTGGCATTTCATAATTTCTAATTTAGGACCAAAGAGACAGTCCAGAAAGGGGAGACTATATATTGCCTTGCAGCTGCAGGATACCCCTGTGGTGTCATTACATTTGGTAACTAACTGTACTGCTGCACCCTGCACACACTATCTGGGGCAAGTGACGTTAAACTTTAGGAAGCCCTTGTTTATAGTTATATGGCCATTCCTGAGGTGAATAATCTGTATTGGCATGGTCTTAAAGGAAGCCACTCTAATAGTAATCCTGCTGTCATGGGGGGATGGGGATCATGACATGGCAGAACGTAAGCACTAACTCAGTGGGCAACTGAGTGCCTTAGGTGATAAACTAAAGCTGAAATAGAATGTACTGATTGCACTTCACACACCCAAATAACCTCGTGAAATGATCTACTTCCCTTTCTGTTTGAGTCATCAATGCACAAAGATACTCAGGACATACTCATCAAAAAGGCTGCCGTGCATATCTGAAGCCTGCACGTTGAAGCAATAGTAGACACACCTTTCTACGCTACAACCTAGTTTAGTCTTGCCCATTGAACAAACGTTCCCAAAATTGCACAATTGGCCGCTGAACTGAAGAATAATTTCGTCTTTACCCAAAGTTGAAAAGCGACTATGAATAACTGCACTGATGCATGGAAAAAAGAAAAAAAAGGCAGACATCTATGCTGCTTCCTGTTCATGTGATCGTGAAGATGTGCACATCTGAGGTAACTATGCCCCCGCCGAAAGGAAGTGGCTCATCTCTGTGGCTTAGTTTTAACATTTCTTTCTTGCCAGCTGAACACGGAGCAGATATCGAAGGTGGCAGCGGAATCCATCCGTACGAACGCGATACACGAGTCTCTAGTAAAGAAAGACGACAAACGCTTCGTTATCAAACTCCGCTGGTGAGACCTTGAAAGCTTGGAATCTGTTTGCATCAGGCACTTGAACGGGTAGGTCCTGCGTTTTACTGAATTATGCTCATTTATGTCCGACAGCAGGAAATGGTGCATCCAAAAACCGGTTTCTCTACAAGAGCTGCAACTAAATCTTTACTGATGTGACTTTAGCTTGTGAAACAGTATTCAACAAACCGAGTTGTGCATCACTGCAGCCTCACCAATGTCTTCTTTGCTATGTCCTTGGCTTCAGAATCATAATGTGTCTGGACAGTCACTGCTGAAATGTTCGGTTAGCGTCTCTCTACAGCAGTCGAATTTTGATCAGTTTGTGCAGCGCCTCATACCACTGCTGTGACCCCGAAGCACTTTCTGTGTGCTTGGGTACGAAGCTAGCCCGTCGGTTGTGCGTGTCTGGTAAGGTGTGGTTTACAGCGAGGCCTGTGAGGAAAGCATTGGGTGTTACGGGTCAGGTTCCAAAGGGTGCTCTGATATTGTGGAAGGCCTGACAGCTGCAAGGTCATAAGTGTCGAACACCCGGGTCTTTTCAGCTCTCCAGAACTAAATGGTTGTTTAACATCCTTATTCTTGCTGGGATCAATTCCAGTGACGGCTTCTGTAAAGAGCGGGATGTACCACCAATTAGGAGGGAGGTTTAGTCTTGAATGGTGTCAATTTGGAATTCTGTGCGAATTGTGAGTTGCAAGAACATGAGTAATGTGTCATGGTTGGCTGATGAGTGAAGACGGCCATGAAAAAGCTGTGCCTTGCCAAGGGAAGACAATGTAAATCCTGAAGAGTTGGGTGATATGGTCACGGTGTGTAGGTATAGAAGCTGTAATGTTCTGGATTTGCTGCAGTCTGCAGAGTAGGATTACAGTCCACTGTCGTAATCTAGACTTTAAAGGACCAAGGCTGTGGTGACCTGCACCATTACTGGGAACCCCAGATGTAGAAATACTGTCCTGCAGATTGCAGAGTGGAGGGTTGCTGGGTTAAGAGGGTGATGGGTCGGACATGGTCCAGGCTGCACTTCTTAGGAGCCTGGTTTGAGAGGAGTGGAGTTTAAAGATGCTGCATGTGGTTCAATGGTTAACAAATTGGATGCACCGGCAAAGTGAACAGGATTACTGATGTGAGGGATTGTCCTGCTGTAGGATGATGTCTGTATCGTCGGCATAGTACAGGAGGACAAGTTGAAGGAGTTGAGGAGAATTAATTCATGCATTGAAGAACAGATGACCTAAAGATGGAAACCGGCGTAATGCTGGCTGGGGCGTAGCTTGGGCAGTAAGATTGACGGGGGTGAGCTTCAGATTTCTCAACAATAGTGCTGGCATATAATGTTAAAATACATTATACGACAAGCAGGGCGCATGAGAAGGGCATAAGAGGTAGCGAAAAGGGAAAAGAATGCGAATTGGTAGGGGTACTAAGTGAGAGAAAGCAAATTTTGTGAAATAGCCCAAAAAATGTTAATTCTTTTCAAACAGAGAGGGAGGATGTGTGTGTGTGTGTGCACGCTTATGTATGTGTGTGAAAAACTTCAGGGTAAAATCCGATGAACACCTAACCATACCCGACTGAAAGCACCTGCACCCAACTATTTATCACAAAATACATTTATTAGGGGGTGCAACACCTCTAAACCCCCCCCCTTCCGAAGCTATGCCCCTGAATTCTGGTGACAGAAATTAAAGGAGCGTTGTGAAAGGAAGCTTGAATATGATATGGGATCCTTCTGCCTTGTCGGAAGAGATCTAACCCACGATGGTACCTTGAATTCTCATACCAACCGATGGCATGGTGTGGCAACTCAAAGGCAGGTGAGAGGTAGTCGAAGTAGGGCAGCAACTCAGTTACGTCCATAGCTATTGCAATGGCCTCTCACATGGCGATCAAGGAGCATTCCATCCTTCTGTTTGGGAGAAAACCATTTTGGTGCACAGAGAGGAGGGCAAAGATCTGCATGAAGAGACAGAGCGGGGGTATTGTTAAGCACAGGGTATATGGTGGCGCTAGCCCAATAACGTGAGTATCGCAGATAATAGTATTCAAAACGGGGCAACAGGATGATGGAAAACCCCTAAGCCCTCAATGATGGACAGAAGTCCGTTTAACACAAATGATAACAAGTCCTGTGCACACGCAGATAGGTTTTAACAACACATAAAATATTCGTTGTTTAACAAAAGACAACAGTGGATTCTTTTCTTCAAATGTTGGTTTAATGTATATTGCTTCACAGGCCAGCCAACACGTGTTTCGTCTTTGGGTGTATAACCCTAGACTTCTTCAGGGCTGGAATTAAGTAAAAAATTGACTCGTGTCACAGTATATTAAAGAAATTGTTACAGAATATATGTCTCATAAGAATATGACATATAGATCGAAAGTGACGATTCATGTTAAACCAATTGCAGTCCAGGTGGGAACAGTAGTGGCCAGAAAAAAGGGATATGCCAATTGTAAAAGAATGTGTCCATCATAGTTAAAGCCAACTACAACAGGAACTCAGCCTGGAGTGTAGTTCAAAGCATAAACTTGAATGGTTGCATGCCGACCGAACGGTGTACAAGTGTGTATGTTTATCAAGTTAGACCTAGGTACATGGTCAGAAGTGAGTGATGGTGAGATGTGTCCATAATAGCTGCTATTTTATGGTGTAGGAAGGGGAGGAACAGAAATATTGCATGTGATTATGTGTTCGTCATTTTGCTTGCACCTGGCACGCGTGCCTAGTACCTGTGAGGAGTGAACAAGTCTAACCCTCGATTGTGCTTCGTATAAAAATTGTGCATACCTTATGTCTATGGTAGTCACCTATCAGACCTGTAACACAATACCGAATAATCGAATTAGATTATATCCTAGTTACTCTATATCCGCAAGACGTATAACTAGTAGTACCACATATAAAACTCAAAATTTGAGGCTCACCTTACAGCTGGTGATAATTCCGACCCAGCGGGTCCTAAAAGGCCACTTTTAAAACTTGCACGTCCTAGACTCGGATCTGTATAATAATAAATCACCATGAGCATGGTATCCTTGAATATTCACAAGATCTATAGGGTTAACATGCTAAGGCATTAACGAATATCTTACAGTTGTGTGTCAAAACTGCATATATATTCTTACCTGTTGTAACTGGTAAGTTCAGGCCAGAACAACGTTTTCATAGATAAAATAGGCTGAATATGCCAAGACAAGTATAAGTCCAGAGTGTCTATATTTATATCCCAGTATTGCCAAAGGGAAACGCGGCTCTGTTCACCGCAAACCAGCTGAAAATAAAATTACAATGAATATGTTCAAGCGGACGTTTAATTCCCTTTCAGACGCTAGTTACCGTCCATGTATAATATCTATCTCCCTAGCTCTCAAGTCTTTAGCTTACCCTCAGGCGAGTGCGCCCCGTGGCTCCTCTCTCCGGCACCGTATGAACCGAAGTAAACAGCGTGCTCTAACCCGGAAGTATTTATCACTCACCACGTTCTGAAAAAGCTAGAACGCAAACCTCCTATCTGACGTGCAAGATATCTGACGTGCATACGTTATCACCTGCGTTTTTTTTTTGAAAGCCGGAAACATGCAAACAGTGTGGTACAATTAACGAATTGAGAAAACTCCTATGTTGTGAGTAGAGACCACTGAAGTACACAGTGCATTTAAATAGCGACACCATATTAGTAGTGATCCATAAAGCAAAGGATTGGGAAGAAAAAAAAAAAAAAGAAAAGAGTGGAAGAGGGGGCCAGGAATGGCTCCAAGGAGTATTACAAAGTAATAGTATTGACTCATTTTCGTTGTCAGATACAGTTACAAAAGGCATCATTCAGTTGCTTACAATTGAAATGCGTGATAAATACACATTTGAAATCCTTCTGTAATGGGAAGAGTATTCATGATGTGTGACATAATGACACACACGGGCATAAAAATAATTCGGGACAGAAAATTCACATCACAATTTTGTAATACATTCAAGAAACGGACATCAAACTTATTAAGAAATGATCCATATACCGGTTAAGACTGTCATAACACGGCCAATGCATTGCGTGACCCGAATATGTGGTATCGTGCCATTAGGTACTAATAGAGTAAGGGGCTTTCCATAACCCAATCAGAGACGACATGTAGAAACAGAAATATATAGATAGAAAGGAGAAGCTTCTCTCTTCGTAGTACATATTAGAATCAAAGCAGAATTGACTGTGAATACAAAGAATAGCTTGATAAGATATACACATGTTATTTGTAACGCAATCAACAGTTCCTAATCGCCCAAGAAATAGTGCATTTCCCGATCACTATTGAAACCCAGTTCAAAGGATTTAAGCCGCATAATCCAAAGGGCTTCAGAGCGTCTCAGTCGTAGCTCTCTGTTACCACCCCTCGGACTAGGTGTGGTGATGTCAATTCCATAAAATAGGAACCTTTTGTGTACACCTTGAGAGGGACATTCCCAAATGTGTGTGGCCATGGGGTATCTGGAGTCTTGCTGTTTTAGGGCCCTAGCGTGTTCGCCAATCCTATCTTTAAGCGCCCTAATTGTGCTACCCACATATTTCCCACCACAGGAGCATTCGAGTACATACACCACATATTTAGAGTAACAGTTGATGTTATGTCGGATTTCATATGTCTTATCAGGGCCGCTGAAACTTGTCTTCCCATCAGAGGCCCACCTGCATATACCACATGAATTACACTTGTAAAAGCCTAGAGTACGTGCAGTCATCCACGATTCTTTAGGAGTCGTTCGCGGAAAGCTTGGACTTAGTCTGGTCCTTAACGTTCTGCCCCTTCTGTAGGTAATTTGTGGATTTCTACCAATATGTTCCACTAAAGCTGAATCATTAGTCAGCAAGTTCCAGTGTTTGTTCAAGCTCTTGGATAATGCCCCACTGTAGTCATTAAATTCGGTGATCAGTCTCAATGTGTTTGCGTGCGTGTTGCGACTTTTTGTCACGTATCGTTTCTTCTCGCTGTGTGTGTCTAATTCTGGTTTCAGCTTTGATCAGGTTCTCATGTGTGTAACATCTATTTTTAAATCTGGTTGTCATAGTCGAAAGGCAAATCTCAAATTCCTGATCTGTGCTACAATTCCTTCGGGCTCTGGTGAATTCACCATAGGGGATGGCACGAATCTGGTGTGGGGGATGGGCGCTATGGGCATGAAGAATCGAATTGCATGCTGTCTCTTTGCGAAAAGACGGGTCTGTAAATTGTTATGTCTGATAAAAATTTCAATATCCAAGAAAGTGATGCTAGAGTTGCTCTTGTGATGTGTAAAGCGCATGTCATATGTGTTTGTGTTCAGATAAGTGCAGAAGTTGTCTAATTTATCCTGGGATCCTGACCATATAAGGAGGCAGTCATCAATATATCGTCCCCAAAAGATAATTGAGTCATTAAAACAGACGCCCTTCTGACCCCAAATCCAATCTTCTTCCAAACGACCCAGAAACAGGTTTGCAAAACTTGGTGAAAATTTTGAACCCATAGCTACACCTCTCTTCTGCTTGTACCAGTCCCTCTCAAATAGAAAAAAGTTGTTACGAAGAATCAGATTCATCATAGCTACAAGCATGTTAGTGTGTTGCCATTGAGAGGCAGGTCTTTTGTTCAGAAAGTGTGATACTGCTTGCATGCCCAGATCTGGTTTTATACTTGTATAGAGCGAAACCACATCTAGGGTCACGAGGGTCATGTTCTCCTCCCATGTGAAGTCAGCCAACATGTTGAGTACATGCTTGGTGTCTCTTATATATGATGGAAGATTACGGACCAGTGGTCCTAGAAAAAGATCCACATATTCTGCCAAACGTTCAGTAGGACCCCCAATTCCTGAAACAATTGGTCTTCCAGGGGGGAATGGTAAATGTTTATGGACTTTAGGAAGTGTGTATAAGCACGGGTAGGAGGGTCGGTACACTTTCATGTATGTGTGCTCATTTTCATCAATGAGCCCTGCGCTGTGCCATTCACTCAACGTGGTTTTGATGAACAGAGTAGATTACAATCATGAGATACTCACACAACTACATGACACAGAGTGTTATGAACGTCTCACATCGAATCCAATCCCCTATCTATAGAGATCAACAAGAATCTGAGTGAATGGCACAGCGCAGGGCTCATTGATGAAAATGAGCACACATACATGAAAGTGTACCGACCCTCCTACCCGTGCTTATACACACTTCCTAAAGTCCATAAACATTTACCATTCCCCCCTGGAAGACCAATTGTTTCAGGAATTGGGGGTCCTACTGAACGTTTGGCAGAATATGTGGATCTTTTCTAGGACCACTGGTCCGTAATCTTCCATCATATATAAGAGACACCAAGCATGTACTCAACATGTTGGCTGACTTCACATGGGAGGAGAACATGACCCTCGTGACCCTAGATGTGGTTTCGCTCTATACAAGTATAAAACCAGATCTGGGCATGCAAGCAGTATCACACTTTCTGAACAAAAGACCTGCCTCTCAATGGCAACACACTAACATGCTTGTAGCTATGATGAATCTGATTCTTCGTAACAACTTTTTTCTATTTGAGAGGGACTGGTACAAGCAGAAGAGAGGTGTAGCTATGGGTTCAAAATTTTCACCAAGTTTTGCAAACCTGTTTCTGGGTTGTTTGGAAGAAGATTGGATTTGGGGTCAGAAGGGCGTCTGTTTTAATGACTCAATTATCTTTTGGGGACGATATATTGATGACTGCCTCCTTATATGGTCAGGATCCCAGGATAAATTAGACAACTTCTGCACTTATCTGAACACAAACACATATGACATGCGCTTTACACATCACAAGAGCAACTCTAGCATCACTTTCTTGGATATTGAAATTTTTATCAGACATAACAATTTACAGACCCGTCTTTTCGCAAAGAGACAGCATGCAATTCGATTCTTCATGCCCATAGCGCCCATCCCCCACACCAGATTCGTGCCATCCCCTATGGTGAATTCACCAGAGCCCGAAGGAATTGTAGCACAGATCAGGAATTTGAGATTTGCCTTTCGACTATGACAACCAGATTTAAAAATAGATGTTACACACATGAGAACCTGATCAAAGCTGAAACCAGAATTAGACACACACAGCGAGAAGAAACGATACGTGACAAAAAGTCGCAACACGCACGCAAACACATTGAGACTGATCACCGAATTTAATGACTACAGTGGGGCATTATCCAAGAGCTTGAACAAACACTGGAACTTGCTGACTAATGATTCAGCTTTAGTGGAACATATTGGTAGAAATCCACAAATTACCTACAGAAGGGGCAGAACGTTAAGGACCAGACTAAGTCCAAGCTTTCCGCGAACGACTCCTAAAGAATCGTGGATGACTGCACGTACTCTAGGCTTTTACAAGTGTAATTCATGTGGTATATGCAGGTGGGCCTCTGATGGGAAGACAAGTTTCAGCGGCCCTGATAAGACATATGAAATCCGACATAACATCAACTGTTACTCTAAATATGTGGTGTATGTACTCGAATGCTCCTGTGGTGGGAAATATGTGGGTAGCACAATTAGGGCGCTTAAAGATAGGATTGGCGAACACGCTAGGGCCCTAAAACAGCAAGACTCCAGATACCCCATGGCCACACACATTTGGGAATGTCCCTCTCAAGGTGTACACAAAAGGTTCCTATTTTATGGAATTGACATCACCACACCTAGTCCGAGGGTGGTAACAGAGAGCTACGACTGAGACGCTCTGAAGCCCTTTGGATTATGCGGCTTAAATCCTTTGAACTGGGTTTCAATAGTGATCGGGAAATGCACTATTTCTTGGGCGATTAGGAACTGTTGATTGCGTTACAAATAACATGTGTATATCTTATCAAGCTATTCTTTGTATTCACAGTCAATTCTGCTTTGATTCTAATATGTACTACGAAGAGAGAAGCTTCTCCCTTTCTATCTATATATTTCTGTTTCTACATGTCGTCTCTGATTGGGTTATGGAAAGCCCCTTACTCTATTAGTACCTAATGGCACGATACCACATATTCGGGTCACGCAATGCATTGGCCGTGTTATGACAGTCTTAACCGGTATATGGATCATTTCTTAATAAGTTTGATGTCCGTTTCTTGAATGTATTACAAAATTGTGCTGTGAATTTTCTGTCCCGAATTATTTTTATGCCCGTGTGTGTCATTATGTCACACATCATGAATACTCTTCCCATTACAGAAGGATTTCAAATGTGTATTTATCACGCATTTCAATTGTAAGCAACTGAATGATGCCTTTTGTAACTGTATCTGACAACGAAAATGAGTCAATACTATTACTTTGTAAATACCCCCTTGGGGCCATTCCTGGCCCCCTCTTCCACTCTTTTCTTTTTTTTTTTTTTTTCTTCCCAATCCTTTGCTTTATGGATCACTACTAATATGGTGTCGCTATTTAAATGCACTGTGTACTTCAGTGGTCTCTACTCACAACATAGGAGTTTTCTCAATTCGTTAATTGTACCACACTGTTTGCATGTTTCCGGCTTTCAAAAAAAAAAACGCAGGTGATAACGTATGCACGTCAGATATCTTGCACGTCAGATAGGAGGTTTGCGTTCTAGCTTTTTCAGAACGTGGTGAGTGATAAATACTTCCGGGTTAGAGCACGCTGTTTACTTCGGTTCATACGGTGCCGGAGAGAGGAGCCACGGGCGCACTCGCCTGAGGGTAAGCTAAAGACTTGAGAGCTAGGGAGATAGATATTATACATGGACGGTAACTAGCGTCTGAAAGGGAATTAAACGTCCGCTTGAACATATTCATTGTAATTTTATTTTCAGCTGGTTTGCGGTGAACAGAGCCGCGTTTCCCTTTGGCAATACTGGGATATAAATATAGACACTCTGGACTTATACTTGTCTTGGCATATTCAGCCTATTTTATCTATGAAAACGTTGTTCTGGCCTGAACTTACCAGTTACAACAGGTAAGAATATATATGCAGTTTTGACACACAACTGTAAGATATTCGTTAATGCCTTAGCATGTTAACCCTATAGATCTTGTGAATATTCAAGGATACCATGCTCATGGTGATTTATTATTATACAGATCCGAGTCTAGGACGTGCAAGTTTTAAAAGTGGCCTTTTAGGACCCGCTGGGTCGGAATTATCACCAGCTGTAAGGTGAGCCTCAAATTTTGAGTTTTATATGTGGTACTACTAGTTATACGTCTTGCGGATATAGAGTAACTAGGATATAATCTAATTCGATTATTCAGTATTGTGTTACAGGTCTGATAGGTGACTACCATAGACATAAGGTATGCACAATTTTTATACGAAGCACAATCGAGGGTTAGACTTGTTCACTCCTCACAGGTACTAGGCACGCGTGCCAGGTGCAAGCAAAATGACGAACACAATCACATGCAATATTTCTGTTCCTCCCCTTCCTACACCATAAAATAGCAGCTATTATGGACACATCTCACCATCACTCACTTCTGACCATGTACCTAGGTCTAACTTGATAAACATACACACTTGTACACCGTTCGGTCGGCATGCAACCATTCAAGTTTATGCTTTGAACTACACTCCAGGCTGAGTTCCTGTTGTAGTTGGCTTTAACTATGATGGACACATTCTTTTACAATTGGCATATCCCTTTTTTCTGGCCACTACTGTTCCCACCTGGACTGCAATTGGTTTAACATGAATCGTCACTTTCGATCTATATGTCATATTCTTATGAGACATATATTCTGTAACAATTTCTTTAATATACTGTGACACGAGTCAATTTTTTACTTAATTCCAGCCCTGAAGAAGTCTAGGGTTATACACCCAAAGACTGAAACACGTGTTGGCTGGCCTGTGAAGCAATATACATTAAACCAACATTTGAAGAAAAGAATCCACTGTTGTCTTTTGTTAAACAACGAATATTTTATGTGTTGTTAAAACCTATCTGCGTGTGCACAGGACTTGTTATCAAAGATCTGCATGAAGGCTGATATCTCTAGGAGTTTGCAACAGTCCCTTTTTCGGACAAATAGGTCTGAAGCTGGATGGAGGTCCTGCTTCTTCAGGACAGGCTTGTACAGGACGGGTTAAGGTCACGGGGAAATATGTCAGACCTCTGGGAGTGGTTCATAATGGCGCTGGCCAAAGGTGCTACAAAGGAGGATGAATACGTATGGGGGTGAAGGTTCAGCCAGCACGATTTCAGCAACCTTGTAATCAACAGGTTCTAATGCAGATGCTGAGGCAATGTGTACAACTCCATCTGTTATGCATTGTTCATCATGCAACATATTGGACCTTTTCTAAGTTTCCTAAAGCCAGAATATTCCACTAATCTCTTTCACCTTACACTCTATGGACCAATTTAGGTTTTTAGTTTCTTGTTATTTGACCTTACACTCAACTCAATAAATAACCTTCCTCTGTCATTGCAAGCCGTAGTCTTTTCCACGTTCTTTCACAACGAACAAAACTTGATGTGCGACTCTGTAGCGCTTAGATATAATTCCTGGTAGAATCATTTGCCTTTAGATCTTTCTGTATAAGAAACAGCTAGCGTCAAGAGGGCTGTGGTTGTAAAGGGGCCTATAAAATACCCCTTCATACCATACCTCCCTACTACAGCCTCAGCATTCGACGGTCTTCAGGTTCGAGCAGAGCCCTGTATAGGGAATTGGTAAATGCGAGAGGAAATCCGGTAGCATAACCTTTTTCAAATTCACAAGAGCCATCTAAAAATGCAAAGATGACCCAAGACGCTCAATACAGAAGCAGTCAATACAACGGTTAAGCAAAACTAGAGGTTTATTCGATCGTCCTTCACCTTTGTCAAAGCTATTGCCACCTCCCACTCAAAACCACATTTGGGCCTCGAAGCGGGCGACCAAAGATCTGATTAACGTGATGAAGCAGGCCAACGCTTGCCTTCACAAACTGTGGGCCGTAACCTGTTGTTGTTGCAACCATCGATAATGAGATCAGTAGCCTGAATATCAGGCCTAGAGCACAGACAATCCTCTGCGCATCACAACAATAAATCTCAATGCACTACAGTAACACAAGGAGGCGTAATCACAGATTATTAACCCACCCCCAGGAGAACCACTGGCGTGGCCAGTGTGTCAAGGTCCCTAGTTCAAGGAAAGAAATGAGCCCCCTGGTCGCTGTTCGAACTGTGAAATACAGAAATAATCAGGAGGTTCAGTGAACCCCTCAGGCATCGGTGCCCCGGTGCCACTGCACCTACGGAAGATACGCTCCAGAGAAGAGTCAGGTTTCCGACTACTGCTCTCAATACCCTAATTTTCTGCATTTTTCATTCTTTATGGGGAAAATAACATATAGGCAACTTTCTGTTGGATCAACCCCACTTGTCACACAGCATAGAATACCTGGCAGCGACCTGTTTAAAATAAAACATCCATGCAACGCATCACTGCAGAGCGGTTTGTGTTTGCACAATGAAACATTCAAATTATCAAGCACATGGTGAAACAAAATGGGATCTTTGTTGTTAAGAGGGCGTTACAAAAAAAATATTGGATTGCATTGGGGTGGATTGGAGTGTGGTGGATCGGTTTGAGGAGGGTGGATTGAGGTGGATTGGATTGAGGTGAACAGGATTGGGGTGGTGGGGTGGGGTGGGGTGGAGTGGGGCAGATTGGAGTGGGGCAGATTGGAGTGGGGCAGATTGTTTTGGACTGGAGTGTGCCCGATTGTTTTAGATTTTTGATTGAGACAGTCAAAAGGAAACACAATACTTGCACTACTGTGTCGTCATACCCTCTACAAGCAGATTACATTTATTTGACCAACTCTCAGATGCTCCTATGTACACGCATTTCACGTGGGCCAATACCTTCATGAGCTTTTTCAAGGATAAGGAAAAGTTGCAGGTCACAATTCAATAAATCAATGTAACACTGAGGCATGATGAATGGGGCAGGTGGGAACATATGTACATGCCACTTAAGAAATCTATTTACAATGGGGGTTTAAATAAAGCAGGTTGATCTGGCAGCCGCAAGAAGGGAGACAGGGCTGACAGAAGCCCTTCAAGAGTCCCCAGAGCAAAGCCCTGTTGGGCAAGGGTCAAAATAAAGAGAAGGACTTGAGCGAGGGAAGCAGAAAGATCAACAGACCTTTCTGTACAATACTTTACATATTTTTGCCACCGACATGCGAACATGATCTTGGTAGAGGGATGCCTGGCTGCCAAAATAACACTGCAGACTTTGGGAGTTAGGTTGGATGCCATCAACTCCCGCCACTCAATCTCCATGCAAGAAGTCATAGAGTTGACAGGTTTGGGTGGAGGACCCTCCCCTGGTGCTGCGACAGAAGATCCTCCCGAAGGGGTAACCTGATCGGAGGATCGATGCTCAGTTGGAGAAGCTCGGGATACCAGACTCTCCATGACCAGTCCAGAGCCACAAGAATGACTTGAGCCTGGTCACTCCTGATCTTCTTGAGCACTTTGGACAGGAGTGGTATTGGCAGAAAGGTGTACAGGAGGCTTAAGCTCCACTCAAGATGAAAAGCGTCGCTGAGCGAGTGCCGCCTTTGGAACTCCAGCGCGCAAAACTGCTGACATTGCGCCCTCTCAGCGAAGGAGAACATATCTAACCAAGGCTCTCCCCACTTCTGAAAGAGACCTTGCACCACAGCCGGATGGAGACACCATTCGTGAACCACTAGGCATCAACGGCTGAATTCGTCCGCCCTGGCATTCAGAGTACCTGCCAGGTGTTTAACTACTAGGGATATGCCCTCCTATTCCAGCGATGTCCAGTGACGCAGGGCCTCTTGACAAAGGGTCCACGACCCCACCCGCCCTGCTTGTTGCAGTATCACAAGGCGGTGGTGTTGTCTGTGAACACCTGAACCAGCTTTCCCTTGATGAAAGGAAGAAAAGCTTTAAATGTCAAGAGAATTGTTTGGAGCTCCAGCAAGTTGCTGTGGAGTCCGGATTCCGCCGGAGACCAGAGTCCTCTGATCTCTACCTCTCCCAGATGGCCGCCCCATCCCAGGAATGATGCATCTGTCACTACTGTGTGATCTGATTGGGGATGGGAGGGGTCAGCCTAGTGATTTGCCCAGAATCACAGGATGTTCAGCGTCATTGCCGAGACTCGAACCCAGTTCCCCAGCTTCGAGGTCGGACGCCCTAGCCGTTAGGCCAACTCCTCTCCCCTTACAATGAAAGGGAATTCCTGAGAGGGAGTCCGGTGTGACTTTGGCATGTTGATAGTGAACCCCAGTGAAAGCAGGAGGTTCGTCGTAGTATGAAGGTGGGAAAGGACAGTCTGGGGAGAGCTTGCCTTCAACAGTCATTCGTTGAGACAAGGGAAGACTGGCACCCCTGACCTGCGCAGGTGAGCTGCGACAACTGCCATCACCTTGGTGAACACCAGAGGTGCGCTGGTAAGGCCAAAGGGTATCACTGAACTGAAAGTGCTTGTGGCCTACCATGAACCGCAGGCAACTCCGATGGGCAGGCAGGATGGGAATGTGAAAATAGGTGTCCTGCAAGTCCAACGCTACCATCAAGTCTCCGGGGTTTAGGGCAGACAGAACCTGAGCCAGAGCGAGCATTTTGAACTTTGCCTTTTTGAGGAAGTAGTTGAGGGCTCGCAGATCTAGAATAGGACAAAGGCCCTTGCCCTTTTTCGGGACTAGAAAGTAGCGGGAATAGCAACCACAGCCTACTTCTGGCACCTGAACCCTCTATATTGCTCCCTTGGCCAAGAGAGTCCTGACTTTCTTCTGAAGCAAGTTTAGGTGGTCCTCCGTCACACGGTCGTAAGTTGGAGGGATGGGTAGTCTTGAAGGGGAGGGAGTAGTCCTTTCAGACTATCTGAAAAACCCACCTGTCATTGGTGGAGGTGATGGCTGATCCTGCCACCAACTGGCCGCCCATGATCTTGAAAGGCCGCACTAAGAATGTTTGGAGGCTGAAGGGGGAACTGGTCCCCGACCCACAGA
Source organism: Calotriton arnoldi (assembly GCA_963921515.1). Taxonomy (NCBI): domain Eukaryota; kingdom Metazoa; phylum Chordata; class Amphibia; order Caudata; family Salamandridae; genus Calotriton; species Calotriton arnoldi. The sequence goes on along the minus strand of CAWUFW010000902.1, from coordinate 3,277,877 downwards.
GTTGAAAGGAGCTGTGTCCACGGCCATGCAGAAATTGCTGAACTTGCGCAGTCTTGTGGCTGGGATATGGCTGGCGCGGCTGAAAGCCCCTTCTGTACCCACGAAAAGGGCGAAAAGCAGACGTGGGATGGGTGGTCACTGAGAGGCCCAAGGACTTGGCCGTAGCCTGCGAGTCCTTTAAGTGTGCGAGGGCCATGTCTGCCTGGTCTCCGAAGAGATGGGTGCTATCACAGGGAATGTCCATAAGGGAAGCCTGGACATCCCCAGAAAAGCCAGAAATTCTCAGCCAGGCATGGCGTCCAACAGCCACCATCTATCACATCGCTCTACCCAGCGAGCCGGTGGGGTCAAGCCCACAACGAATGGAGAATTTTGCTGCATCTCTCCACTCTGATACTGCTTAGGAGAGAATGGCCCGGGCTTCCTCCGGGACCTGAGGCAGCACTTAAGCAACCATTTTTTACAAATAGTGGCCATAACGGCCAATAGGCATGCAGTGTTCATCGACCGCAATGCAAGGCTGGGGGAAGAAAAAAAAATGTCTTGCCCCAACTCTCCAGCCTCTTGGATACCCTGTCCAGGGGTGCTGAAGAGAATGTTCCTTGTGAGGTAGAGGTTTGGACAGCCAAGCTCTCGGGGGTAGGGAGGCTGGTGAGGAATTTTGGGTAGCCCGGTGCAGGGGGATGGCGGCGGGCAATTGTCGTATTCACAGGAGCCCCAGTGCTGGGCTTGGACCAGGTTCCCAGAAGGACATCAGTCAAGCCCTTGTTGAAAGGCAGGAGGGGTTCCAAGGAGGAGACACCAGGCTGCAGGACCTGTGTAAAGATGTTCGTCTTGACTTCCACTGAAGGGAGCTGAAGGTCCAGGACCTCCGCTGCACTTCTCACCACCACAGCATATGAAGCTCCCTTCTCCGTAGCCACAGTAGGGGAAGAAAGCAGGCTTCTGAATCTGGAGAGGAATCCAGTGCACTGTCCTCACCCAATTCCTCATAACAGTCCATTTCATGCTCAGGCTGGTCCTGTAAAGGGTCCAGCGACCCCTCCCAAACATTCTCCATTCCTAGCCCTTCAAAATAAGGCTGAGGAATCGACCTAGGACACAAGGGTGCTGTCGGCGTCGGTAGGCGACGATCAGGCTCTGGGTCGTTGGGGATAAGAATGGGGCTGGTGGCGTTGGGAGTCTTGTCACAGGAGTTGGCGTTGGTAGTCTCCTCGCGGAAGTTGGCGCCAGGTAAGGTTGCAGTGGAAGGACCGGCGCTGGTCCGAATCCACCAGTGGACCCATTGGGAGGCATCGGAGCCGCCAGTGCAGAACCTGATGGAGCCCCCTATGAACCTCCACGGCCCGAAAGCGCGTCAGGATTGTCAGGTCGCCCAAATATGAGGCTCATGGCATCAGAGTTCTTTACGTTGGGCGGAGGTCGCTCCGGCTCCTGGAAAGGCAGGGAAGCCCGGAGCCGACCTAGGCACACGTTCCACGGTACGGGGCGTAGAGTCTCCTCCATCACGTCAGCCAACGGACGAGGGGAAGTTGAAGCACGCTTCGACTTCTTGTGTCTCTTATGCCTCTTACCAGACCGACCCGAAGCCTTCGAGCGGGACTCCCAGTGCGATGCCTGGACCTTCCTCTCGTCTGGTACCGAAAACAAGACCTCCAGGGCAAACAGCATGGAGCCGAGCGCCAGGCCGCAAGCAGCTTTAGGGACCACTCACTCAAAGCCTTCAGAGCCATGTCTCAGCACTCAGAGCACGACTTCGAGTCGTGGTCGCGCTTCAGGCACCGAGACAAATTAAGTGTCGATCCGTCACCGACATGGCGCGATGGCAGTCATCGCACGGTTTGTATCCAGAAGGCTTCTTTGACATTGTGGAAAAACCTTCACAACAAAAACCATGGACAAAACAGAGAAAAAAGCCTGTCAAAAAGTGACGGAGGGTAGCTCTTGTCACGGAGCTACACTAGCTGGCGCGGAAAGAAAAAACGACATCAGCGCACCGAGGTGGCACCTATATAGGTGACGTGAACATCACTTCTGGTGCCGTTGACATCATGCGGAGCCGACCGATGCCACCTACCGGCGTGCGAGGGTACTGCTCAAGAAAAAGAGTTCCGGATCCAACCTGACGCCTGAGAAATTCTAAGGTAAGGAATCTGGGGCTAGATGTCTATCAGGTACTGCTGTTACCGGACCTTTGGAATTAGGAGGCCAATCATAAGGTGGACCTACGCTTACTACTGGAAGAGAAGATTATACAATGGAACATAAAATTAAATCAGTGCCCAGTCAGAAAACTGATATGATTTTTGATTTGAAGGATATTACTAGCATTATAGTACTTATTTTTGCCACACAAAAGGGTAACAGTATATCGAAGTCCACTCCACCTGTGTTCTCCAAATGCTCAATTTCCTCTGGTTTTAAGATGCATTGATGGGAACAGGTCCTTCTCATTTATTTGCAATGCATTTGCCAATAAAAGGCTTGATTGAGCAGGGTCTGGGACTCCTTTGTGCGGTTTAAAACTCTTAAGCTTGCCGAATATCAGTGTTTTTTTTCAACACTCGATAGTTGGATTGCTCTGAATCCGCTCATTTCGAAACGCATCAATATTTGCCATACTTAATTTGCTATATGTTATCGTCTTTTTTTTCATACAAATTGCTAAGCAGCTACTGGTTCTTACAATATTTCTATTCTATTTCCATTTCTCTATGGACACACCACTTGTGTGTTTTTCAGGAATACAAATCGTTGTCTTTCAGTAGACACAACGTTGCAGGCAACTGCATTCTTGCAGTCTCTCTACCACTTTAGGCTGCCATGTTTCTCTTTTGAACGTCTGTCTCTTTCACAAAATCTTTGCAATTTGTCCATACCATGTTCTCAAACAATATTTACTATAAAAAAATGCTATTCTTGTTTAATAAAAAGGCATTTTTTCACCCGGTGTGAATACTGTCTCACTGTTAGTCTCACCAGTAGCCTTGTTGTTCGCTGCCTTGTAAGCGTACTTCTCTGTATTAAAGCCTTCTGATAACTTACCACGTTCAATTTCACTTTTAGTGAAGCAAAAAAATACTGCTTTTTATGTTCTTGTCATCTTTTCCTCCTTAAAACAACTTCATACGTTTTAAAAGTGTGCATGTGTGTACACACACACACACACACACACACACACACGTGCCCCATTCAAAAGAGTTGTGCTCCACAGAAATTTCGGTTGCTTTATTTTGTTTTTCATCCCTTTCTCAAACATATATCACCTACTGTACCTCTCATACATATATTGTATTGGGAGACTATCAATTTGGCCAACCTTGTTTATTTATTTCTATCAATTAGTACGCATGGCTCCCACACTTTCAACAAAGCAAGACAGAAAGTGTCTTTAAAGAAGCATGGAGCCTATTGTCAAATATGAACTTCATTTTTGCCTTAAACAGTATTATCTTACCTCCTCTAATGAAACTGTGTTTCTGCCCCAGTGCAACTCCTGGCTAAAAGAAGCCCTGCAAAAACTTAAAGCAAGCGAGGCCCATCTTTGGAGGAGCTCTCTGGTCCACAAGCAGGTGAGATGAAGAACAATTTTGGTATTTACTAAGAGCTCAGCTACTACTAGCAACTCTATTCAGAATGCTGCTGCCTTATGTAATGCCAGTGCTGGTATTTAATCTGCTGCTGTTGCGATTCATCAACTGAGATTGTAAATACCCATAAGCTCATTCCAGAGCAATTTCTGCAACTACCTATTAACCTCCTATCTGTAGCTTCCTTCAGACTCCTCCAACTGAAATATGAAGTTAACCAGTTATTGCCCTCCGCTCAGGACTTTCAGGTGATTAATAGTGACCAGGATCCAGGGCAGAAAGAACCTGGGCCAACGTGCACATCTTGAATTTGTCCTTGTGCAGGAAGGCACAGGTGGCAGGTACAATGGGTCAAAACAGAATGGCAGGGTGCAGCCCCAGACAATTTGAAGGACCCACTTATTCAGATGTAATGCATTTCCACCACTGAAAGAAGTGGCTGAATCTGACTCCTGCAGGATGGCTGTGTGCTACTAAGTGTGCACTAAAGAGATTTGGAGGTTGTTCTCAGAGGCCAGGGGATTGGGACATAGCTGTCCCCGATAGCCTGGTCATTCTTTGTCTGTTGGATCCTCTGACCCAACCTTGTAAGGACTGGAAGCCCTGTTGTGTGAGCCGCATGACCTGATGCTGCCAATAAGCCAAGCCCTTGACATATACCCTAAAATAGCAGAAATGTTGGATGAAAGCGAAAAAACTCAATCAGCATGCCTAGGTCCAGTTTTCCTTAAAACACTCTAGGGCTGATTGGTTCTGCCTTTTCACCAAGCAGGTAGGAGCTGTCGAAGTACTAGTTACTTACCTTCGGTAACGGTGTATCTGGTAGAGACGTTGTCTAGCCGCAAATTCCTTAACTTAGAATATCCCCAGGCGTGAGACTGGATCCGGAAATTTTTTGAAGCAGCACCTCTGCGCGCTGGGGGACGGCGCCACACAGCCTCGCCCGGACGTCGTCCACGTTGGTGACATCAGCGAGGTTACATAAGTCCCTCTCGGCGCGCTGACATCAGTTTTCTTCTGAGAAACTTTTCCACGCACAACGCGGAGCCACCAACAAAAAAACTGTGAAAGTAGGGGAACAGTGTGCGAGGGATGAAAAATCTGTGAATGGTGGAAGACACCATCGCAAAAGACAGAATCAGACACTGTCTACATATAAGAGAAAGCTGTGCGAAAGATCCCCGCAAGCTAAGCGAAAACCCTTCCCTGAGTGCAACAAGGGAAGAACAGCGCAACAGACAGAAATAGACTGATATTACCATGGAGAACTGTGCCGTCCAGAAAGAACGGAGCACAGAAAAAACAACAGTCCACTGTAGGAATGTATAAAAAAACTGGCCCTTCACCTATAATAACGGAGGTTGGAAACAGAACACAACCGACCCCTAAAGAGGAAGACCAAGAGGAGACTAGGACTCTGAGTTAATAGAAAAGGCGGAAGGAAAGAAGGATAACTGGAGAGGAAAACGAATCCCCCAGTGAATTAAAGGCACCATATGACAGGAAAGACGCCCCCCAGCAGAAGATAACTGTATATGGAAACTCTCAGAGGGGTGCAACAAACTGAACTCCCGTGAGAGATAACCCAATGGCAAGGGAAAATGCCAGTGGAGAACACCACTTGGCAAGGTCGTCGCAGAACGGGGAGGCTGGGCGGGCGTTAAGGAATCTGCGGCTAGACGTCTCTACCAGATACACCGTTACCGAAGGTAAGTAACTAGTACATCTGATAGAGACATCTAGCCTCAGATTCCTTAACTTAGAATAGATACCACAGCCATACCCCAAAGGGGAGGTGGGTCTGCAACAGAACAACAGAAGCGCCAAGCATCCGATCCGGCAACAGAGTAACGGAAAAAGGGGGGAGGCTGTGGCGGAACAGCCAGACAGCAACCCAAGCAGCTGGGCAGAAATAACGCAATGGTAGATGTACTAAAAACGCCAGAATGGCGCTACACCATACCCGTATAAAAAGGACAGGTAGAACGGCATGAGCCATATACCAGAGCAAAGAAAGACCACTTTTCGCTCAATGGCGCACGATGAGCCTAACAGACTAGCCTATAGAAGGAAGGCTGAAAGAGCCGGTGCCAAGAGCCCAAAGGCAAGAGCTAGAACCTGAGCAATGCGCTGGGAATAGCTGGCGGGACAAGAAACACCCCAGTGCACACCCAATTCCAAAAAGGGGGAATAGGGGCAAACCGCATTAACGTGAAACCCGCTGAAGCAGGTAGAAACATGCAGCAGGCAAACGGCCACAGAGACCTTAAAGTGGGTTACACAAAAAGTATAAGAGTGCCCGACGGGGCAGCATGAAGCCAAAGTGAGAAACAATCCACCATATAGACTTGCAGGCAGTAGTCAAGGACCACTGCCAGCAGAAGAGCTGTGCCGCAGGCGCAGCCTTAATAGCAGTTGATAAGATAGAAAAAAGGGCATGTCCGAAGGAAGTGGCCAAGAACACCAAGGTAACGAATCGTGGGAAGAGCCTCAGAATCGGAGACCAAACACTCCTGAAAAGACACGTACAGTGTTGACCAAAATACAGGAGCAATTGTCAAATGGGGAATTACCCCAGGAAGGGGAAGCAAGGAGGAACCTATGGGCAACTTGCAACAACTCAGAAAAGCCCCCCCACACATGGAGATATGAACCAGACCTGGCAGCCACGAAAGAGGTGGTGACGTAGGAAGAGGAATACCAAGGCAACCGGCATGTATACATAAATGTATAAACATATAATATGTAGAGGCAGAACAAGCCAGGAGCATGAACATGACCATACCGGAGCATACCTAGCACAGTAAAGGCAGGTAGGAGCCGCTTTTGAAGAGGAGATCAAGAAAAACACAGAACACCGTACAGCGGACCACCAAGCGACGCATGGAGCCCACAGGATCTCCAAGCCCAGGTGAGAGAAACCAAGCTATATAATAGCATACAAGTTCCCCACGTGGAGAATGCACGCCCCAAACAATGGGGAACACCTCTTAGGGCAATAAGCCAAGCCAAAAGAGCGCAGTAACGAGCCGAACCCGCAAACATGAGTTCCGAGCCGTATGATATTACCGAGGCGAACCACCGGCTCAATACCACAGTCAGAGGACCAGACACAGCAACCCGTGGAACACAGCCACAGCAGGCCCACAGTCAGCTCAAAGCAAAACGCATCCAAGGGATGCTAATAAAAGGGGTAATCACCCTTGAGCACAGAAAAAGAAGACGTAAGGGACACTGCCCATATTAAACACAGAGCGCATCAAAAGGATGCGAAATGAAAAAGTACCACCAGGGAAGACAGGCCTAAGAAGACCTAAGGGGGAGGACGAAAGCCCGCAAGGAGCCGGTGAACCGCCGATTCGGCGTGAGCATCAAACAGTAAAACCCCATCAAAGGGTAAGTCAACCAGTCGCTCCCGGATATTTGCAGGGAAGACGCTATCTCGCAACCAAGCGTGACGCCTTAAGGCAACAGAACCCGCCATCGCCCGGCCCAAAGAATCTGCAGTATCTAAGGCTGAGCGGATTGTGAATTCGGCAAGGTTGCAGCCATCCCGGAGGAGATGAAGGAGATCAACGCGAGCACCTTCAGAGGTGGCAGAAAGCAAAGACTCTGCAGAGTCCCACCGGGCAGAGGTAGCCCGAGCCAAAACACACACTGTATTCAAGGACCGTAGGGCCGCACTAGTGGATGCAAAGATGTTCCTACCCCATGACTCAAGCCATCTGGACTCCCGAGAGGGAGGAAGTGTCAGTGGGGGCAGGGAAGGAAAGGCAGTCTGCAACACAAACCCCTGTGTATCAGGGTGCACAAAAAGACAAACAGGATCATGTGGAGCTGGACGGTGGCGGAGCAAAACTGAACTAGCCACCGGTTCACCTGAAGCAGGCCGAACCCAGGTACCCAAAAGGGCATCATAAAGGGAAGCCTCAAAGGGTAGAAGCGGCTCCACATTCCCGGACCCACAGTGAAGGACCTCGAGCAAGGGGTCCAGAGACAAGGGGGCAGAAGGGGGTTGCATGTTTAAAATACGAGTGGCTAATGAGACCACTCTCAAAAAAGCCGCACCAGCCTCGGTAGCCCTCCGCGGAGGGGACAACAACTCATCAGTGGGGGAGGGTTGTAAGCTGACCCTCCCAAGACACTGAGGGTGCGACCAATGCCCCACGGAAGGGAGCCCCATTGAAGAATGAGGATCCTGATGGGGCTCCTTGGGAGGCGAAGAAAGTGCCGGATCCGGGAGCTCCTGAGGCTCCACAAATTCCAAGGGGGGCAATGGCAACAATACCTCCGGCGACGCCGGGCGTGAGGGCGGCGCCGAACTCTCTCCAGAGGCCTCTAGAGAAGAGTCCACAATCCGGCGTTGACACGGCGCCAAAACGACGTGTGCCGGCGCCGATCGTGCCCCGTCAGGCGCCGACTCGGCTGCATCCGTCGCAGAGTCGGCGCTGTCCGGCGCCGAAACTATGACAAGCTCCCCTTCCAAAGAAGGAGAAGGCGCCGGAGCAGGGGAGGCAAGCCTTCGGCGCCGCACCAGCGCCTCCTCCATGACAGGCTCCGACTCCGGAGAAAGAAGCGGAGGCGGAGCTGGGGAGGCGAGCCTACGGCGCCGGAACGACGCCGACCCCGGCTCCAGACAGGCGGCCGCCTGCCCGGAAGCCGGGGGTGTGCTCAAGGCAGGGCTATGAGCACCGGCAACCACCTGCGACACCACAGGTAGCCCAGCGGAGCTATGCGGCGCGGCAGAGGCGCCGCGGGTCGTAGAGGGGGACCCAGCTGGGCCGCGCCCTGACTCCACATCTCTGGCGTTCACGGGGGGCAAGGGCCCAATTGGCACCGGGGGCGAACCCGCCGGCGAGTCCGTCGGAGACCCCACAAGAAGCGGAGGCCCAGAGGACGCCCCAGGAACGGGAGAGGACACAAGGGAGGCCTGCAAAGCCGCGGCATATGCCTCCATTTGGGCCCGAGTCGCCCCCACACCCGGAAAGGGCAGATAGAGAAGGGGCAACTGTCGGGAGCGCACGTCTGGAAAGTTCCGGGAACCAGTGCCCCTGACAACAGGAGAAAGGGAGGCCGAAGACCTCGGCGACAAGCGCTTTGACTTACCCAGTGGCGAACGACGGCCCCGGACCCCCGAGGGCGATCGACGGCGGAACCGGACAGTAGAGGGACCTGCCGGCGATGAAGAGGCCGGGGGACGAGAAGACTCCGACCGGGACAGCCGCGCCGAGAGAAGCTTCATACGGCGCTCCCGCAGAGACTTCGGCTTGAGTTGGTGGCAGGCGTTGCAGTCCGCGGAGTCATGGTGCTCGCCCAGACACCACATACAAATAAGATGCGGGTCCGTCGCGGACATCTGCCGCGAACAGGAATTACAAGTTTTAAAGCCCGAAGGCATCGACACACTGTTCCGGACGAGAAGCGTCGAAAAGGAGGCCTGAAAACAGGCCAGAGGAACCGCTCACTCCGGATCCGCGTTGCACGCGGAAAAGAAGGAAACTGATGTCAGCGCGCCAATGGGACTTATGTAACCTCGCTGACGTCACCAACGTGGACGACGTCAGGGTGAGGCCGTGTGGCACCGTCCCCCGGTGCGCAGAGGTGCTGCTGCAAAAAATTTCCGGATCCAGTCTCACGCCTGGGGATATTCTAAGTTAAGGAATCTGCGGCTGGATGTCTCTATCAGATAGGGGCGTTCATCAAGGACGTCTGGATGTCCACAGAGAAGCCAGTGGTATTCTTCCAAACTAGTTTCCATAGCCCTTTCTGTTCTCTGGTGTCTACGCGTGAGTGGATGACTAACTTGCATCCTAGCCATCTTGAATGATTTGGGCTAAAGAAGTTCATAAGTCTTCTGGGTCAGCTGGCAAGCTCTCACTGACGATGTCCCACAATGCGTGGGTGTAGTCAACTGACAATGACCAAACTCAAGATACTGCTGGCCGAGGAACACATTTGCTTGCCAAAGGTTTCTATGCATCTGTCAGGAGGGGTCGGCGGTAAGGCGTTACGGTTACCGCTGCTGGTGGACGCCTACACCAGAAAACTTTCAGGAGCTAGATGTTGGTTTAAGAAATCCAGGTCGGCTGGGCTATGGTGACGGGCAACTTGTCGGTTGGCCTATGGTCCTTTTTGAAAGGGAGGGGAGCTTCAGTCTGCATCTGGCCAAGCTGAAGGACCTCGTTAAGCAGATTGTCAAGGACCTCAGCAGCCCTTTAAATCACAGTTACAAAAGATATTCTTTCCACCTCTGCCCAGCCACAGAGGGAAACCAACCCAGTATCAAGTGAGGTGTACAACTACTGGCATCTTGTAGGTCCATGTCCTAAATAGGTCCTCATAAAAAGGTAGGGTAAATTCTTCCACATCCCCCTTCATTGTCATCTGCATATTGCTGGCTCTTGTCAAAGTCCCAGCCAAGAAGTTGGTGTAGTGTCTGTTAGCAGTTGTGGAATAGTGTCTGAGTCCAGTGGATTCAGTATTGGCTGTGCCAACACGATCTACAGGCGGTCAGGGTCGAGATGAAGTTGGCTCAGAGTCAGATGCCACAATGGGCTGTGGCTCCTCCTCTGCTACTATTAGAACGCAGCAATTGTCCTGTTAGACTTACTTATCACAATGCCTCTCTTTTATTTACGATGTATACAATTTAATTGAATCATTTATCTCTTATTAATAAAAGCAAAAATGAGTACAGGACACTTCTCTTTGCTTCCACAAATACTTAAGTTGCTTTGTAGGAACTTGTGGCTATATATACAGTGTAATAATAGTGCAGAAGATTCAGTACTTAAATGGTGAACATATATATAAAAAAAATAAAAAAAAATAGGGAAACTGTACAAAGCCCAAGGTTGTCAGATGACTTGAAACAAAGACTTTTCAACCAGTGTACAATTGACGGGTCTCATCAGGACCTTGGACATCTGACTAATGCACCAAACTCTGTGAGCCTAGAGGCACTCACAATAGCCGCAATCAGAATATGCAAATCTATAGAGGATGAATTTTTTGACGACCAATGAGGGCCACCAACATATGTTTGCGAAGCCCACTTTCTTATGTGGAGTAAATCAATCTGCCTATTGTCAAAGAGTGTGTCCTGCTCACAATGTCACCATCACTGCAGGAGAAGATGCAGTCAATGCCAGCATCAATGTTTGAGGGAACAGCACAGATTTCGGCACCAAACCAGAAGTAGGCAGAGATGCTAAAGTAGAATCCAAAGTATGTTCAAGTGGCACTGATGGTGCCAAGTACAGACCCACCGGTGGTAATCTGACGGCAGGGCTCTTAGTATCCTTGAGGCATGAAAGCTCACAAGAGGGAGCTGGAAATATGCCATGGATGAGCAGCATAAACTCTCGAAATGTTTCGACCTGCTGTAACATCACCAATGACTCTGGGAACTCCGGTTGGATCTGGGAACTCCGGTGCATCAGGACTAAGGATGGAATCTGCACCTCAGGGGAACAGGAGAGAGACCAGAGGCACAATGACACCCCCAAGCCTTCTTTGGAGAATGAGAGTGGTGGGGAGAGGCAGAGTCCTGCTTGGACTTCTTATATTCCTTCTTGGGCTTACCTGAAACTTCGACAGTGACGAAGATCTGTTGCAGAAACAACTTTGGGCACCGGAGAAGGTCTGCACTCTTGACTTCGGCCAGAAACAGAACTAGCGTGGAGTCTTGCAGTGCTTTCCATTCTCGAATGGCTTTTGGATTCATCAGGGTGAAGTCTTCGCTGGCCTTTGAGTTGTGTGTCCAACCCAAACATCAGAGGCACACTTTGTGGGGATCAGTCATAGAAATCTGTTTGCAACAGTCCCTACAAGGTTTGAACCCTGTAGTTTTAGGGTGCGACATGTTCACTTGCACACTGGAAACTTTTGAAGAAAAAATCTCTTCACAGAGTGAAGTAGGAACAGAGCTCTGGATCAGCATCCAAAGGCTTGGAAAGAAAGGAACTAAAGTCAGTGCTCAGCGGTAGCACTCATATACAGCTCTGCTCATCACTTCCAGAGTGGAAGTGAGTTGCCACAGAGTCGCACGATGCCACTTGCACAGAGGAGCACAGCTTTTTCAGTTTTCCAGATCCAGTCTGGCACCTGGGAACACCCACAAGGTGAGGAATTTGCGGTCTGAAGTATCCAGCAAAAAACTATTTTTCCCACTGTAAGCACATGACACATATGTCCAGCACACCGACAGTGGGCATATTTGTTAGCCTTGTTTCAGTGAGCTTAGGATAGGCAGATGGCAAAAGCCTTAGTGCTCAAATGTGGTCATCTGCTGTGACTTGATAATTGCCCTTCTCCATGTTATTCACCCTTAGCTGAAACATGTACGGGCATGATGGCCAATTATCAGTTTACACTCTGTAGAAGGACAATAATGTTTGAGGCTTGATAGCCCTCATGTTCTCTTTTCCTTAAACTGCAGAAACTAAACCATCTAACACATTCTATAATTTAAGAATGCCATCAGAGAGAATGTTGAATGATGGATTTAACCCAGATCCTTGTGACTGGGGGTGAATGTTTGCATTGTCCAGCATTCTGTCCCATGCTCACTACACCACTGGATTCAAGCTAGCCTGGCTGATGAAGGGTGATGCCCTGAAACCGGTCCCAGGATGCTTGTTTCTGGTCCAGGGAGGACCTGGCTTGGCAGTTCGGGCTGGACTGTCCCCACAAGGAACAGGGTCAAGACTGATTTTCATACGGCTGGGTCCAAACTGGGGTGGTGCGGTGAGCAAAAGAATGATGGATTTAACCCAGATCCTTGTGACTGGGGTGAATGTTCGCATTGTCCAGCATTCCGTCCATCAATTGTTTCTTTTGCATCAGAGGGACTGTAGTAGCCTTGTCACCTGCCTGTCAAAAACTTTTGAATTGCTGCCATCATTCACATAACAGTCATGCTATTTTGAACAGTATATGATCAATGATTAATTGGGGGGGGTGATTAATAAAAAACAAGCGCAGGGCCCAAAGTTTGCACTAGGTGTGCATCCACCCCCCAGCGCTGCCAAATGCTGGGCTAACCAAATTTCTATTCTTGATTCTACTTCATGCCACTCATTCTCTACCCCACACTTCCTGTGCCCTTATCTTGAAAGTTTTTTCATCCCTGCATTCTACTTTTGTAACGGTTTACCTATCCTTCGCTTCCTCCTCCTCCTTTAACCATTTCTGCTTTTTCTCACTTGGTGTGGGTCAAAGTCAGATGAAGAAAATTCCTGGTCCAAAAAAATGAGTGCTTTGCTAAGCACATTAAATCACCAACAAATTAAGCACTGTATGCAATTCTATAATGCATACCTTTGGAAAGGCCTCTGAAACATGCTTAATGTCCACATATTATACAAGGGAGAATTATGGGTTAATTACAAGTGTCAACTGTAATAAAGGTGTTATTTGCTGGAAAGGCTGGGAGTCCTTCACAAGTAATACATCTGCAACCTTCAGTTCTGTTCTGGGAACCATGTACCCCTGTTGTAGCAATCGACTCTCTCAGGGTAGAAAGGCAGAGCAGTCCAAGGCCTACTCATGGAAGGTGGTGTGGGATAGTCCAGAGGCTTGCAACAAGTACTCGAAAAAGTAAGTGCTTTTTCTTATAAAACGAAATGTTCTTTATTGCACACACAATACAATGCATTGATTTAAAAATATATTAACAGATGGCAGGTGTAAATCTCTATGGTGTAACCCTCTTAACAGTTCATACCCTAGCGAGCCCAGAACCATCTAATCCCAATTCCCCCACATATGCTAGATACAATATACCTTGGGTGTAGTTATCAAAAGGCAGAGAGTCACAAACAAAAGCAGAAATGTGCCATAGTAACCCATGCAACACTATAACAATCACTGAGGATGGTACTATCTTACAATGACATTCATTAATACCTGTAAAGATTCACTGCATGGGGAAAGTTGTGTTGAGCTTTTAGTGGTGCGCTGCTGCTACAAGGAGTGATTTCTTCAGGCCTCCTAGCCTCTAACGTTTCCAATTCTTGAGGAGCATTTTTTAATTCTATGTCAGGACCGGAGGCTTCGGATTATGCTTCATCTTTCTTTACTTCATTAGAAAGTAGCCATTTTAAAACAACACCAACAAAACCACATTTCCCAGCAGCCCTGGGAAATTGGTGATAAAAAAAACAAACAAGGGACAAACATATCCCTAAGTCCAATATCCAATCACAACTCCGGATCCATCATATAGACCCTCTTCAGACCATTGCCCTTCTTCTTTCTTTGCTGCTCGCAGCCATCAGATGTGTTTTTCATATTTTCCCTCACTGTTCTGTCAGATTGTTTATATTAGATTGTAGATCGCAGTCGTGGAGCCGTGTTTCGGGCTCCCGCGACTGCGAGGTATCTTTGTCTGCCTTGGTTTAGTGTACATTGTTGAAATCCTTGACTCGTGGTGTTTGAAGGTTCTTTACGTCGGTCGCGGGACCGGGTTACCGTCCTAGGCGACTTTTTTCCTCAGTTGTGTGTGTGTGACCGAAGATTGGCGCATTGTCGCACAAGTTACTACTTGTGTAACGATATATCTGTAAGAGACATTAGTTAGTGATAGATTCCTTACCTTAGAATATCCCCAGGCGTCAGACTGGATCCGGAAAGTTTTTCGTCAGCAGTACCCCTGCGCGTCGGTAAGTGGCGTTGTGCGGCTCCGCGTCCGCCGCTGGCGTCGTAAGCGCTGAGATGATGTCACGGAGATCACTTAGGCGCCACCCATGCGCGCTGACGTCAGTTCTGCACACGACTTTCCACGCCAGGAACGCAGAGCCATGCAAGAAACTGACCACTGGTGCCATGAAACTAGGGCCCTGAAAGGGATGACCTTAACCCTAGAATCAGTTTGCAGAACGGGGAGGATGGGTGGGGCGGTAAGGAATCTATCACTAACTAATGTCTCTTACAGATATATAGTTACACAAGTAGTAACTTGTGCATCTGAAAGAGACACGTTAGTGATGGATTCCTTACCTTAGAATAGATACCAGCAATACCAACCCCGGTGGTGGGTCTGCGAATAGATTACACCAGAAAGTCACGGAGAACAGAACGGCCAAAGAAGCCGTCTCTCCGGACTTGGCTGTCAAGGCAGTAATGCTTGGTAAACGTGTGCAGCGAGGCCCACGTAGCTGCCTGACAAATATCCTGCAAGGGAACGCCGCGTCCCAAGGCAGTAGTGGCAGCCGTCGCCCTGGTAGAATGGGCACGCAGCCCCACAGGAGGCTCCTTCTTAGCCAACGAGTAACACGTTTTGATGCACAGAACGTTCCACCGAGAGATGGTTCGTTTGTGCACGGCCAGACCTTTTTTGGCGCCCACGTAGCCAACAAATAGCTGGTCATCCACCCGGAACTGTTGTGTGCGCTTCAGATAGAACGAGAGCGCACGTTTTGGGTCCAGACGGTGGAGCCTCTCTTCCTCTTTTGAAGGATGCGGAGGCGGAAAGAAGGTGGGCAAAGTGATGGTCTGCCCGATGTGGCAGGGCGTGACAACCTTTGGCAAGAAAGAAGGACGGGTCCTTAAAACCACCTTGTCCGGATGAACAGAAAGGAAAGGAGGTTTAGAAGAAAGAGGCTGGAGCTCACTCACTCTTCTGGCAGAGGTGATAGCTACCAGGAAAGCCGTCTTTAGAGTAAGAAGACGTAAAGGACAGTTATCAAGGGGCTCAAAAGGAGCGCACATCAGATGGGTCAAGACAAGATTTAAGTCCCATTGAGGCATTATGAAAGGCACGGGAGGAAACGTGTGAGTAATGCCTTTCAGGAAACGGTTAACAACCGGGGACTTAAAGAGAGAAGGCTGATCTGGAAGCCTGAGAAATGCGGAGATGGCCGAAAGATAACCTTTGATAGTGCCCAGATCAGAGCCCTGCTGGGCCAAGGATAGTAGGAACAGAAGGACCTCAGAAAGAGGGGCAGAAAGGGGATCCACAGACTTTGCTGTGCACCATGCCACAAACTTGTTCCACCTGCAGGCGTATACCGTTTTAGTGGAGGGACGCCTGGCTGCCAGAATCACATCACAGACTTCGGGAGGAAGATTTAAAGCTGTCAACTGTCGCCGCTCAATCTCCACGCATGGAGGTGGAGGCTGGACAGGTTCGGGTGGAAGACCGTCCCCTACTGCTGCGACAGAAGATCCTCCCGAAGAGGCAGTCGGATCGGGGGATGGATCGCCATATTGAGTAGCTCGGGATACCAGTATCTTCGTGCCCAATCCAGAGCCACCAGGATGACTTGGGCCCGGTCGCGCCGCATCTTCTTCAGCACTCTGGGCAGAAGTGGTATAGGCGGAAAGGCGTACAATAGACCGCAGCTCCACTTGCGACGAAAAGCGTCGCCTAGCGAGTGCCGCCTTGGAAATTCCAACGCGCAGAACTGATGACATTGCGCGTTCTCTTCGGTGGCGAATAGGTCTAACCAAGGCTCTCCCCACTGCAGAAAGAGACCTTGCGCCACGTCCGAGTTCAGACGCCATTCGTGATCCATCAAGCACCGGCAGCTGAGTTCGTCCGCCCTGGCGTTTAGAGAACCTGCCAGGTGTTGAACCACCAAGGTAATGCCTTGATGTTCCAGCCACGTCCAGAGGCGCAGAGCCTCCTGACATAGGGTCCACGACCCCACCCCGCCCCGTTTGTTGCAATACCACATGGCGGTGGTGTTGTCCGTGAACACCTGCACTACACTTCCCCGGACAGAGGGAAGGAATGCCTTCAGTGCAAGTCGGATCGCCCGAAGCTCCAAAAGATTGATATTGAGCCGGGACTCCTCCGGAGACCAGAGGCCTCTGATCTCCGCCTCTCCCAAGTGGCCGCCCCATCCCAGGAGGGACGCGTCCGTCACCACTGTGTGCTCCGGTTGGGGAAGGGAGAGGGATCTGCCATTGACCCAATCGCAATTCGCGAGCCACCACTGCAATTGTCGTGCAGTGCCCTCCGAGATCTGGACATGATCGGACAGGTTGCCCTGATGCTGTGCCCACTGGAACTTCAGGTCCCACTGCAGAGCCCGCATATGCCACCTGGCATGTTGCACTAGCAGAATGCAGGAGGCCATCAGGCCCAGGAGCCGGAGGGTCATCCTGACTGAAACCCGGGATAGAGGCTGAAAGATCGGAATCATAGCCTGAATATCCCGGACTCGGTGCTCGGGAGGATAAACCCGAAACTGCGTCGAATCCAGAACCGCTCCGATGAAGGGGAGCTTGTGAGAAGTACTCAGGTGCGACTTCGGCACGTTGATGGAGAACCCCAGCAAAGGCAGGAGGTCGGCCGTAGTCTGAAGGTGGGTGATGACTGCCTGGGGCGAGAACGCCTTCAACAACCAGTCGTCGAGGTAGGGGGAAGACTGACACCCCTGACCTGCGCAGATGAGCTGCGACCACCGCCATCACTTTCGTGAACACCCGAGGGGCGCTTGTAAGGCCGAAGGGGAGCATGCCAAACTGAAAATGCTCCTAGTTTACCGTGAACCACAGGTAACGCCGGTGGGCCGGCAGGACGGAATGTGAAAATATGCGTCCAGCAAGCCCAACGCTACCATCCAGTCTCCAGGGTCGAGGGCAGCCAAGACCTGAGCCAGAGTCAACATCTTGAACTTCTCCTTCCGGAGGAAGCGATTGACGTTCCTGAGGTCCAAGATGGGGCGCAGTCCCCCTTTCTCCTTCTTGGGGACCAGAAAGTAGTGGGAATAACAACCATGTCCTACTTCTGGCCCAGGAACGCGCTCGATGGCCCCCTTGGCCAAGAGGGCCGTGACTTCCTGTCGGAGAAGCGCCAAGTGATCCCCCGACATGCGGTGGAACTGAGGTGGCATGGCCGGGGGGGCAGACTCGAAGGGGAGGGAGTAGCCCCTTCAGATGATTTGCAGCACCCACCTGTCCGAAGTGACAGAGCGCCAGTGGGGGAGGTGATAGTGAATCCTGCCGCCCACCGGCGTGGGGTGCACCCCAAAGATCAGGACTAGGAAGGCTTTGAGGCGGATGCTGCGGGAGCGGAGGTGGACTGACCCGCACGCTGGCCCCCTGTGCCGCCACAGCGGCCACCACGCCCGCGGCCGCGCTGAGGTTGGTTCTGCGCAGGCCTTTGGCTGAACGGACGTGTAGGGGCGCTCCTTCCGTGGCCACGAAAGGAACGAAAGGTAGACGTGGCCGGGCGTGTGGTGGAGAGACCCAAGGACTTGGCTGTAGCCCGAGAGTCCTTAAAACGCTCCAGCGCACTGTCTGCCTTATCGCCAAACAGGCGAGTACCATCAAAAGGCATGTCCATGAGGGAACTCTGGACATCCCCCGAAAACCCCGTGGACCGCAGCCAGGCGTGTCGCTGTAAGGCCACTGTCGTGGAGATGGCTCTCCCCAAAGAGTCTGCGGTGTCCAACCCACACCGAATGGCGAACTTCGCGGTATCCTTCCCCTCCGCAACAGCTTGGGAAAGTACAGCCCGAACCTCCTCCGGGCACTGGGGCAGAGTTTGTGCCACCGTGTCCCACACAGCGTGAGAATAGCGGCCCAAGAGGCATGCGGTGTTGACTGACTGCAGCCCCAGGCTGGCAGAGGAAAACAACTTTTTGCCAAACTGCTCCAGCTTTTTCGATTCCTTATCCGGCGGAGCGGTAGGGAATGCAGTTTGGGAAGTGGAAGCCTGAATGACCAGGCTCTCCGGTGTCGGATGAGTTTTCAAAAAGGCAGGGCACCCGGTGCCGGGCGGTGACGCCTGGCCACGTTCTTATCCACAGGAACCCCTGTGGCTGGCCTAGACCAGGTCGCCATCAAAACATCCGTCAAGGCCTCATTGAACGGAAGCAGAGGTTCCATGAAACTTACCGCCGGCTGAAGCACTTCAGTAAGGAGGTTAGTCCGGAGGGTAACAGTAGGCAGGTCAAGGTCAAGAGCCTCAACTGCTCTACGGAGCACCACAGTGTATGTGGCGCCTTCCTCCATGATAGTGGGAGGAGACACAAACCCAGGCTCAGAGGAGAGGTCAAGGCCACCTGCATCCTCTGAGTCCTCTGCCCACTGCTGTTCGGACTCGCACTGCCGTGCAAGAGGGTCCTCCGACCCCTCCCAGTCCTCCCCCTCCACAACGGCCCGAGGCACAGGCTGCAGCGGCGGGGGAGGCACAGGGGAAAACAAGTGCTCCACCGGCACCGGGAACGGCGCCATGAACGGCGCCGGTCGGCGCCGGGAACGGCTCCATTTCCCAATTAGGGTCCCAAGCCGGAGCAAAATTGAACGGAACCCAGGGCGGCGCCGGGAAGGGAGTCGCAGGGGGCGCCGGGGCCGGAGCCGCCAGTGGAGGACCTTGCGGCGCCGGGGCCGGAGCCGCCGGCGGCAAGCAAGGGCCCTCAATGGGGACCGCGGGGCCCGAAGGCGCGAACCCTAGGCCTGAAAAGGCGGTCCATGGTGGCAAGAAACTATTGCACCTGGGCCGGAGTCGCCGACGGACCCGGGTATGGCGGGTAGGCCGCGGGACTGACAGGCTCCAACGGAGCCGCGGGAGAAGGACCCCGGGCCCCCTCATCCGCGTCTGGAGACCGACTGGGGGAGATCGGAGAGCGTACGCGCTTCTTCGACTTTTTCTTGTGACGTCGCTTACCCGATTCCGAGGGTGAAGACTTGGACCCCGAGGAGTGATGATGACTCCGCGGCCGGTCCCTCCAGCGACCCCTGGACCTCGAACGGCACGGAGACAACTGTCGGGCCTCCAGCAGCTTTCGGGACCGCTCCCGCAAAGCCTTCGTAGCCATGGCCAGACAGTCGGAACATGACCGGGAGTCATGGTCGCGCTCCAAACAGTAGAGACAGACACCATGGGGGTCAACCACCGACATCGTACGGCGGCAGGCCCCGCAGAATTTAAACCCAGGCATCCCTACGTGGCACCAGGAGTCAAGATTTAAGGAGTAGAGACAAAAGTCCCCAAAAAAAAGAAGTAAAAAAGTGACTAAGGTTCGTGCTCTAACCGGATCTCCGCTTGCTGGCGCGGAAAAAGAAAGAACTGACGTCAGCGCGCATGGGTGGCTCCCAAGTAGTCTCCGCGACGTCATCTCCGGGCTTTCGACGCCTGCGACGGACGCGCAGGGGTACTGCTGACGAAAAACTTTCCAGATCCAGTCTGACGCCTGGGAATATTCTAAGGTAAGGAATCTATCACTAACGTGTCTCTTTCAGATGGGAAGCGCGTTTACCTGTAGTTTTGGCTTGCGGGTCTGCTGTTCGGCCCTACGCGAGACCAGTCTTCCTGTCCCTGCGGCAGAGTGCGGTTTGGACCTCCGACCGCTAGGGGCGCTGTGGGGAACGCATTTCGCGTTCTTTCTCGCTGGGAACGGCGCGCGGAGTTGGAAATCCTGTCAGTTTCCGAATCCGCCCGCCATTGCCTGTGCCTCCGCTAACCCCTGGAGAGTGACGCCCTCATACACGAGGGTCTGTAAGGCATTTAGCCTGCAATTTGGCTGACGCTCAGAGGGAACGCTCCGAGTAGGTGTGTGTGTGTGAGTTGAACGCCCGCAGGGTGTATTTTTCTAAGCATTCAGTACAGGCTCGAAGACTGGCCTGCAGGGACACGCTCCCAGGGGGGGTTGTTTGGGCCTGTCTAGGAGCCTTTGTGGGTTGTTTTTGACAAAGCTCCTTCAAGCAGGGTTGTGTCCCGGGGGCGCTCACCCCCGTTATTATTGATTTGGGGTTGTGCCCTGGTGAAATTATAGCTGGTCCCCAGCATTTATAAGGCAGTCTCCAAGACTGCGGAGGTCTAGTTGGCACTAATACAAACAATATAGTGGCCACTTGGCAGAGTCCAGAGACCGGTTATCCAACTTTGGTACTCTTAGCATGTCAGAACAGGCTGACATGCAGTGGGACGAGGATCCCCTAGCCCAGCTTCCTTGGGACAACGAATTTTACGACGCAGTTGATGCGTCGATTTATAGAGCAGTTGAAGTAATGGCCCCCATGGAGGAACGCTTAGCGCAAAAAATCGCGCGCGAATGTGCTCGGTGGGCCCCACCTGCTTCGAATGTCCCTAGCAACTCACAAGGTGCGCAAGGGGGAGATCCAGCTCCAGCCAAGCGCCCCAAGGTGGACGAAGTGGATCAAGATGCTTTTGAGCATTTGAGAGAAGCGTTGCTAGCTCAGAACCAGTCCTTGGCGACTTCCGTAGACCACACCCCTCCCCCCGTTTTGCCTACCCCCGCCAGTCCGTCACAAGGGGTTGGTGATGATACCCAAGGGGACACTAATGAAGAACCCGGGCCATCCAGACCATGGCGCCCGTCGGCGAACCCTGGGTCTTCTGAGCCTCAAGGTTCAGGAGGCAACTCAGACATGTTGGACCCCGAGTTGATTATTCACCCCAGGTCTTCTGAGTGGACACCCTCCGCGAAGGTGGCCAGCTACGCGTCTAGTCGGATCTGAACTCCCATGGGCAAAGAAGCCCGTTGCCGCCTCCGGTCGGAATGTCCGCGGCCCTCCCTAGATGGGAAGGTTGCACAAACCCCAGAATTGGACCTGCGAATGGCTAAATTTTTGGCCAAGTTCATCAAAGAACCCAAGAAAGGTATAGACAGGTCCTGGAGAGCATGCCAGGACAAACTTCTGGATGCCCTGGGCCCGCTCACCATGATCCTGGACATGGCCGAAGACGCCAAGGTCTCAGGGGCCCTTATATCCCCAGAAGCTCTTTCGGGTTGGGCGCAACGAGCGGTAGTGTTCTTAGGGAACGCTAATTGTGCGCTCTCAACGGAGCGGCGTAGATCCTTCCTCATCAAGGTGAATCCAAAGCTGGGGGATCTAGCCGACTCCGAGGCGGAGCGGTGGCCCAGGGAGGTTTGTTTGGCAAGCCTTTTATTAAGGAGCTCGGCAAATTTGTGAACACCTTCACGTCGCTTGATAAGGCTTAGTCCTCGATCAAGAAGGTGTTCTCTTCCCGGGTTTTCCGTGGGGCCGGTCGAGGCAGGGGCCCTCCAGAACTCCAGGGGGCTTAGAAAAAGGGACTATCTGTCGCACCTCATTGCACCCACAAGGTTTTATAAGGAACATGTTCTTAGTGGACACGACAGATGGAGGGCAACGACCGGTCTTGAATCTGCGCGAATTCAACGAATGGCTCATTTATCGCCATTTCAAAATGGAGGGAATTCACCTCTTAAGGGACGTTTTGCGCCCGGCGGATTGGATGGTCCGTTTGGATTTAAAAGATGCCTACTTGGCAATCCCTATTTTTCCGCCACACAGGAAATTCCTTCAGTTTCTCTGGCGCCAACAAGTGTACCAATTCACCACTCTTCCTTTCAGGCTCTCCTCCGCTCCTTGGTGCTTCATGAAGGTGCTGAGGCTGGTCGTGGAGTACCTCCAAGCGCGGGGAACTTGTCTCATTGTGTACTTAGACGACATGCTTCTGTTGGCACAAGAACCACAAGTGTTACGGGATCAGTTACAACAGGCAGTCAATCTTCTGGAAAGTCTGTGTTTTGTGATAAATACCAAAAAATCACTGTTGGCCCCAGCTCAGGTGGTCACCTTCTTGGGTTTCATTATAGATTCTATCGAGTCAACTCTCAGCCTTCCTTCGCGGAAGATGTCCAAGATCCGCCACGAGTTGCGTCGAACGTTGACCAAAGAGAGACTCCCGCTTCGACAAATCGCCCACGTAGTGGGGCTTCTGTTGGCCTCCATCCAGACAATATTTCCGGGCCCATTGCACTACCGGGCCTTGCAACGTCTGAAAGCGAAGCATTTGCAAAAGGGACTTCCTTATTCCCATCCAGTTTCCCTGTCCGAGGAGGCACGGGAGGAGATTCGTTGGTGGCTCTCACATGAAAGCTTGGAATGGGCGAGCAATTTTCGGCTCGACCCCAGACCTGATTATCGAATCAGACGCCAGCAGGTCAGGGTGGGGCGCCAGGTGTGGAGATTTTTCCACAGGAGGATCATGGTCTCCACAGGAACAAGCTCTGCATATCAATTGGCTAGAGTTGTTGGCGGGGTCCTTCGCCGTGCGGTGTTGGACCAAGGACCGAGTTCAGTCGTGTGTCCTGTTAAAAATGGACAATATCTCGGCAGTCCGGTATATAAACCACCTGAGGGGCACCCGATCGAAGGTGCTTTCAGATCTCGCGACAAACCTATGGCAGCTTTGTCTAGATCATCAAATTTCGGTGACCGTGGAATATCTTCCCAGTCGGGAGAATCAGGTGGCAGATTGGCACTCGCGTCACTTCAGAGATTCCAGTCTGTGGAAATTACATCCGGACGTTTTTTCAATGGTGCAGGGCCTTTGGGGGACCTTTTTCAGTGGATCTTCTCACCTCCAGGCTGGACCATCAGGTGCCTCGATTTTTCAGCTGGAGGCCAGATCCGTTGGCTGTGGCCACGGACGCTTTCCTGCAGGATTGGACCCAGGAACAGGCTTATGTATTCCCGCCTTTTGCGATGATCATGCGAGCGTCGGCCCAGATCAGGCGGCAACAAGCGCAGGTGGTTCTCATCACACCGATTTGGAGGTCGCAAGTTTGGTTTCCAGTTCTACTGGAACTTTCTTGAGATTTTCCAATCCGACTCCCTCACTTTCCAGAATTGCTTCTCAATCTGGATCAGGGTCCACATCAGATGGTGCTCAGCGGATCCCTGCGTCTCATGGCGTGGAGGATTACAGGAGTAGATGGTCAATCCCAGGTTTTTCGGAGTTCGCTGATAGCCTCTTGTCCAAGGCCAGGGCTGATAGTACAGTAAAGAGATATCGATCAGCCTGGCGGCGATGGTGTCGGTGTGTGCGACGGGGTTGCGATCCCATGGGCGCAAATGCCGTCCAGGTTTTGAACTTCCTGGTGAGCTTAGCCCAACAGGGTTTAGCCTACCGTTCGGTGAACACCTTTCGGTCCGCCATTTCAGCGGGACATGTTACGGTGCAAGAGGCACCTGTTGGGGAGCACTCTTGTTTGTCTGCTTCTCAGGGGACTCAGGCTGTCATTGCCTCCTGAGCCGAGGTACTCGGAATTGTGGGATGTCAATAGAGTTCTCAATTTGTTTTTGTCTTGGCAATCCAATGAGTACTTGTCAAGGTAGGAGCTGTCTGCTAAGCTGGCGATGCTCCTTTGTCTTATCTCCTGTAGGCGAGTTTTGGATGTAAGGGCACTAGATATCTTTCTCCCTCTGGGGTGCCATTTACTATTCGGCGAAGGACCAAATGTCACACTAGAGTGATAGAGTACCCAGAGTTTCCGGATTCCCCCAAACTGTGTGTGGTTCGATGCTTGAAAGCATATGAAGAAGTGTATTTGGAGCTTAGACCTCCAGGGGAGAGACAGCTTTTGATCGCTCTCCGGAAACCTCATAAGGCAGTGTCATCTCCTACGATTGCACGTTGGGTGCGATGGGTCATGCAGGAGGCTGGTATTAGCCCACGACAATTCAGGGCTCACTCTGCAAGGGGTGCGATGGCCTCCAAGGCTTTCACGCTTGGGGCTAGATTGGAGGACATAATGAATGCGGCAGATTGGTCCTCGGATTCACCTTTAAAAGGTTCTATTTCTAGCCTATTATTGATATGGCACATTTGGTGGTAAGTAAGCTTTAAACTAGCATAATCCGAAGCCTACGGTCCCGACATAGAATGAAAAATTTCCTAGCTATCGTAACGGAAAGTTTCAATTCTATTAACGACTCGGAGGCGAGGATTATCCCACCAGTGAAGATCTTCCAAAATGCCCGCCCGTTGGGAGTAAGTACAATTTTTCTCTTGTTTTTGTATTTATTGACGTATTTGCATAGGTTGAAATGGTTTTGTATCCTAATGTGGTTCAGTTGGGCTTGGGAATTCTGGTGATTCAAAGTCCAGGGTTTGCTGTCAAATAATGATTTGTTAGCTTGTATGCAGAATTTTCTTTTGCCAAGGTGGGATTTCTAGCCCTGATCTTGTGTTTTGGTTACAGGTGCGGATTCTGGGAAACAAGACGCATAGAATGAGACGGATGGCGTGACTCGCGCAACGAAAGAGGAAGGGCAACGGTCTGAAGAGGCTCTATATGATGGATCCGGAGTTGTGATTGGACATTGGACTTCGGGATATGTTTGTCTCTTGTTAGTTTTTTTGTTTGTTTATTTTTATCACCAATTTCCCGGGGCTGCTGGGAAATGTGGTTTTGTTGGTGTTGTTTTAAAATGGCTGCTATCTGATGAAGTAAAGAAAGATGAAGCATAATCCTCGCCTCCGGTCCTGACATAGAATTAAAAAATGCTCCTCAAGAATTGGAAACGTTAGAGGCTAGGAGGCCTGAAGAAATCACTCCTTGTAGCAGCAGCAGCAGCATACCACTAAAAGCATTTCCAGCACCCCCAAAAAGAATGTGTTGCTCTCTACTGAAGGACAACTATCCTGAAACACGTGTCTAGAGATGCACTGGCTGCACCAACAAGGGTGAAAAACTAAAGCCTGACACCGAATTAGGTGTTATCATGCACTGCATTTACTATGATGCATCGGGCAAACTGAGTGCTGGTATGTGAGGCAGTGTGCGCCCACCCTCCTTCTGTTTAAAGAAAGATGAAGCATAATCCTCGCCTCCGAGTCCTTAATAGAATTGAAACTTTCTGTTACAATAGCTAGGAAATTTTTCATTGCTCTCCCTCTTCACACATGACCTCCTGTCTGGGAGTATTGCACTTCTGAGAACAGGCTTATTATCAGCAGCACCTCAGGACCTCAAAGGCAGATTGCTCTCTGTGCCTGCACCCTCCAGGTTCCAATAACCTCCTCTGTCCACTTGCAAAGCACCTGGATTGACAGAAATCAGGGACCCCTCCTTCTGGAGGTTACACTCCTGGAGAACCAGTCCACAGAAGATCGAGGAGAGCCCTCTAGGGTCCCCCCCAGCAAGCCATCGGTCTACTGTCCCCCACTCAGTGTAGAGGGGAAGCACCACTGGCCCCAGAGAAACAAATCCATCTGGAATTCTTGTGCCAAGATTTATCCTTTGAATTTGTCTGAGTCACCAAAGGATGGTGACATGGACCACATGACCAGGACAAGGGTGGGAATGCCTGCTGATTTGCAGTGCGGTTGGTTTGATCACTTGTACTCTGCAACATACAACCACACCTCCCACTTTCTGATGGAGTGGTCTAGTGGCTTTGAATAATGCTCAAATCTGAGACACCAAAGACAGGCGCTAAGCAGGTCCGTAATGAACATCTGCTTCCTGCAGGTACCACACAGCTTGAAGCCTGTAGTCTTCGGAGGAGATATATCCTTAGCACACAGTCACAAAAAAGTTTTTGGGGGAACTCAGTGAGGAAATTATTAAATTTTGGGAGTGCAGCTCCGGATCTGCATCGAAGGGTGTAAAGAAAAGTGACATCAACACGCAAAGGTAGGCGTCACTTCTGGATGCGAGACGATGATGTCACAAAGTATGGTGGTTTGACCTAGCTGCACGCAGCAGCAACTGCTGGAAGCAGATCAAGTCTGGGGAAGTGCAAAAGGTGACAAATCTGCAGTTAAAAATATCCACCAGAATGGGGAGCTGTAGGACGCACTAAAAAATGAATAAAGGGGAAGGAAAGAAATGAAAGGGGACTTGTAAAAGGAGAAAGAAAATAAAGGATTGGCCCACCAGTCCTGGCACTGAAACGTACTCACTGACAGGCTGATGTGCACGTAATTAGGCAAAATGGCATCACTCACAGGGCAATAGAGCTAAAGCTATATTGTACGCGGTCATGAGTAGAAGCAGAATGTGTTTGTTGCTCGAAGAGACCAATGGCAGAAGAGATCTTACTCAAAGCCACTCTATGTATGTGCGTGTATGTATGCATATATAGGTATACAAGTACTTTATTATTTGTTTGTTGTAACAACCTGCCACACAATTAAACCTGCCAGATCCTTCTATGAAGGTCTAGCAAATATCACAGAGTAAATCTTCAATCCCGGGGTTTGCTAAAATTGGTAACCAACACCACAGTCCATGCATACTAAAATAATCTCCCAGAGTCCATGTAGCAAAATACCTGCCTTTAGTGATTAACAATACACCCTTAAAGACCCATTACCTTTATCGAAAGCCTTTTAAAATAAATAAGCCAGGACTACTACCTTTGTTATAACTTTCCATGATGATTAAATCTATAGCATCTAACAAAACATTTCCCAGAGAGCCAATCAAGCCCACGGTCTTTATCATTATGTGAGGCCCACTGCCTTAGTCCTAACTTTTCATAATAAACAGACCAGACCGACGACATTTGGCATCACCTTTCCCAGTTAACCAATCAGTCATACAGCCTTCATCATTGGTTTGTCATCGTAAAAAAAAAAAAAGGCCTATTGTATGAAGCATCTGAGCATACGTTTTCCCAAGAAGCAACCATTAGGTATGTAGTCACAAAATTACAATTGTATACAAAGTAATGCTAATATGTGGGAATCCATTTAAGAAAATAACTTTGAAGGCTGTAAAACTGTGTGATAACTATCCACCCTTAAATGTCTTTTGGCTTTAGTGCATGCTCTACACAATAAGTCAGGTCTATTGTCTATCATAATTATTCATAATAATCATATCAGACATATAGCCTAAATAAAGATGTTCAGGTCCTACCCCGGATTGAGAGTTTTTTTGTGTTACTACAGGATGGTAAAAACTGATCCCTTATCTAAGAAACCATAGAAGGATCTCTGGCCTAAAAATATGTTTTTATATTTTAACTCGGTTTGATTCATTTTTGCATAAGAGTAACAACAGTTCATAACTTCCCACCTACATCCACTGGCCGGTGGGGTGAAAAATCAAGATGCATCCAGAAAAATAGCAGTGGGACGAAATTAAAGAGAATGTGGGAAGATAATAATTGGAGGAGCTAGTAAACAAAGTAGTTGGCAGCTCTACGCTTCCGAAAGTGGTGTGTTTTGTAGTCATGTACCATGTTAGGGTGGTGTGTGAGGGGCAGTATTTCCCGCTGTGTGGTCTTGTTCTCCCTGTGTAAGGCGGAGTATGCTTAAATATGTCGCACAAACTAATTCTCTGGATTCCTGGGAAAGGAAACGTATGCATGAGCCCCATGTTTTACCGAATTTTGGCAGTCTGCAGTCAATAACTGAGGTTAGCTTCTCCATGCCCAGTAGACTCCATAACTTATGAAGCAAATCTAGTTTTGACAGGATGGTGTCTGTATCCTATTAAGGCAGTATTGTTTGTTTAGCTGCTTAGAATGCGAGATGGATAGCTTTACCTTTCAAGGAGTGTAGGGGGTAGGTGAGTGCGTTATGTAGTACCAGCAAGACGTAGCTAGGGAATGGCGGGATAGAGGTGTCATACATCTTACCGATATCCTCTAGGACCTCTGACAAATAATACTGCAGTTTAGGGCAGTGCCAAAGGATATGTAACAACGACCCAACTTGACCACACTGTCTCCAACACCTATTTTTCCCTCCCGGCTTCCACTTGGCAAGTCTCTCCGGCGGACAGTAGCAATAGTGCAGGATCTTAATGATTGTTTCTTTGCAGTTGGCGCTGCCAGAAGAAGTGTAGGTGCGGTGGGTGATGTCTGTGCACTCCTTAGGGGTAAAGGGCCAGTCGCACTCGGCCTCTCACCTTCACAGAGCGGAGGACACTGTCTTGTGCTGTGGGGTGGTAAGAAAAGAGCAAATGTCTTATAGAAGCTTCTTGTCGGATGTGCGTGTAAGGGGCCAGAGCTCGAAAGCTGTGAGTGGGCAGCTAGCGTGTGGTTTAATATGGGGTTGCGTGACCCGGTGTCTAATAGCTAATTATTGCCAGTGTGCTGTGTCAGGAATATTAAAGTTGGATTGGACTTGTTCAAAATCTAATAGACCATCTAAGTCAAAGAGGTCACCCACTCTTTTACAACCAGCGAGCTGCCACTGGAGAAAGGAGGCGCCCTGAGCAGCGGGCGGGAAGTCAGGGTTGTTCAGTGTCAGTGTTTGCGGTGAGACTCGTGAGGACAGTTTTCTCGAGAGTTGTGTTTTGTCCCATGTGCCCACAGTGACCCTCAGTATAGGGGAGATGTAGACCCCCCCCCCCCACATTGGTCTATGCAGTTTAGGGCGCCAGGGTATTTTCCAGAAATGTGTCTCTGCGATGGCATGGTTTATGTAGCACCAGTGTTTCTCCGACATGGGCCGGGACCACTCGAATATGTACCAAACCTGTGCCGCCTGGTAGTAATGGGTCAAATGAGGTACCCCCCAGACCACCCTCTTTCTGTGGCTAATACGCTTGTTTCTTGCTTTCTTGCCTTCCCAAATGTAATGCTCAATTAATTGTTGCAACTTTTCCAGGACATGGGTAGGTGGTAGGAGTGGCAAAGTCTGCATCACATACAGTATTTTGGGCAGGAGAGTCATTTTCACTGTCGCCAGTCTCCCCATCCAAGTGAGAGAGTCTACCGTCCAAGACCGAAGGCCTGCCCTTGCTGTGGAAAGGAGCAAACCATAGTTGCAATCCGCCAATTTAAAAAATATGTTTTTCACAACAGTTTTAAATTAATTGAAGTCAAAGTTACCACCTATTTTGTTATTTTTTTTATTTTAGTGTCAATACAAGTATTGCCTCAAGACCGTTGGTCTTTCCGCTTTCTCTTTTAAAATATAAAACCAGAGAACATATCCCAGCTTTATTAGGATGAGATCTGGACTTACAGAAGCAAAGGGGCAATTCCAAATCGGGTCTTTGCACCAGCTCAATGGGACAGACAGACCTTACTATTTATCCTTTACAGAACGAATAAAACCCAAGGACTTAACTCCGCTTTTACACGTAGTATAAATACAAAACTCAAAAACAAATACAAACACAGGCAACATATTCCAGCAATATACAAAGTTAAATCAAACATTTCCATAGCACTATCCATACAAAATTAAGCAAGACAACTATACAAGAAACAGGTGTGCCAAGTTACTGGGGCACAAATGCATTTATTTCTTGGTCTGTTTGGATCTCAGAATGCAGAGCTCTAAACACCAGCAGACTACATGATTAACACCCAGAGAGCATATCCACCTGGAGAGCATGAATTATGGTATATGAATCCCAAGAAGAGAAAAAACGCATTTAAAAATACAGCAGTACTTGACATTATGGATGTGGAAATGAGGGGAGTGGGGGGGAAGGGGGAAGGGGAGGGAGGACGACCCAATGACTGTGAAGACATATCACTAGGTTAGTGCATTAGTCGTGGTCGCTATTGTAGTGACCGGGCACAGAATAGTGAACACCCATTGGCAAAGGAGGTAGGTATTAAGAATGCATAGTGTGCCACTGGCTTTGCCAGTGTTTGTTTGTTTACTGGGGAGTTAATGCAGATAAAATCAAAGGAAAAATGGGTGCTTATTTTTCAGACACTTTTTAAAGCCACATACCACTTCTGCCATGATTACACTTGAAATCAGAGTTTAGTATGACGAACAATTTGCAGCATCTTTTATGAGATGTTCTATTGCACTTCAGACTTGATAAGTGGACACGAGGATGCAAAAGGAATAATTTGGATATCACTTTTGCCATCCCTTCTTGAGCATCAGTCACTCTACTGATGAGTCCTTAAGTAAAATGATTTCAATTAATTTCCACTGCTTAACTCAGCGTACTCATAGTAAGTCAGAGGAACAGAGGAGGTGTACAGGGCTGAAACTGTAAAAATACATCATGTTAACCAGCTCCAATTTAATGCTGGGATGAAACTAAAACAGTTTCACTTTGAAAAACATCAATGCTTATTCCACTTTAGTTTCCTTTGAGTGGTTTCACAAGGTACTGAAAAAGCAGAAGTTGGCCAAGTTGCAGTTGCTTGTGTTTCAAAAAGGTTTCCAAAGAGGCACGTTGTATTATGATGATTGGTGGGAAAGAGAAAAATAGGACATTAGTCATCTGCAAAGCCAATTTGTGCAAGCTTCCTCATACAAAACACAACATTAAATTTAACAAAGTTCACTACTCATCTTTCATTGCTATGACTTGCATGGAAATATTCAGTTACCAGATGAGCCACCATGACTTAGAATCCATTTTATTCATCCCATTTCAAAGTTATGGCAGGATAAACTAAATGCTAAAGAATGGAAGTTAAAAGATGTAATGTGCTGCACAAAAGGACCATCCTCTGACTACCTACACAATCAGTATGGCGGCTTTTAGGCTCCTAATCCAGGAAATTATCACAACTTGGTCCAGTAAATTATTCCATCTGGCTACACGTTTTGACTTTAGTTAGAGTTCCTTGGGCTTACAGGTCATTTTTAAAGATGACACCCAGAAGAGTTACAACAGATCAGGCTGCGAGTCATTTCTATAAATCATGTTGTCTTCCCCACTGAAAACCAATTTTCTGCTTATAAATCAGCCCCTTGAATATACTAAGTGCTTGAACAGGATGATAATCCATCACAGATATCTGACCATACTGGGAGATTTTAATGTGTAAATTGATCTAATCAAAAAAGCTTTTGTTGAGTTTGGAAGACAAGTTATTTATCCTCAGTAACGCTCTTTCTAGTGAATACTCTAACCACACATTCTTTAACTTTAGTATATTCCCAGGGACCAGACAGATCCAGAGAATTCTTTCAGCAATGCTCCGGCACATTGGTAGGTGGCACAGTATAGATCCTATGTGAGTCCACACTACCCCGTAAGTGGCAGAGTGGACCCACATATAAGCACCACATATGCACGTCTACTGTAGTTTGCGTCTTTGTCCTTCTGCGCCCCCAGTCGCAGAGCATAGACCAAACTGTCTGAGACTGTGTGCAGATTCCTATTTTGGGACCTTCTTAAGATTGTAATGAGGCTGATTTACTGAACGGGTACGTTCAAGGGTATTGAGGGTTCTGTGGTGATATAGAATAACTACCAAGAAAAGCGTTACGAAAGGTAAATAACTTGTTCATCTGAAAGATACTTCTAACAGCAGTTTGCTCAACTTTAAAACAGATACCATAGCAGTAGCTTCTAATGGTGGAGGATCTGGGGAGTGGGCTCAGACCAAAAAGTCCTGCAGAACTGAGTGAGTCAAGCAATGTCCCGCCAGACCGGTCTGGTAAGGCAGTAGTGTTTTGTGAGTGACCAACAACTAGGTCTAGGCGGTAAACTCTGCTTCGCCAGCTGAGTTCGCAGAGTTTTCCGACTCCGCGCTCCAAGCGGAGTTTGGCAAAAACTCCGCCCACCGCCGCGTGGCAGAGTGTACTGCCTAACCCTATTCACCAAGCGAGAGCCAATGAATAACAGCAGCATCTACTGCGTGAGACGGAAACCCACACGGTGATTGGCTGAGGCCACGCTGGGCCTAAAAGTAAAGAGAACAGTGCGACCCCGCAGCCTATCACAATTGTTAGGTTCCTGTCAGTCATTATCTCTCTTGCCCCATTCAGGCCGCCGAAAGTTGCCCTTGAGATCTCCCCGACGCAACTTGTCCGTGTCGAAAGTTGTCCTCCAGATCTCCCTGACACACCTTAATGAGAGCAGCAGTAGGTACATATGGCAGCGAGCTCTTCCTTTGATGTAAACAACAGATAAGCAAGCGCTTCCTGCACTGAGCACGGAGCAAGGCGTTAACAAAATGTTAGAATGAACTTGCTTTCAGAGGGCCAGGGTTTCTTGTCTGAGCAGGTGGAATTCCAGTGCACTGAAGTTATAATTATAGCATAACTCCGGCAGTATTACTTATTACTGAAATTCCATCTAAACACCCCTGCTACATATAAAGTGCCTTTGCTCTCTGTTCTTGTAATGTTTGGAATACTATACAAAAAAAAAAACTACTGGTTTTTGTCTGTTTGTTTTTTGCACCACTCAAATTCCAAAACAGTGCATTTGTAATGAGGTTTTTCAGTTTTGTAATGTTGCCGTTCTGCTATTATCTACTCCGTTTTGCAATTGAAAACTGACATGTGAAGGCAGGAGACAATAAAACATTATGAAGATCTTTCCCCGTCTTTATTGAAATATGTATACTCGAACGATCATGTGAATTTTCTGCTCCCGCTGTGTAGCCTAAAAGTATCCCCGTTTGCGTTATGCGTTATAATCCTCGATATAGTTCGTTTCTCCTAAACACTTGAGAATCCACTCCAGCTGCGTAGAAAGAAGGCACCACATGGAGGTGTGTGATTAAGCTCATTCAAAGGCCTTCCTTTTATCGGCTGAACTGTGTGGAGCAGGAACCTATGATTAGCGCTTAGTATTACAAAACATTTAAAGTGCGGGATAAAAATGAACAAAACTTTCAAGCGTATTTAAAGCTTCATTGGTTCAGCACGCTCATAAATACCTATGACTCCGTATTACGTGTGAGGTGCACTGAGCAATCACCAAGTGAGTTTGTTTCAATGCAGTGTGTTTATTGAAGACGAGCGTTCTGCATGATTTATGATGTGTATTGAAGTTAGCCCGCACGTTTTCACCAATTAAGTGGCAGTTAGCGTGCTCGTCTCCCTGAGGTGCAGAATGCCGATAGGCTGACCTGTTCAAAGGGTTCTTGTTGAAATGCGTGTGTCTGAGCAGTTTAGTTTCTACACAACTTTTTCTACACAACGTTTTCTTTCAGGATCTTGAAGAGCTTCTCATAAAGTCGCCTTTCCTGACGCTCTCATCAATTTTTATTCTGAGAACTCTGTTGTCGCGTCTCACTCAAGCAGGGACAAGTCCCTCGCATTATGTATAACATCAGTCACACCATGGCAGACTGGCACCGAGCTGAACGCACAAGTTACTAACTTGTGTAACGATATATCTGTAAGAGACAGTAGTTAGCGATAGATTCCTTACCTTAGAATATCCCCAGGCGTCAGGCTGGATCCGGAAAGTTTTGCGTAGCAGTACCCTTGCGCGTCGGTAGGCGGCGTCGTGCGGCTCCGCGTCCGTCGTCGGCGTCGTGATCGCCGGGATGACGTCGCGGGCAGCACTTAGGCGCCGCCCCTGCGCGCTGACGTCAGTTCTGTACACGACTTTCCGCGCCAGGAACGCAGAGCCATGCAAGAAGCTGACACAGGTGTCTGAAAAATACTAGGGCCCTGAAAGGGATGTCCTTAACCCTAGAAATCAGTTCGCAGAACGGGGAGGATGGGTGGGCGGTGAGGAATCTATCACTAACTACTGTCTCTTACAGATATATCGTTACACAAGTTAGTAACTTGTGCATCTGAAAGAGACACGTTAGCGATAGATTCCTTACCTTAGAATAGATACCCCAGCAATACCAACCCCGGTGGTGGGTCTGCGAACAAAGATCAGACAAGGAAGTCCTGGAGGACAGAACGGCCAAAGAAGCCGTCCCTCCGGACCTGACTGTCAAGGCAGTAATGCTAGTAAACGTGTGCAGCGAGGCCCACGTAGCTGCCTGACAGATAACCGGCAGCGGAACACCGCGGCCCAAGGCCGTGGTAGCAGCCGTTGCCCTGGTGGAATGGGCACGCAGCCCAACAGGAGGCTCCTTCTTGGCCAAAGAATAGCAGGTCTTGATGCACAAGGTAACCCAGCAGGAGACGGTCCTCTTGTGCACCGCCCGACCTTTTTGGCGCCCACGTAGCCAACAAAGAGCTGGTCATCCACCCGGAAGTGTTTTGTGCGGTCGATATAGAAGGAGAGCGCACGTTTTGGGTCCAGACGGTGGAGCCTCTCTTCCTCTCTGGAAGGATGCGGAGGCGGAAAGAAGGTGGGCAAAGTGATGGTCTGCCCAATGTGGAAAGCAGTAACCACCTTTGGCAAGAAGGACGGACGCGTCCGAAGAACAACCTTGTCTGGATGAACAGACAGAAAGGGAGGTTTGCAAGATAGAGCCTGGAGCTCACTCACCCGCCGAGCGGAGGTGATGGCCACCAGAAAGGCAGTCTTCAGAGTCAGAAGACGAAGAGGACAGTTATGCAGAGGCTCAAAGGGAGCGCACATTAAAAAGGTAAGAACCAAGTTCAAGTCCCACTGAGGCATTACAAACGGAACAGGAGGGAAGAGGTGAGTAATGCCTTTTAAGAACCTGTTAACAACAGGGGACTTGAAAAGGGAGGGCTGATCAGGGAGCCTGAGGAAGGCCGAGATAGCACAAAGATAACCCTTGATGGTACCCAGGGCAGAACCCTGTTGGGCCAGAGAGAGAAGGAACAGAAGGACCTCAGAAAGAGGGGCAGAAAGGGGATTCACAGCCTTTGCTGTGCACCATGCCACAAATTTGTTCCACCTGCAGGCGTATACCACCTTAGTGGAGGGACGCCTGGCTGCCAGAATCACATCACAAACTTCGGGAGGCAAGTCGAAAGGA
Source organism: Calotriton arnoldi (assembly GCA_963921515.1). NCBI lineage: Eukaryota > Metazoa > Chordata > Amphibia > Caudata > Salamandridae > Calotriton > Calotriton arnoldi. Next base: position 3,242,997 of record CAWUFW010000902.1, on the reverse strand, counting down.
ATCAACTGCCGCCGCTCAATCTCCACGCAAGCAGGTGTAGACTGGACAGGTTCGGGTGGAGGACCGTCCCCTGCTGCTGCGACAGAAGATCCTCCCGAAGAGGCAGACGGATCGGGGGATCTATGCTCATATTGAGTAGCTCGGGATACCAAACTCTTCGAGCCCAGTCCGGAACCACAAGAATGACTTGGGCCCGGTCGTGCCGAATCTTCTTCAACACTCTGGGTAGAAGTGGTATAGGCGGAAAGGCGTACAACAGACCGCAACTCCACTCGCGACGAAAAGCGTCGCCGAGCGAGTGCCGCCTTGGAAATTCCAACGCGCAGAACTGATGACATTGCGCGTTCTCTTCGGTGGCGAATAGATCTAACCAAGGCTCTCCCCACTGTAGAAAGAGTCCTTGCGCCACTTCCGAGTGAAGACGCCATTCGTGATCCATCATGCACCTGCGGCTGAGTTCGTCCGCCCTGGCGTTCAGAGAACCTGCCAGGTGTTGAACCATCAGGAACATGCCCTGATGTTCCAGCCATGTCCAGAGGCGCAGAGCCTCCTGACAAAGGGTCCAAGACCCCACCCCGCCCTGTTTGTTGCAGTACCACATGGCGGTGGTGTTGTCTGTGAACACCTGCACTACCTTCCCTTTGACAGAGGGAAGGAATGCCTTGAGTGCAAGCCGGATCGCCCGGAGCTCCAGAATGTTGATATGGAGCCGGGACTCCGCCGGAGACCAGAGGCCTCTGATCTCCGCCTCTCCCATGTGACCGCCCCATCCCAGAAGGGACGCGTCCGTCACAACTGTATGCTCTGGCTGGGGAAGGGAGAGGGATCTGCCCATGACCCATTGCCGGTTCGAGAGCCACCACTGCAACTGTTTTGCAGTCCCCTCCGAGATCTGGACGTGATCGGACAGGTTGCCCTGGTGCTGCGCCCACTGGAACTTCAGGTCCCACTGCAGAGCCCGCATATGCCATCTGGCATGATTGACCAGCAGGATGCAGGAGGCCATGAGGCCCAGCAGCCTCAGGGTCATCCGTACCGAAACCCAGGATAAAGGCCGAAAGATCGGAATCATAGCCTGAATATCCCGGACTCGCCGTTCGGGAGGATAGGCCCGAAACTGCGTCGTGTCCAGAACTGCTCCGATGAAAAGGAGCTGTGGAGAAGGAATTAGATGCGACTTCGGCACATTGATGGAGAACCCCAGCGAGTGCAGGAGTTCGGCCGTAGTCTGGAGGTGGGAGACGACTGCCTGGGACGAGCCCGCCTTCAGCAGCCAGTCGTCGAGGTAGGGGAAGACTGAAACCCCTGCCCGGCGCAGATGAGCTGCGACCACCGCCATCACTTTCGTGAACACCCGAGGGGCACTTGTAAGGCCAAAGGGGAGCACGGTGAACTGAAAATGCTCGGGGCCTACCGTGAACCGAAGGTAACGCCGGTGGGCCGGCAGGACGGGGATGTGGAAATACGCGTCCTGCAAGTCCAACGCTACCAACCAGTCTCCAGGGTCGAGGGCAGTCAAGACCTGAGCTAGGGTGAGCATCTTGAACTTCTCCTTCCGGAGGAAGCGATTGACGTTCCGGAGGTCCAAGATAGGACGCATGTCCTCCTTGTCCTTTTGGGCACCAGAAAGTAGTGGGAGTAGCAACCACGCCCTACTTCTGGGGTCGGAACATGCTCGATGGCCCTCTTGGTCAAGAGGGCCGTGACTTCCTTCCGTAGAAGCACCAAGTGATCCCCTGACATGCGGTGGAATTGAGGTGGCATGGCTGGGGGGTGGTCTCGAAGGGGAGGGAGTAGCCCCTTCGGACAATGTCCAAGACCCACCTGTCCGAGGTGATGGTGCGCCAGTGGGGAAGGTGATGGCGGACCCTGCCCCCTACTGGCGTGCCGTGCACCTGAAAGGAGGGACTAGGAGGGCTTGGAGGCCGCGGACGGGTTGGAGGTGGTGGCCTGACCCGCACGCTGGTTGCCCGATCCGCCACGGCGGAATCCACGTCCTCGGCCACGCGAAGACGCCTGCTGCGCGGGCCGGTGGCTGGGCTGCTGACGTGAAGGGGCGCCCCTACCGTGGCCACGATAGGGGCGAAAAGCAGAAGGTAGCGGAGGGCGTGTAGCAGAAAGGCCCAGGGACTTTGCAGTAGCCCGTGAGTCCTTAAAGCGCTCCAACGCATGGTCTGCTTTGGACCCAAAAAGACCGACTCCATCAAAGGGCATGTCCATGAGAGTATTCTGGACATCCCCTGAAAAACCAGTGGTTCTCAGCCAGGCGTGGCGCCGGAGCGCCACCGTCGTTGCAATCGACCTGCCCAGCGAGTCGGCGGTGTCAAGGCCACAACGGATAGTGTATTTGGCCGCATCCCTTCCTTCCGCAATGGCGCGGGAAAGCAGTGCCTGGACCTCCTCAGGGCACTGGGGCAAAACATCCGCCACCGAATCCCACAGGGAGTGGGTATATCGGCCCAAAAGACAAGCGGTGTTAACGGACCGCAAGCCAGCACTGGAGGAAGAAAAACCTTTCTTCCCAAACTGATCCAGGCGTTTGGATTCCCTATCCGGAGGAGCGGTAGGGAAGGCGGTTTGGGAAGCGGAGGCTTGGACAACCAAGCTCTCAGGAGTGGGGTGGACAGAAAGAAACAGGGGGTCGCCCGGAGCGGGGCGATGGCGTCGTGACACGTTCCGATCCACAGGAGCCCCTGTGTTGGGCTTGGACCAGGCGCCCAAAGAACGTCAGTGAGGGCGTCGTTAAACGGCAGCACAGTCTCCGCAGAGGAGGCTGCCGGCTGAAGCACCTCTGTCAAGATGTTAGGCTTGACCGTCAAAGTAGGGAGCTGGAGACGTAAGGCCCCAGCAGCCCTACGCAACACCGTACCAAAATTGGCCCCCTCCTCCGTAGCCACGGGAGGAGACAGCATGCCAGTGTCAGGAGAAGTATCCAGACCACTGGCCTCCCCTAGACTCTCTGTCCAGTCCTCATCATACTGACAGTTGCGTGTCAGAGGGTCATCAGACCCCTCCCAGTCCTCCTGGTCCTCCTCTGGTTCAAAATAAGGAGGAGGAGGGACATTTGGGACCCAAGGTCCCATCGGCGCCGGAGCCGGCGTCGAGCGACGTCGCTCCGGGTCCATGTCCGGAGCCGGAAGGAACTGGGGGACGACGCCGCCCGGAGCCCAGGGCGGCGTAGAGAACGGCACCGGAGACATCGGCGCCGGCGGAGGTGTCGTGAGGTCGACCGGCGTCGATGGGGGTTGTGGAGCCGGGATCGAGGCCGGGGCCGAAGCCGGAGCCGGGATCGAGGCTGGAGGCTCGGGCGACGCCGGGGCCGGAGCCGCCGGCGACGCCGGAGCAACCCCATCAGGGCCCGCGGGGCCCGAAGGCGCACCGGAGGGGCCTGAAGGCCCGAAGAGGCGGGCCATGGCCGACAGGAACTCCTGTACCTTGGCCGGATCCGCCCCCGAACCCGGGAAGGGCGGGTATGACGGGGCGACTCCACAGGCAAGTCCGGGGCCGCGGGGGCGGGGACGGTGCCGGGAGGGGCCTCAGCCGAGTCGCGAGACCGGCGAGGCGAAGTCCGAGAGCGACGATGCTTCTTGGACTTCTTGTGCTTAGACTTACCGGACGAAGAAGTCGACGACCGGTGTGCACTCCGCGAGCGACCCCTGGACCTCTCACGCGACCGGGGCTTCCGCGGAGCCGAATGCCGGGCCTCGAGGAGCTTTCGAGACCGCTCTCGCAAAGCTTTCGGGTTGAGGGCCTGGCATTCGGGACAAGACTCGGTGTCGTGGCCTCGGCCGAGGCAGAAGAGACACTCCCAATGCGGGTCGGTGACGGACATCATCCGCGCACAGGCGCCGCATCGCTTGAAGCCGGGCATCCCTACGACACCTTAAAGTTGGAAAAACCAGTGAAAAAATCACCAAAAAGTATGGTCAAAAATTGACCAGGGCACTGCTCTTCCCGGATCTGCGCTTGCTGGCGCGGAAAAGAAGAACTGACGTCAGCGCGCAGGGCGGCGCCTAAGTGCTGCCCGCGACGTCATCCCGGCGATCACGACGCCGACGACGGACGCGGAGCCGCACGACGCCGCCTACCGACGCGCAAGGGTACTGCTACGCAAAACTTTCCGGATCCAGCCTGACGCCTGGGGATATTCTAAGGTAAGGAATCTATCGCTAACGTGTCTCTTTCAGATGCACAAGTTACTACTTGTGTAACGATATATCTGTAAGAGACATTAGTTAGTGATAGATTCCTTACCTTAGAATATCCCCAGGCGTCAGACTGGATCCGGAAAGTTTTACTAGCAGTACCCCTTCCCGCCAGTAGGTGGCGTCGTGCGGCTCCGCTTCCGTCGCTGGCGTCGTAAGCGCCGAGATGACGTCACGGAGACTACTTAGGCGCCACCCATGCGCGCTGACGTCAGTTCTGTACACGACTTTCCGCGCCAGGAACGCAGAGCCATGCAAGAAACTGACCACTGGTGCCATGAAACTAGGGCCCTAAAAGGGATGACCTTAACCCTAGAAATCAGTTCGCAGAACGGGGAGGATGGGTGGGGCGGTAAGGAATCTATCACTAACTAATGTCTCTTACAGATATTACGTTACACAAGTAGTAACTTGTGCATCTGAAAGAGACACGTTAGTGATAGATTCCTTACCTTAGGATACCCCAGCAATACCAACCCTGGTGGTGGGTCTTCGAATAGAATACACCAGAAAGTCACGGAGAACAGAATGGCCAAAGAAGCCGTCTCTCCGGACTGGACTGTCAAGGCAGTAATGCTTGGTAAATGTGTGCAGCGAGGCCCACGTGGCTGCCTGACAAATATCCTGCAAGGGAACGCCGCGTCCCAAGGCAGTAGTGGCTGCTGTTGCCCTGGTAGAATGGGCACGCAGTCCCACAGGAGGCTCCTTTTTAGCCAAGGAGTAACACGCTTTGGTGCACAAAACAACCCACCGAGAGATGGTGCGTTTGTGCACGGCCCGACCTTTTTTGTCGCCCACGTAGCCAACAAAGAGCTGGTCATCCACCCGGAACTGTTGTGTGCGCTTGAGATAGAACGAGAGTGCATGTTTTGGGTCCAGACGATGGAGCCTCTCTTCCTCTTTTGAAGGATGCGGAGGCGGAAAGAAAGTGGGCAAAGTGATGGTCTGCCCGATGTGGAAGGGCGTGACAACCTTTGGCAAGAAAGAAGGACGGGTCCTTAAAACCACCTTGTCCGGATGTACAGAAAGGAAAGGAGGTTTAGAATAAAGAGCCTGGAGCTCACTCACTCTTCTGGCAGAGCTGATAGCTACCAGGAAAGCAGTCTTTAGAGTAAGAAGACGTAAAGGACAGTTATGAAGGGGCTCGAAGGGAGCGCACATCAGATAGGTCAAGGCAAGATTTAAGTCCCATTGAGGCATTATGAAAGGCACGGGAGGAAACGTGTGTGTAATGCCTTTGAGGAAACGGTTAACAACCGGGGACTTAAAAAGAGAAGGCTGATCTGGAAGCCGTAGAAAGGCGGAGATGGCCGAAAGATAACCTTTGATAGTGCCCAGAGCAGAGCCCTGCTCGGCCAAGGATAGAAGGAACAGAAGAACCTCAGAAAGAGGGGCAGAGTGGGGATCCACAGCCTTTGCTGTGCACCATGCCACAAATTTGTTCCACCTGCAGGCGTATACCGTCTTAGTGGAGGGACGCCTGGTGCCAGAATGACATCACAGACTTCGGGAGGCAGATCGAAAGCTGTCAAATGTCGCCGCTCAATCTCCACGCATGGAGGTGGAGGCTGGACAGGTTCGGGTGGAGGACCGTCCCCTGCTGCTGCGACAGAAGATCCTCCCGAAGAGGCAGTCGGATCGGAGGATCGATCGCCATGCTGAGTAGCTCAGGATACCAGTATCTTCGTGCCCAATCCGGAGCCACAAGGATGACTTGGGCCCGGTCGCGCCGAATCTTCTTCAGCACTCTGGGCAGAAGTGGTATAGGCGGAAAGGCGTACAATAGACCGCAAAGCCACTCGCGACGAAAAGCGTCGCCGAGCGAGTGCCGCCTTGGAAATTCCAACGCGCAGAATTGATGACATTGCGCGTTCTCTTCTGTGGCGAATAGATCTAACCAAGGCTCTCCCCACTGCTGAAAGTGACCATGCGCCACGTCCGAGTTCAGACGCCATTCGTGATCCATCAAGCACCGGCGGCTGAGTTCGTCCGCCCTGGCGTTCAGAGAACCCGCCAGGTGTTGAACCACCAAGGTAATGCCTTGATGTTCCAGCCATGTCCAGAGGCGCAGAGCCTCCTGACATAGGGTCCAGGACCCCACCCCGCCCTGGTTGTTGCAATACCACATGGCAGTGGTGTTGTCCGTGAACACCTGCACTACACTTCCCCGGACAGAGGGAAGGAATGCCTTCAGTGCAAGTCGGATCGCCCGAAGCTCCAAAAGGTTGATATGGAGCCGGGACTCTGCCGGAGACCAGAGGCCTCTGATCTCCGCCTCTCCCAAGTGGCCACCCCATCCCAGGAGGGACGCATCCGTCACCACTGTGTGCTCCGGTTGGGGGAGGGAGAGGGATCTGCCATTGACCCAATCGCGATTCGTGAGCCACCACTGCAGTTGTCGTGCAGTGCCCTCCGAGATCTGGACATGATCGGACAGGTTGCCCTGATGCTGTGCCCACTGGAACTTCAGGTCCCACTGCAGAGCCCGCATATGCCATCTGGCATGTTGCACCAGCAGGGTGCAGGAGGCCAGCAGGCCCAGGAGCCGGAGGGTCATCCTGACTGAAACCCGGGATAGAGGCTGAAAGATCGGAATCATAGCCTGAATATCCCGGACTCGCTGCTCGGGAGGAAGAACCCGAAACAGCGTCCAATCCAGAACCGCTGCGATGAAGGGGAGCTTCTGAGATGGACTCAGGTGCGACTTCGGCACGTTGATGGAGAACCCCAGCAAATGCAGGTGGTCGGCCGTAGTCTGAAGGTGGGTGACGACTGCCTGGGGCGAGCCCGCCTTCAACAACCAGTCGTCGAGGTAGGGGAAGACTGACACGCCTGACCTGCGCAGATGAGCTGCGACCACCGTCATCACCTTCGTGAACACCCGAGGGGCGCTGGTAAGGCCGAAGGGGAGCACGGCAAACTGAAAATGCTCCTGGCCTACCGTGAACCGCAGGTAACGCCGGTGGGCCGGCAGGACGGGGATGTGAAAATAGGCGTCCTGCAAGTCCAACGCTACCATCCAGTCTCCAGGGTCGAGGGCAGCCAAGACCTGAGCCAGAGTCAACATCTTGAACTTCTCCTTCCGGAGGAAGCGATTGACGTTCCTGAGGTCCAAGATGGGGCGCAAGCCCCATTGTCCTTCTTGGGGACCAGAAAGTAGTGGGAATAACAACCACTCCCTACTTCTGGCCCAGGAACACACTCGATGGCCCCCTTGGCCAAGAGGGCTGTGACTTCCTGCAGGAGAAGTGCCAAGTGGTCCCCCGACATGCGGTGGAACTGAGGTGGCATGGCTGGAGGGGTGGACTGGAAGGGAAGGGCGTAACCCTTGCGGATGATCTGCAACACCCACTTGTCCGAAGTGATAGCGTGCCAGTGGGAGAGATGAAGGCGGACCCTGTCACCCACTGTTGTTGAATGCCCCACAAGGCTCGGATTAGGAAGGTTTGGAGGCCGAAGCGGCGGGGGCGGAGGTGGACTGACCCCCACGCTGATTCCCAGATCCGCCCCTGCGGAAACCGCGACCGCGCTGAGGCTGGTTCTGCTGCAACTGTGTCCCACACCGCGTGGGAATAGCGGCCCAATAGGCAGGTGGTATTCACCGACCGCAGCCCCAAGCTGGCCGAAGAGAACAAACGTTTACCGAACTGTTCCAGCTTCTTATAGTCCTTATCCAGCGGAGCCGTGGGAAAGGCACTCTGCGACGTCGAAGCTTGGATGACCAGACTCTCGGGCGTAGGATGAGTGGTCAAAAAAGCGGTGTCACCAGGCGATGACGCCTGGCAACATTTTTATCCACAGGGGCCCCATTGGATGGCCGCGACCAAGTGCCCAGCAAGACGTCGGTAAGGGCGTCGTTAAACGGGAGCAGGGGCTCAGACGAGGTGGTCGCCGTCTGGAGCACCTCAGTAAGGAGGTTAGTTTTGAGGGCCACCATAGGGATATCTCAGCTGCTCGACGGAGCACCATTGTGTAGGAGGCGCCCTCCTCCATAGTAGGCGGGGGAGAGGCAAACCCCGGGTCAGAAGAGACATCGAGGTCGCCGGCGTCCTCCAAGTCATCCGCCCAGTCCTGCTCGGAGTCACACTGACGGGCGAGAGGGTCCTCGGACCCCTCCCAGTCGTCCTCCACCACCGCCGCCGGTGGCACCGACCGCGGCGGCGGGGCAGGAGCCGGAGAGGGAACATACAGCGTCGGGAACGGTGTCGGAAACGGCGCAGTGTCCCAATGCGGATACCAGGTAGGAACAAAATGGTCCTGGAACCTGGGTAAGGGCGGGACGAAAGGCACCCACTACTGCGGAGCCGAGGGCGGCGCTGGGGCCGGAGCCGGCAGCGTTGGACCTTGTGGCGCCGTGGCACCAGCGGCGCAGTATCCTGTGGCGCCGATGCTGGATCCGCCGGCGGCGCCGGCAGTCCAACAGGATCCAGACACGGGACCGCGGGGCCCGAGGGCGCGCCGGCAGGAGCCAGAGGCCTAAAAAGGGGTCCATGGTAGCAAGAAATTCTTGCACCTGTGCGGGAGTCGCCGACGGACCCGGGTAAGGCGGGTAGGCCGCGGGACTCTCTAGCTCCAAAGGAGCAAGGCCCTGTCCCCCTCATCCGCATCCGAGGACCGGCGGGGGGGACGTCGGAGAGCGAACACGGCTTCTTCGACTTCTTTTTGTGTCGTCTCTTACCCGAATCCGAGGGTGACGAGGAGCGATGGCTGTGGCCCCGCGAGCGTTCCCTGGAACGGCCTCTGGACCGGGAACGGCGCGGGGACGAGTGCCGGACCTCCAGCAGTTTCCGGCGCCGCTCCCGCAAGGCCTTTGGGGCCATGGCCCGACAATCCGGACAAGACCGAGAGTCGTGGTCGGTCTCCAGGCAGTAGAGGCAAACATCGTGGGGGTCCGCCACCGACATGTTGCGACGGCAGGCCCCACAAGACTTAAATCCAGGCATCCCTACGTGCACCAGGAAACCAACTGGAAAAAGAGGGACAAAAGCCCCAAAAGAGATCGTCAAAAAATGACTAGGGTACGTGCTCTAACCGGATCTGCGCTTTCTGGCGCGGAAAAAGAAAGAACTGACGTCAGCGCGCATGGGTGGCGCCTAAGTAGTCTCCGTGACGTCATCTCGGCGCTTACGACGCCAGCGACGGACGTGGAGCCGCACAACGCCACTTACTGGCGCGCAGGGGTACTGCTAGCAAAACTTTCCGGATCCAGTCTGACGCCTGGGGATATTCTAAGGTAAGGAATCTATCACTAAAGTGTCTCTTTCAGATGAACCAACGCAATGAGCATTCTCCCAACCAATCATTCTCAGGGAGCTGGAGTTGTGAGGAAGAAAATAATGCTTTGAGCAGATGATACATTGTAGTTTGAAAAATTAAAACGATTTTAAAGTTGGGTTTTGTGTACAGGTCTGTGACTGTCCCGAAACCGACGCACGCGCATGCTCGATTTCTCGATTTACATTGATAAGCAAGCGGTTCTCAGGCCTCTACTTCCCTGGACATAACTCTGCGTGATCTCGCAGAGTTTTATTGTAACTCCGCAGGGTAAAACTCCGCGAGTTCTGCCCACCCCTAGCAACAAGACTAGCAGAAAAATGTAATTGACCATGTCCAAAAATGCATGAGTTTATTTACTAAGGTGCCAGACCGTATTCAGAGAACAAAAGGCAGACTACCAGAGGAAAACAACTTCTTTCCAAATGCCTCAATATGCTTAGATTCTGTGTATGGGGGAGTAGAAGTAAATGTTATTGGGTTGATATTACTGATTGACAGCTGGACCAAGCAGCTTACTGAATGCTGAGCAGGAAATGCAGACTGGAGGGGCTGAACTTGGTTTCGTCCAAGTGGCCATGAGAGTGACCCTAAGTGCCTCACTGAAGGGCAACTGAGGCTCTGCAGAGGTTGGTCCTGGGTAAAGAATTACAGTAAGTAGGCTAGATATTTTTCTACATTGGGCAGCCACAGGCCAAGGACTTCCACTGCCCGGTGCACCACAACTGCAAAAGAAGCACTCTCTGCCATGAGTGGGCTAGTTGGCGATTCAAACATCTCCTGGAGAATTATCCGACCCACCCATATGTCGAAGTTCCAAACAAAGCGCTGCAGTTAGATCTATATAATGAGGGGGGATCAAGCTGTCTGCCTCCTCATTGTCATTATCATGGGAAATGTGTTGCAACCCTTGCTCAGCACCCAAGTCAAAGAGGGATTTCAACTCAACCTATAGCAAAAAAATTCTTATACTTCATCCCCCTTCCTGCTAGGAAGACAGTAGCCGTAGTGCTGATCCTTTCGCGCTTACACTACTGTAACAGCCTCTTAGCGGGAGCTAATAAACATTAAAGAGACTACAGATGGTCCAAAACGCAGCTCGCCTAGTCCTGAAATTACCGCGTAGGTCCTCCGCATCAGCGGCTCTTAAAACCCTCCATTGGCTTCCACTACACAAGAGGATCTTGTTCAAAATACTCTTAATTACCTTCAGAGGAGTGTCAAAACTTGGCCCAACGTACCTCTCAGCTAGATTCACCCCATACACCACGACTAGAACTCTCAGATCTTCATCGGCAAACCTCCTCAAACCTCCCTGTTTTAGATATAAAACCAAGGGAGGAAAAACTGTAGCCGCTCTAGGAACCAAAGCATGGAATCTCATGCTAACTCAACTGAGGCTCTTCAAAACAGAAACAGTTCAGGAAGGCACTGAAGACCTGGATTTTTAGATCTTAAGACGAATTCTGCCTATCCCTCATATAGGTCTCTCCACCCCCTGCTCAGCCTTGACCTTCATCCGCCTAGCGCCAGGATGCTCCTTCCGGAGTGACAGTTCGCGCTTTACAAATACACAAATCAAATCAGTATTAGCATTGTGGAAGAGGCTGGAGGTAGGTTCAATTTTGGCTTCTGCGATTTGGTTATTTCATTGTGCAACATAGGCTTGGTGTGGCTGACATCGGATCTGGATCAAAGAACGGTGTCCGATCGGATCTGGTGCAGGCCTTGGGGCTGGAGTAGAAGTTTGGACTGGTGTCAGCACAGGGCCAAGTCCTTCAGTGATAGTCAGGACTGAGGGAAGGCCACCAGTGTAAGAGCGCCTGGTGGCTCCTGCGCTTCAGTGGAGCCCAAAGGCACTCTAGAGGTATTCAACATCTTAAAAATTTGCAGCATGGTCTCTTTAAGGGCCTCCATCTGCTGCGGGTCGACAATGGCCTAAGAAATTCAGAATGTGCTAGGACCAGCTGCAGAACAGACTCCGAGTCGACCTTATGCTTTTGGTGTGCCTTAGACCTACTAGATGACTTTGAGCAGGACCCGGATTTAGCGTGGGTACAGTCTTGAGATCTGGAGCGAAAGTGGCCCAGAAACTGAGTGGCACCACTACTTCGAACATGATCTCTTCTTATGTTCTGAGACATTCAACTTTGCTTTTTGCTCCCTGATTGTCTTTAGGTGCATCAGGGAGCACTTGCCGCATGACTGAGACATGACCAAAGCCCAGGCACCAAAGACCCACGTCATGGAGGTCCATGACCAACATCTGCATTCTGCAATGGGGGCACTGGTAGAGTCCTCTGGTTGCAGATGGAGACATTAGCACACTATTAAAGAAGTTTAAAGACATCTGAAAATCAACAAAATTAGGAGTGAAATTTCGGATCCGCGTTTAAGGGCTGGGAAATTAAGGAACTGACTGCGTCTATATGGAGATGTGCTCTGTCACTGCTCGGGATAACTATAGCTTGAAAATTCTCTGGATCCAGTCTGGGGCCTAAAAGTATAGTAATGGGGAGGAATCTTCAGTCAGAAGTATCCATCAGAAAATAGTAGTTACAGATTCAGAACAAACATTCACATAATTTCAGTGCATACTATGAGGCCACAAAAATATGCATTCATTTAGCCAAATACTGCAGCCAAATCAATAATAGAGAACACCTTTGTATCACAACCGACAATATGAGTCGCTTTTAAAAAAAGAAAATTTAAGTACACCCTCTATTTTTAAGTTCATATCCTTTATGTCCTCTCTTACTCCATGCATAGATCTCCACAGCGCTCCCGTCAATACTGGTTTCTTGTTCTTTGCATTTTCAATTTAGTTTTTTAAGCACTGTAGTCAAATGAGTCCACTTACTTGAATCACATCGCCTGTATACACACAGTTTAATCATATTCACCCAACAATCTTTGCTCCTCTTCATGCTAACTAAATGTACCTTTAATTTCTTTATGCATTCAGCTATGTACGTTAAAAGCAGCTCATTTCATACCAATCTTTGAAGCTTTATATGAATTGTCCTAAGAACTGCTCGTTTTTGAGGCATTTTCCCTGATGTGTGTACTTGGGTTATTATGCTGCTCAACAGAGTTGCAATCATAATATAAGTATGCATTTATCACATTTGCCTTTACATATTTTGAAAACTTTACAAAACACTTTGGATAAAAGTGCAGTGGGAAAAACGAACCGATATACTTTCTGACTGATAAATCTTGCCTACAATTTAAAGAGTAATTATACACCCAACTGATACGCAAATTGGGGATGCAAAGGTACTACTGTCACTACAGGAAATGTTAACTTTCTTCAAAGGTTCTATGCTATTATATAATGCATAACACTGCTTTTTTAATAAGTACAATAACATTTTTTTATGTATAGTGCAATTACCTACATTATTTTTTTATATATCCACAGGTACAAATCAAAGATGAAATTGTTAGAACAATGTTACTCACATTTAATGTTCTTTGTCGGAGCCTTGTCCTGGCTAGCCAACATGAACCATGCAGCCAACTACACAAATATTACCAGCTCTTTGTATGTAAAGCATGGCAACTGGAGTCTAACAACAGCACAAACAGAATCCAGTGCTGTGGTAACATCAAATAGGAGTACACTGAAGAAAGCCTTTTTGGGAAATATGTCTCTGACGACTTCTAAAACGAGGAGTTTTTCCTTTTTATCAAATTTATCAACCACAACAACTGGCAAGAATGCAATTTCAAATGCATCAACATCCAAAACTGGCAATAATTTGTTCTCAAACAAATCAATGGCAACCATTAATGCTACATTTGCAACATCACCTGCTACTACTGGGGATCATCAAAGAACACTCACAACTAATGGTAAGACTGGAGTTACCAACTCAAGTGACTGCAAAGAAACACAAAGAGGTACTTTAATGATCAGCATCATCATAATAGCTATCCTCGTTCTTCTTTGTACATTTCTGCTCATAGCAACTATAGTTCTTGCAAATCAGGTGTCTAAGCTGAAAGGTGCAGCACAAAGCAAGCGCCCTACAAGAAACAATGGGGATTTCTTGACCATCAGCAGCAGTTTATGGCCAGGGGGATCAAACAAATGGAAGAGCTCACAACTCTTAACCGGAGCAAACCTTAGCATGGATGACCTGTCTATTGATGATGCGACTACCTCTAGGAGGCAAAAAACCAAAGAAGGAACAATCGAGAAAATTACAGAACAAAATGGAAAATCCAAAAAGGAATACGAGTTAGAAAAAAACACAAATCCAAACAGTCAAGACAGCGACATGGGACAAATGCCCAATGAAGATTTGAAGTGCTGATCAAATGTTTGTGTGAGAAACCAATGACATACCTTTTAGAAGAGGTGTCAAATAAGCCATCTAGAAAGGATTTTGACATCTTGACCACTTACTCCTACTGTAGTATTTTAACAGCTCCATCCACCCACCTTTCTTGTATATGCATGGATCAGTGCAATTATATCCCTTTCTCCCCAAATCCCTTATTTTGAATATCAACTGTGGCTTTTCTACACAATGCTTACATCATTCTGCATAGCTGCCTGCCTAGCCTTGCTATTAAAAACGATACAATCTAAGAGAGAAGCACCCCAGCCACAATGTGTAGGCTGTGGATAAATCAAACAAACAATAAAAAGAACTGTAAAAATGTTGTGAACATTTACTTTTCCAGAAAACCTAATTGTTTAAATGGGCTAAGCAACATAGATTCGTACATTAAACTGTAATGCAGTCAACTTGTTGTTTTAAATTTAAAAATAGTATTCTTAAAAGGACTCCCAAGTCATTGATTTATGCACATCCTGTAAATAACTTGAGCCATGTATGGATTGTGTGAATCTTTATAAATTTTAAAACAATTCAACAGAGCAATGTTAACATTCCTATAGGAGAGTGGTCAACAACATTTTATCCTCATCTAGTTCATGTTTTAATTTTTGTTTCTACTTAGTCCCAAATAATGGAGATTCCGAACTTAGGCAAGAAATTGCTGAGTTGTGTAGAAAGAGTGGCATCACAATGCTACTGCAATACCAACACAGTTATTAAACTTATTTGACATTTAGTGTCACATTAACTTTGAGAACCTTCTATTGCAATGCTGTAGATTTATGGAGAGAGAACAATGCATTTATAGCAATATACCACAACGCTGGATGCAGTAGGATAGATGGTAAAACAGAACCCAAACCGGACTACTTGTAATACTAGTTCTCCAACACGGCTATTTATTTATTATATTCCTAAACGCTTGATTATCTCATATGAAAGGCCTCCTGCAACACTTTGTATTTCAGAGAAATCTTTCTTTCAAAAAAGCAAAATGTTATGACCCTTTGAGCAGGACAATGCAGTGAAATAAAAACAAAATACTGTTTTTATGCTTTACACACAGTTATACCAATCTCAAGCACAACATTTAAAAACAAACTAATTATAAATGGATATTGGAAATCTTAAAGCTTAAAAAAGAAATGATGCTTATGTGATGGCAAATAAGCTACTAGCCAGCAATTTTTTCATGAATACTGGATTGGCCTATAGCATTAGTTCTTAACCTTTTGACTTCTACAAACCTCCCTGGGTCGCACCTTGAAACCGGAGACCTCCAATCTATTTCCATGATTTTAACCTCTACAATAATAGACAAACAAGCATTTGCAATGCAATAGGTCTCGCATTTGCGAGAGTTTAAGCTATTCACATTGTAAAGGACAATGCCTTTTATTTATCTGTTTTGACAACACATATAAAAAGCATTGTCATTTACAATGCCAATAGCTTAAACTCTCGCAATGTGAGACCTATTCAAAGAAGAGATTGCCGTTGTCCCGGGCTGCTTGGCATAAGCATAAATCTTGGAATTCCTTGACATAATTCCAAGCTTGAGACATTGGATGAGATCTAGATCATTTATTAACATATGATCATAACACAAAATGTTCTGGTTCTGTTAACATGATGTAGAATGGAGCAATAAGCCTGCATCGGCCAATGAGAATTGCTTTTGGATTAGATGAAGCGGATTTTCTAAAGTTCATTTGGCATACAATGACATTATCTTAATGCTACTAAGACCAGATGAGACAGGCCTTCTGGTTGTTGAGAAAAAAGATGTCTCTTTTATTATCAAAAACATTTCTATTTTGTCACAGAACTACTAGAGGATCATGTCTATTCTGTCACAGAAGTGCTAGGGGATCATTTCTGCCCTGTCATAGAACTGCTAGAGGATCATTTCTGCCCTGTCATAGAACTGCTAGAGGATCATTTCTGTCCCGTCATAGAACTGCTAGAGGATTAGTCAGTTTAGTCAAACCTGGGTTAAAGAAGCTTTGTATCCTCAACTATGGTCTTAATGGTAAAGTACAATGCCAGAATTGATTATACATAACGGCCAACCTCTTTATTCTAGCAATTCCAGCTTTTCAACTTACAGTCGCGTATGTGTGCTGTAGAAATCTGTTATTGAAATTGGGTTGTCCGAAAAAGTTTTCGGTAGTAGTTGTGTAAAAGTAAGTAGCTTGATCTATATGTGTGTGTGTGCATGTGTGTGTGTGTGTGTGCATGTGTGTGTGTGTGTGTGCATGTATGTGTGTGTGTGTGCATGTATGTGTGTGTGTGTGCATGTATGTGTGTGTGTGTGCATGTATATGTGTGTGTGTGTGTGTGTGTGTGTGCATTTGTGTGTGTGCATGTATATGTGTGTGTGCGCATGTATGTTTATATGTGTGCTGTAGAAATCTGTTATTGAAATTGGGTTGTCCGAAAAAGTTTTCGGTAGTCGTGTAAAAGTAAGTAGCTTGATCTATATGTGTGTGCATGTATATGTGTGTGTGTGTGTGCATGTATATGTGTGTGTGTGTGTGTGCATATGTGTGTGTGTGTGTGTGTGCATGTATGTATGTATATGTGTGTGTGTGTATATATCTATCTATAATGCTGTATATATTATTTAAACAACTGAGCAGCTACACCATAACTAAAGAGCTGCTGTCTTCAGCTCTGCAAAGCTGATACATGGAGCCCCCTCTCAGGCTTTTTTGTTGTGGTGGGCCACATGGTTAGATTGACTCCCTTTTTTTAGTCTTAGTTTGAACCACGATTGTAGGAAATGGCACCTGCACTATGTAACCAATACATGACTGTGTTCGTGGGGTCTCTGTTGGTGTTGAAGAGACTAGCTGTTTAAGACTAACTCTGGTTACCTAGGCTGTGGCTGTGACTTGGGTCTGTGAAGTCATAGTATTAAATGCTTTTGTTAGGGCAGAGACCACCTACCGCATCTGCTGGCATATCTCCCTGCAGATAACTGCTTTTAATATATATGACCTCAGGGTAGCTTTCCCGTGTTGCTTGAAATTTGAGGACTTTTTCTTTGAGTTGTTTCTTTACGTTTTGTAATTTGGTTTGGATTTGAGCATGGTTTGTGCCACTTCTGTGTCATTCTTTTGGAGGTTCAGAACTATGGTACTTTGTTGCGCTATGTGCAATTGCTGGCTTTGCAATTACTTCATGCTTCAGGAATGGAACTTTACTCTTCCTGTGCATCTAATGTTTTCATTGGTGCACTGTTAGAAAGAAGTCCAGTCTGAACAGAAAACATTTGAGTCAGGAAATTAACTGGGTAACGCGAACAATCCAGAAAGTCGCTTAAGTATCCTGTTAAAGTGTGGCGGCTTTGAAATGCAAACATTGGCTCTGAACGAAAGCACCAACTTTTCCCCCAGAACAGCGGTCTAGTAATAGCAAGGAGCTGAGGCAGTCAAGAAAGGCTGAGAGAATCGTGACTTCACGGTTTTTCGGTGCGCACGCAGCTTTGAGCAACTGTGCAGGTCTTTTTGTGGTATTTCATACGATAATGATCTATTCCAGACGCATTCCTTCAATTTCGCGGGCACTTTTGTAAAAATTGCGGCATTTTTACAAAAGTGCCGATTTCGCGGCTGATAATGCTGAGTCCTGAAGGAAGACTGACTGCTACCACAACATGTGTTTACCCTTCACAGGGAACACTGTCTTCACGCTTCCGCTGATAAAGTCAGCCTTTGCTGTCAACAAGGTGTGCAGTCCGTCTCTTCGCCTTAAGAAACTCTAGACTGCAAGTTGTTCTGCCTTCCATGCTTTCTTACTATAGCGCATAGATGTAGACATTTGGGTGTAAGGTTCTCAAAAACATTTTTAATGATATTCTAACAATGCTAGAAATTTTCATTTTATTCTTATTATTCATAATGTGCCTTCATGCTGTTTTTAGAATATTCTGTGTAGTTGATTTACATGTACTGAGAAACAGATTGTTCCTGTAGTAATAAACACTTTTAACGTAAAAGTGTTCATTCCTCGTAGTACAGTGTGCGTGATATTGTGAATAACAAAAAAAGGTTTGTTGCTGGTTCCACGGTGCCCCCGATTCCTTTTTGGGATTGTTAGGAACCCAAAGGCATGTTTCTATGTTAATTACACATTGAATACTGTTTTGCGGGGCTACAATAATCTGTCTTTCACATTCATCGCTGGTGTATTGAACCAAGTTCACCCGTGTCATCCGTGGATGGGAAAGCACACCTTGCAGAGTTACGCCAAAGTCGTAACTTATGCAACAGAAGCAGTCAGATCTGTCTTCTGGCTGCAGTTCTTCAGTTGGTACTGGATTCATGTCTTGCTCCTGAGAAACACCCTGCCTGTGTGCCATTTCAGAGTGGTGACATGTGGACACATGCAATGGCGCCTGCACGGTGTGTGCTTTGGTATGAGTAGCAGCAGATGCAGACTATCCAATTCCTTTAGTTCACTGTTGCGTACTGACTGGGAACAACTGAGGATCATAAAACAACACAGCTGGAACCTTAAACCTCATGACACACCCAATCAAGAGAAACTAAGAAACTTGTTGCAGTTTAACTTTGAGAGTTCTGCTGAGAGACTAACAGAAACGTTAAAGTGTTTCTGACCATCTCTGAATCTATGTAAGAGATGTAAATACTTGCACGCTGTGTAGTAGTACCAAGCTTATCCTCTCATCTGTGTAAGTACACTAATCCTAATTATTTATATGGCACATTACACAAAGTGCAATTAGTAAGTATTAATGGGTTCTCACTTGAACCCATAACTTTAATATTATAATTGCATTTATATAGTGCTTACTACTCCTGACGAGGCGTCAAAGCGCTTTTCGGCAAGTAGCACGCTACTTCTGAACCCAAAAAGGATTAGTGGTGAATTAGCATAAGGAAATATGAAATTAATTTGAGTGGTGGACATGTGATGCTGTTATTTGGGTTGAAAAGGATAATGGAGAGATAGAAGAGGGAGGGGTTTGCACTTATATAGAGCTTGGTACCCCCGATGAGGCATCAAAAACGCTTTTCGAGGAGTAGCACGCTACTCCGGAACCCAACTAGGATTAGTGGTGCATTAGTATAGGGAAATATGAATTTAATTTTAGCTGTGGACATGTGAGTATGTTAGCTGGATTGAAAAGGATAGTGGAGGGATAGAAGAGGGAAGGGTTTAGAAAGAGTTTATTTGGAAAATAGGGTTTAGAAAGGCTTGTTTGGTAGATCTAAATAGTAAAAAAGGTTTAAGATGATGCAAGGGAGGGCTAGAGGAGGGAAAAGTCTAGAAAGGGTTCTTTTGGGGATCATAGTAAGGGAAGAGTAGGGAAGAGTCTAGAAAGGGTTATTTTGGGGATCACAGTAGTAGAATGGGGTTTGAGATGAGTCAGAGAGCGGAGGTAGAGGATATATTGAGAGGGGGTATAGGGTAAGAAATAGGGTAGTGCATCGGAGAGAGTAGTAGATTGAGGTTTGGGATGAGTCGGAGAGTTGAGGTAGAGGATATATTGAAAGAGGTATGGGTTGAGATATAAGGTAGTGCATTGGAAATGCTGAATTAGGAGTAAAGTAATAAATATAAAGCTACATAAGCACATATGTATTTTATTGTTTATATAGCACAAACCAAGCAGGATAGCCATCTAGCACTGTTCAGAATTGGGGATGTACACATTTCCATTCCACAATAATATTATTTTTCACAAATTTACAATTGCATTACGCATTTACAATTTCTGGCCCAAAAGGCTTACTTGATTTGTCTAGAATAGCACGATTTAAATCCAGGATGGAGCTCGGATTAAATCCCAGGTCACCAGTTGGCAGCTTAGTCATTAGACCACATCTCGACCTCTAAGGAAAGATTGAGTTAAACCCTGAGAGGTTTCAAACATATGCCTTACAAGTTACTTGTAGATGTTTGAAGCGCGCGCACAGCTCAATGAGCTGTTTGGCTAACACTGTAATTTGCAACCTGAAGCTAGGTCAAGAATTGGCTATTTTAAGTCAATTTAAACATGCGACCAGAAGGTGCACACGCATATTCCCGTGAAATGAATTAAAAAATACCCCGTGGGCCGACTCATTCACTCTGGTCTTCGTGACTGCACCCCCAGCCCCCTCTGCTGCCACCCCAATTCGTGGGTTCCTAAACAAATGTTTTCCATTTCCAGCACCGATGGAAACAGATGACCGTTCTGTGTCTGCCCGTGTGGCCAGCAGACTCCAGAGAGTCGAGCCCACCTGAGA
This sequence comes from Calotriton arnoldi, assembly GCA_963921515.1. Taxonomy (NCBI): domain Eukaryota; kingdom Metazoa; phylum Chordata; class Amphibia; order Caudata; family Salamandridae; genus Calotriton; species Calotriton arnoldi. The sequence goes on along the minus strand of CAWUFW010000902.1, from coordinate 3,222,903 downwards.
TACAGGTAGCGTCGGGGAGGAGAGAGGGTGGTACTCGTAGCTGATAACCTGGGGTTGAAGAGAAGCCCGTCTAATGGCAGATAATAGGGCGGATGGGGAGATAATGTGTCTGCAGATGTCCACTCTGGGCTCCGCACTGGGCTGTAAACCTCTCACTGGGCACTAACTGCAGCCCGCCCTCGACAGCGGGACACAACTGGACAGGGCTGGAAACCCATCAGCTGCCTCCAGATAAAGGAACAATGGCAGCGTCTCTGCAGCCGCCCGACGCCCGCACACCTCACAGGGGCGCACTGTGCACCATGCACGAATAAATACTGTTTACAGCGTTTGTTTCTATGTCTTTTGCTGATCTGCTGAAACCTGCTTCATGCATTAACTTGTCCATGAAAAGTAGCTTTTAATTTTGTTTCTGAACACCTAACGCCTGCGCCCAAATCTAATGGTTTTGTGAGCTCTGGTGTTGGGGTTAAACTCCAGCAAAAAAAAAACAAGCATTTGCAATGCAATAGGTCTACTGTTCGAATTACTAAACTATTTGTCAGACGTCGCATATTATTTCTCGTCCTGTCCTCCATGACTTCACCAGCTCCGTTACGACCAACCCCGTATTCCTTCACTGGGCCCCTAGTCCGCTTCTACCCCAGCCCCGCGGCCCCGGCCCCGCCCCCACTACAGCCAGCAATCTTTATACTTCTCCCAGTCCATCCCTCTACCTGAGTTCCAAGTCCGACTCAAGTGAAACAAGCGGCAGTGAAGCTATTGTAAATAAAAAAAAAAAACACGCCCGCGAGTGGTGCGCGCGCGCCACAGCGAAACATGTGGTTTCAATTATCGCGCCCGTGTCTGGGCACGATAATTGAAACCACATGGCCTATTGGTAATAGCCTATTGGTGTCTATTACGCGCACCAAGCGCGTAATAGACACCAGTAGGCCATGGGCGGAGCAATGCGCCCGCCTTTAGCCAATTGCGTGCAGTCTTTTAGAAAATGACGCACGAAAACGCCAATGGGGTAGCACAAAAGGAATCGCACACGCACGAGCGTGTGCGAATCCTAGGTCAGTGCTGAATCCCCGTTTTTTCATGTACTAAATGTATTGCGCTGCGCGAGCACTGCTACGCAGTGCAACGCTAGGCGCGAGACCTAAAAAGTACACAAACAAGTACACACTATATAAACTCATCACGTCTGCTTTCTTCTGCAACAGCATGTTTAAATATGAGAGTATACACTGGTATGAGAAAAAGGTCATATTCACAAATCAATAGGTAGTCATGTGAAATCAGAGCTCTCAGCAGAGATGATGGAACATAAGTACTCACTGGAATGACATTGGCCTAAGGCAACAATAGAATTTAGTGAGGACAAAGATGGAAACACTGTCTGTGTAAAGATGTGACAAAAAGAGTGACGTACGAGTTACTTACCTTCGGTAACTATGTATCTCGTAGAGACGTTGTCTAGCTGCAGATTCCTTAACTTAGATTATCCCCAGGCGTCAGACTGGATCCGGAAAAATTTTGCACAACACTACCTCTGCGCGCCGGGGGGCGGCGCCGCCTGGCTCCGCCCTGACATCGTCCCCGGACATGACGTCAGTGGAGCTACATAGGACCCCCGGCGCGCTGACGTCAGTTTTCTTCGGAGGACCTTTTCCGCGCCACATCGCGGAGCCCCCAGTAACACTGTGAGAGTATGGGAACAGTGTGCGAATAAAAAAAAGAAAATGGGTGAGAAAGCACCATGACCAACAGTGAGAAGCACTGTTGACTGAAAGGTGTTGAAAAGGAAAGAGCAGAGCAATACATGGAGAAGCTATTTCGCAAAAGCGAAGTGAATGTCACCCCTGAGGGAAATAGATGTATAAAGACCGAGGCAGACGACAGAAAGTCTGCACTTGATAAAGGGAATGAAAAGCAACCCCACAAAAGCGAGAGAATGCTCTCTCCTGAGGCAAAAGGAGTAATGAATTGAGCTAACAGCGACAGGCAAGAAAGCCCCAACTCACAGGATTAAAGAAAGAAATAGGGAGACTCTGTCCCCTATGATAGAGCCATTGGACTGAGGAACAGGCCAGAAAGAGCCCAAAACTAATGGACTGTAGGAGTGGCAATGGAGAAGGTGGGTGGGAAGGTAGAGAACACCAGTAGGCCCCATACTGGAGGAAACTGATGTGAAAAACGCAGAAGGACACCTGAACCTATCGCCCAAGCATGAGATTGGGAGAAGCAGAACAAGTAAATCCAAAGAATAAGCCCGACGGGGAGGGTGGCGAAAGATACCGCCCCGTAGAAGGACAAGCCACTCCAAGGGAGGCGAATGCAGAAACCCCACCTGAACAGGTCCTCGCAGATCGGGGAGGATGGGTGGGTGTTAAGGAATCTGCGGCTAGACGTCTCTACCAGATACATCGTTACCGAAGGTAAGTAACTCGTACATCTGATAGAGACATCTAGCCGCAGATTCCTTAACTTAGAATAGATACCAAAGCCATACCCCATAGGAGGCGGGTCTGCGAGAGAACCCCACTAAGTTCTTAGGGGAACAGAAGTGTCAACCAGCCGGCTAAACACAGTGGGGGCAGAACTGCCAGAGTGGCCAACACCGGACTAGGATACTCCATAGGGAGTGGCCAACAATGAGAGGCAAAGGCATTAAAGCTGCCGAGGGCGGCAGGAAATCCCTGTCGGTGAAACAGAGGAGAAAGTGAGCACAGAACCAGAAGGGAAGTGTGGAATAAAAGTGGATACCTTCCGAAAAAGGGGAGGAACCAATTGTATAATATGAGGGATCCACAGGTTCTGATGGACTTTCAAAAGAGAAAGGTGTAGCTAGGGTACAAGAATGGACCGAGTCCGAGCAGGCAGGACGGACATGCAGAAGCACCGTGGAAGTGAGAACAGCAGCGGAAGGATGCTGATGACTCCCAGGATGAGGCAGTTTTAAAGGAAACACAAGACCTGCTAATGCACTGTGGCCCATGCACCGGACATGTGAAAGGGCGGGCATGAAAAGGCAGAAGGGCAGAGAAGAATGGCAACAACTAGTGCCACGAATGTGGGGAACAGAAGTACACAAGAGAAACCGTATGTACTACCAGAACCACACCATGGAAAGGAGAAGGCCCCATAAGCGCCACAAGCAAAAACTGAGACACGAGAGACGCACTAATAGGTGTATCGTGTGAAAGAGAGCCGGCAAAACTAACACACGTAGAAGACTTGCGCTCACGAAAGTGAGGAACAAGACCACAGCCACCACAAGGAAGAGTACGCCTGCGGGAGGTCTGGGTGTGTGTAGTACGCCGGACAGGACTAAAGAAGACAGGGCCCAGCCCGGTGGATGAGTTGAGAAAGAGAAAACACCATAGCACCAACAGCTACGTAGCAGTGGTACTGGCCCAGAGCCAGACACAACAGCCACAGGCGGTAGGAAAGATCCACTGGCTACCGTGAGACAGACAGGGAGGCCGAGCAGTACTGGAAGGAGACAGTACGAAACGTTGCGGAGGAACAAGAGTGGATATACGCACAATACTCCACCAGAGAAAACACTGCTCGGAGGAGAACACTCCCGCTGAGAGCAGCAACGGCAGCTGGAAGGAAAAACAGGACAACACCTGCGCGGAATGCAGCAGGGAAATGGAAAGCCCTGGCAGGGGAAGTGGCCAAAAAAGCAAGGCACAAGACAATGACAGCATCAACGTCTGGGGCCAGAATGCCACCACGGAGAGCGAAGTACAAACATGAAAGGACTACGCAGCACGGGTATAGGAGAGTAGAACTGTGCAACGGAAAGGTGCCGGAAAACGCACCAGCCTGTGAGAGCGAGCATACTAGGGAGCAGTCACTGTACATAATAGAACACAGCAACAGGGCCCTGTGATAGGCAGTCCACAGATGGAACGGCCGCAGCGAAAGAACCAAGACGAGACGGCAGGGACCTGAAAGCCCTTCCGGCACCAAGAAATGGATTAGTGAGATGCAGGGGAGTGCCACAGACCAGCAGCAGCAGCCACTATGAGAGAGCCCAACAAATGGACCGCAAGAAGGCCCCGGGAGGGCATGCAGCAGCAGTAAAAGTGCACAGGCACAGCCGCAGAACAACCTAGTAAAAAGGGCCCCACAGAAGCATACAAAGACTGCTGTGGGAAGAAGGCAGCTATACAATAGCTAAAAAATACCCCACATAGGGTAAGCATCAACCCGAACAAGGGGCACCTCTTGAGCGTGAGCTCATAGACAGAGGACGTAAATTGGGAACACAGAAACCACAGGTTCTGAACACATAACCCTTGGGGTAAGGGCGTGCAACCTGAACCACTAGGCCATAGTGACTCAGAAAAATAAGCAGCTGACCTGCTGCATGAAAGAAAGCAAATACGGCGAGAAGCCGCTTAGGCCGTTCAGGTATTACAGCATGAACCCAGGGCCAACATGAAGCAAGACACTACGGAAGGGTAGACAGAAGGCGGTGAACCGCAGAGTCCGCATGTGCGTCAAACAGGGACACACCATCAAATGGTAAGTCCCGGAGACTGTCACGGATATTTTCGGGGAAACCCCCGTCGCGCAGCCAAGCATGGCGGCGCAAAGCAACGGACCTCGCCATTGCCCGACCCACCGAATCGGTAGTGTCAACGGCGGACCGAACGGTAAAGCGCGCCATCTCTCGGCCTTCGTGAAGAAGACGAGCTACGTCAGCGCGAGTACACTCAGGGAGGGCAGGCAAAAGACACTCCACCGAGTCCCATAGGGCAGAAGAAGCCCGGGCAAAGACGCAAGCCGTGTTTAGAGCACGTAAGGCTGAACTAGAGGACGCAAAAATGCCGCGTCCACATGCCTCCAACCAACGAGACTCCCTAGTAGGAGGCTGCATAAGAGGTGGAGAGGAAGGTTGCGTGGCCAAAGACACCTGCACTACGAGGCCGTAAGCCCCAGGCTGAAGGGACAAACAGGCTGGGCTCTCAGGGGCCGGACGGTGCCAATGCGCCACAGCCCTGTCGACAGCATCTCCTGAAGAGGGCCATGCCCATGTCCCGAGAAGGGCGTTGAACAATAAGCCGCTAAAAGGCAGCAAGGGCTCAATATCTACCGCACCCTGGTGGAGGAGATCCAATAAGGGGTCGGAGGACAAGGAGACAGAAGGAGGGTGCAAATGTAAAACAGCTGCAGCCCTACGAACAGCCCTCAAAAAGAAAGCACCAGCTTCAGTGGGCGTGGTGGGGGGTGACAATAGCCCATCTGTAGGGGACGGTTGCAAGCTGACACGTCCCACAGGAGGAGGAACAAGGGCCCACTGCCCCCACGGCATTGGAGGCAACTGGCGTGGAGACAAGTCCGGGCATACCCGGCCTGTGTCCTCCGGAAGCGGAGAACCGACAGGTGCCGGCGACCGCTCCGGCGTCGAACGACGCCGCTCCGATGCCGAACGACGCCGCAAAGGCGGGGAACCCACCATGGAGAGGCGCGGAGACAGAGCCTGAGGACCAGGTGGCGACAGGCACGGCGCCGGCGGCGCCGCTAATGCCGATGTCGACGCAGGGACCCGCCAGGGGCTATGCGGAGACAAGGCAGAATGGCTCGGCGGGGGGCTGGAACACTCATCGGGGTTAGGACCCGAAGCCGGCACGACTCCGGAGCCGGAGTCGAGGCACTCGGCCGCCGGCGCCGATGATGCCGATGTAGGGAGCCGCCAGGGGCTATGCGGAGACCAGGCAGAATGGCACGGCGTGGGGCTGAAACGCCCATTGGGGTTGGTACCCGACGCCGGCACGGCTCCGGAGCCGGAGTCAAGGCACTCGGTCGGCACCGAGGGCGAACCCGCCGGCGGAGATCCGACCTGAATGCCTACCTCCACTGTGGGACCCGAAGGCGCACCAGCGAGAGGAGGTGACCCGAAGATGGAGTGCAGAGCCTTGTAGTAGGCTTCCATCTGGGGCCGAGTCGCACCAGTACCCGGAAAGGGTGGGTAAAGGGAGGCTGACTCCGGGGCACACGGCTCCGTGAGGGAACGGGAACCATGGCCCCCATCGTCACGTGGAAGCGAGGACTTCGACTTCCGTGATTTTTTCTTCAACTTACCTGTCGAGCGACGTTCGCGGGATCGACCCCGGGAGCGGACGCGGAGAGAAGAACCAACCGGAGAACGTCGGGGAGACGCCGTGCGGGAAATCCGGGTGGCCAAGAGCTTCATCCGACGCTCCCGTAGGGACTTCGGGCGCATCTGCAGGCAGGCGGCACACTCCACGGAGTCGTGGTGCGACCCAAGTCACCACATACAAATGGCGTGCGGGTCCGACGCCGACATCTGACGCGAACAAGTCTTGCACAATTTAAAGCCCAAAGGCATCGCACACTGTTCCCCGACGCCAAAGGACGTCGAAAAAAGGGCCTGAAGAAAAACAGGCCAGAGGAACAGCTGAATCCCGGATCCGCTTTGGAACGCGGAAAAGAAGGAAACTGACGTCAGCGCGCCGGGGAGGTCCTATGTAGCTCCACTAATGTCATGTCCGGGGACGACGTCAGGGCGGAGCCAGGCGGCGCCGCACCCCGGCGCGCAGAGGTACTGCTGCGCAAAATTTTTCCGGATCCAGTCTGACGGCTGGGGATATTCTAAGTTAAGGAATTTGCGGCTAGATGTCTCTATCAGATCTCATACACATGTATATTATGCCTGAGTACATGGTGCATACTGGGAAGTGATACTCTGCTTACACAAGTATTTCAGTTCTCCTGAAAACTGCAGGCATGCCCTCTTTCCAACACAAGAAATGTAGGTACTGGGAGTCTGTAAGTGCGTGACCATGTGAAGCAGTGGATGGGAGAACGTGTAGTATGGAAGGGCCTCTTTGGCAGTCTACATATAGATACATGCACAGAACTCTGAGCGGTTAGAACTCTGGCTCTCTAAGTGTACAACTTTCTAAAAAATCATAAGCAATTCAAAAGTGTTTTTAGTCAGAAGCTGACTGCTAGTTCAGGCATGAGTAAGTTTGAATGCAAACGGTGACACATGCTTGAGCCAGAACAAGCCATCAGCTTCTGACTAAAACGTTTTTAAAATGCTTTACTGATTTTATTAATACATATACCAAATACATTGGGGAGAACAATATAGCAGACTTAAAGTATTATTGATACTTCATGAAATTATTATCCTCATAGGAGGAATCGCCTTTATATTGTTATTTAGGGCTATGCCCTGAGCGGTCCAGCGCTGCACTACTTTTCGCTTAGCGCCGGGACACCTCTGTTTGAGGTAGCTGTCGCGCTTTACAAGTATCTGTATTATTATTATTATTATTATTATTATTTAGCAAAAGTGCTTATGATTACTGTCAGCAAATGATGGTTAGATGGTGTTTGGGTTTACGGACCCCCTGACTAGACACTATGGACCCCATGGGTCTATGAACAACTGGTTAAGCACTGCTGGTCAACAGATTGATCATTTTGAAAGTATCCTCAGGAGCCAGGCTGAATCTGGAAATAATTCAGAGGTTCAGTTAAAAGGTACCAAGAGCCATAAAGGCACCACCCACGACAGTAATATTACAGCTATTTAATGCACTCAGGACAGGACAAAAAGACAGTGTCGACAATATCAGAAAAGCTTTATTAAAGACATAAGGGATCCATAGAATATGGAACAAGGGAGAATCATGAGAAATCTATGTGAAGGTCACATATTCTTCAGAAAACACATTACCAAAATAATGTATTCCTCCAATGGACATTATTCTGTAGATTACTCATCTTAGAGAGACTTCCATAAAATTATCAGTGGAAGAGGGAAGTTTAACGAGTAATATACCTTCAGAACCAAGTTTTACTTCTATCTACACCTTACAACAAATTGGCCCCTCTAAACTTCAAGAATGGGAGCCGCTCTCAAGAGCATGGACACAGCTTTCCAACAGATTGTTGAACAGTTCACATTCAGTCTAGATAGGAGATTGCTCATAGCAAATTTTAATAGAACTAAAAACCTGTCTTCCTTTTTTGTGACCTTACTGGGGGACACTACTGAACTGCAGATTCCTCACCTTAAAGTACTCCCCAGATGCTAGAATAGATCTGGAAAACTTTTCCTGTGTGCAGTTAGTTGGCGCCATGCGGCTTTGTGTTGACTCTATCGCCCCAGAAGAAATGGACCAGAGCTACAAATAAGCACTACCCCTGCGTGCTGATGTATTTTTCTTGCTCGTCTCTCTACGCACCCTTCAACGTGGATCATGACCAATTAGTAGTACCTGTGTGCAAATTCCTAACTAGGGACTTTTTAGATGTTAAAAAGAGGACACTCCACAGAATGGGGAGGTATGAGGGCAGTTAGGATTATGCATTTAGAGAGAATCCACCACAAAGAACATTACTGAAGGTAAGTAACTTGCTCTTCTGATGTATACTTCCAACAACAGATTCCTCACCTTATAACGCATACCAAAGCAGTACCTCCCCAGGTGGCTTCAGATTAGGAAGTCTTGCCAGACCAAGAGGGAAAATTCATCTTCTTGTCAGACCTGACTGCCAAAGCGGTGACCTGACTGACAGGGCAGTAGTGATTCATGAATGCGTGCACAGACACCGAAGTGGCAGCTTGGCTGATGTCCAGAACCAGCATCCACCTTTCCAATGCTTTTGTAACAGCCTTCGCCCTGGTGGAATGAGCCTGCGGGCCTTCTGGTGGTTTTATCTTAGCAAGCACATAGCAGATCAGAAAGTCTTGAAGGAGGAGCAATGAAAATGTCCTTCTTGCGAGACCTGGCTATCAAGGCAGTAGTGGTTCGGGAACATATCACAGACGCCCACGGCGCAGCCTGGCAGATGTCAAGGACAGGACCTCCGTGTGCCAACAGAGTAGTAGCAGCCTAAGCCCTGGTGGAATGGGTTCTCATACCTTTTAAGAACTGCTTCTTGGCCTGTGTGTAGAAGACCTTAGTAGAGAGGACTAACCAGCTTGACAGGATCCTTCACTGTACAGCCTTCACTTTTGTTCGTCCAGGAGAACCGCACAAAAAGCTGATCATCCAAAAGTGTTCCTTGGTATGATCAATATAGAATCTTAAAGCCTCTTTTCGAGCCAATCCAATGAAGCCTGGCCTCCTTTTCGAGGGATGATGAGTGGCAAAGAACACAAGTAGAGTGATAGATTGCCCAATGTGGAAAGGAGTCCCAATTTCAGGCAAGAAGACTGCCCGAGTTCTGAACACCAGTTTATCTGCAGAAAAAAAATAATAACTTTGGTGTATGGCGGAAACACTGACAGTTCCTGAAGCTCACTCATGTGATGAGCTGAAATAATAGCAATGATGAAGATAGTCTTCAAAGTCAAGAGGCGTAGCGAGCACAAAAGCTACGGCTTGAAGGACATCCACATGAGAAATATTGAAACCAAATTAAAGCCCCACTATGGCAGTTAAAACAGTTTAGGACACACGTGTGCCAAGCCTTTTTATAAATCTCACCACTGCAGATCATTTGAATAAGGATGATTGGGCTGTCAAATTTAAACAGGCTGACAGGGCAGACAAATAAACTTATATAAATAAACAAGAGCTTGGTGGGCCAAAGATGAAAACAAACTAAAGAATATCCGGACAGCACAGACTGTAGAGGGTCAATCTTGCAATTACCAAACCAAGCCACAAACTTTTCCCATCACGCAGCATGAATGGAAGGGAGTCTGGCAGCAAGGATCATATTCACCACTTCTAGCAGAAGATCAAATGCAGTCAACTGCTGCCGCTCAATCTCCATGCATGGAGATGTAGATTGCATAGATTCAGGAAGAGGACTCTGTCCTGTTTCTAAAAAAGTGTCATCCTGATCAGAGGACAGGTGCTTATGCCCAGAAGCTCTGGTTACCATACTTTTTCTGGCCCAATTTGGAGCCACTAGAAAGACTTGCACCTGGTCGCTCCTAATCTTTTTCAGAACTCTGGGCAGGAAAGGCAGAGGTGGGAAGGTGCACAGAAGTCCAGAGTTCCATTCCAGCTGGAACGCATCTCCTAGCGAGTGTTCTTGTTGAAACTCCAATGAACAAAACTTTTGACAATGCACATTCTTGTTAGTGGCAAAGAGATCGAACAAGGATTCTCACCACTGCTGGAAGATGTCCTGCAACACCTCCGGACATAGACTCCATTTGTAGTCTGCCAGATGCCTTCTGTTCAGCTTGTCCGCTCTGGCGTTCAAGGACCCTGCCAAGTGGATTGCGACCAGGAAGATGCCCTGGCACTCCAACACCAGTAGTGCAGAGCTCAGGAACCCACTTCCACCTGCTTTGTTGCAATACCACATGGCACTGGTGTTGTCTGTGAGAACCTGAATCAGCCTCCTTTGATGGGACAGCAGGAAGACCTTCAAGGCCAAGTAAATGGCTCGTAATTCTAGCAAGTTGATATGGAGTTACTTCCATAGGAAGCCAGTCTCCTCTTATCTCCACCTCCCCCTCCCCCAGATTACCTCTCCAACTCATCAGTGATGCGTCCGTCAACACCATTAGCTTTGAATGTGGAAGGATAAGGCCTGCTGCTGGTCCAATTGCGTTTGAGCAGCCACCCACTCTAGATCGTGTACAGTCTCCTTTGAAATTTGAATGGTATCCAATAGTTTTCCTTGGTGCTGTGCCCACTGGAATTTCAGATGCTAATGGTTGAACCCACATATACCACTTGGTGTAGTCAACAAGAAGCCTCAGCACCGCTTTCACCGAGATCGAGGACCAAAAAAGAAATAATGGGATAGTGGCATGTATGTCCTGAACTTGTTGCAACAGAGGAAAGGCCCTGATCTGTACTGTATCCAGGACAGCTCCAATGAAAGGAAGCCTCTGCAAAGTAGTAGGGGTGACTTCGGCTTCTTGAGCGTAAACCTCAATGATATCCAGAGATTCACCATTGTCCAGAGGTGGTCTATTATGGACTGTGGAAAGCCATTCTTCAACAGCCAGTTGTTGAAGTGAGGGAAAGCAGGTACTCCCACCGCCCCCCCCCAATCTCCAAAGAATGGCAGTGACCACTGTCATCTCTTACGTGAACACCCGAGGGACACTGGTGAGACATAATGGGAGCATGGCAAACTGAAAAAACTCTAGGCCTACCTTGGACCATAGATAACGTCTTTGGCACTCTATTAAGGGTGTATGAAATAAGAATCCTGCAGATCCAAGGACAATATTCAGTCGCTCAAATACACGGCAGACTAGATCCGGCCAAGCATGAGCGTCTTTAATTTGTCCTTCCACACAAAGGCATTGGGAGTCAAAGGCCCAAAATGTACTGAAGGCCCCCATCTTTCCTTCAGCACAAGGAAATAGTGAGAGTAACAATCTTCTATTTCCGAGCCTGGAATTAACGCGATAGTTCCTTTGGAAAGCATAAATCGCACTTTTTGCAACAGAATGGACAGGTGTTCCTCTGAGTTTCATTTGGATGTATGGAAAAATATGGCAAAGCAGAAAAAAAAAGAGTGGGGCACAGCCATGCTGAACGATTTGAAGGAATCATTTTTCAGACATGATGGATTGCCACCCTGGAAGAAATTGCTAGATTGTGCCTCCCAGAGGATGATTGTGCACCACTATTGCCAAGCTAAAACGGGTTAGTGGCTTTTGCCCCAGAGGAAGGGACTGGGAGGACTCGTACCCTTGATGGCCAGCGCGCTGCCTTCCAGATTCACATCCCCAGCCTCGAAATTACTGGGGTGATTGTCTCCCCAACCACAGCTGCATTGCCTATATGTCAGCCCCCTAGATTAGCCTCGGAATTTTATAAACTGGTGAGAATACTGTTTGGAGACCCAAGGAACATTCTGCAAATCTCTTGAAACATTACAATGCCGAAGCAGCTTTTTCACCAAACAGGTGTAAACTATTGAAAGTCACGTCCATGAGAGAGGTCTGTAAGTCTTCAGAAAATCCTGTGAAGCACATCCAAGTATGACAGTGGAGCACGACTTTGGTGCCAACCTCTCTTCCCAGACAATTAGTAATATCAGTGCCTGCACAAATCACGTTATTTCACTGCATCTTGACCATTCCGAAAGGTTTGAACCAGTGAGGCCCAAAGGTCTTCTGAGATTGCCGGCAAGATCTCGCTCGTCATGTCCCAGAGGGCATGCGTATATCGACCGAATAAGCAGACTGTATATCAATGCTAGAACATTTATTTCTTAACACCTCATTCCTCTAAGACTCCCAAACTGGAGGAGTTGTGGGGGATGAATTGAGGATCATCTTGCTGGTTGATAAACAAGACTCCCTGGAGAAGGACATTTAGTGAGAAAATCAAAGTCACCAGGTGCAGGTCTGTGCCTCTTCACCAGTGATAAGAACAGGGCTTAAACAAGGTGCCTTTTGAGGTGTCAATAGAGAGCAGGTGTACGTTCATGACCTCAGCAGCCTGATGTATTACCACTGGAAATGGCGCACTCTCTTCCATTGGTGGTCCAAATGGCAAATTTGCTCATGTATCAGGAAATGTATCAAGCACATTGGCATTCGGCGACTCCATATAAAAAGTGTCACCATCACACTGAAGGGATAGATCATCCCCAGCATCATTATCTCTGGGTGGTGGTAAGCTCTGGTCAGAATCTGAAATAAAGGAGTCGCTAATGGCGTGTCCACCCTAGTAGAGGCACAGGATCAGAGTCAGGCTGTATGGCGATCTGTTGTATTTTAGTAAGTTTGTAGCCTGACATTGGTCAGGAAAGACTGAAGTTGGTTAGGTGTCAGACATCTGAACCAGCACCAGATTCTCCTCCAGTTTCAGTGGGGTGGGTGACGAGGGAGCAACTGACATAGGTCATGGAGCTGGAATGGAAATTTGTACCAGAGTCAGTACAGGGCTTATACAAAGGTCCAAGGGGTCTGAGGGCGCAGAGAACAGATCCCCAGCAGTAAACTGACTGAGGCCGCTGCGGATCCCTGGGGCCCAGAGGCACGCCAAAAGAAGCCAGAAGAGAGCCAATTATTTAAAGCATGGCCTCATTAAAGTTGTCAATTTGTTGGGCTGTTGCAGACTGCCTAGGAAATTTGAGGCGCACTGGACGCAATTGTGGAACCTGCCCCTCAGAGATCTCAAAGAAGATAGAGTAACATCTTGATGCCCTCTCGCCTTCTGTTTGAATAGAAAGTGGCAGGATGCGGTTGAGTCCCGTTTCGCTTTCTTGTGCTTACATCTGGAATTCGATTTTGACTTACCGGAAAACTTCAACAGCAAATATGACCTCTCGCTGCAGAGGCCTCGGAAGCAAATCGGTACCCTCAAGTTGGAGTGGGAGAGGATGTAACTCTGTTGCAAAGTGTACACTTTGTTTATCAAGTTATCGTTGTAACTTAAAAGCTATTAAAAAAAATTGTGGGGGCAGGACTTACAGATTGCCAACCACAAGAAGAAATTGTGGGCTTTGTACAGCTTCGCTTCTGGATTCCAGATCGCCTTCGGGTGCATGACTGCACATTTGTCACACAACTCTGAGTAGAGTCCTGAGTCCAGGACCCAGAGACAACTCATGCAGGTCTATGACCAACATCTGATTTCTACAGTTATGGCATGGCTTAACACCTGCAGTCTTACGTTGGGACATGGAATGCTAGCACAATTAATTTTGTTTGGATTTTCAGGAGTCATTGGAAGCTGACGAAATTGGAAGCGGAGCTCCAGATCTGCTTCAGCAGGCACGGAAGCAGTATATAATTAATGCAGAGCAGCACAGTGCCACCTATCAGTCAGTAGAAGCATTGTTAGAGAAAGTTTTTTTTAGATCCAGCCTGGTGCCTGAGGAGTTGATTCTCAGTCAGGTGTCTCCAACTAGTCGATCGTGAGCTGCCAGTAGCTCACAGACACTTTCAGAGTAGCTCACAGCCTTCAGTTCATTTTACATAAGCATAGGGTCACATTTTCCTTTTAAAGTTAAGGGAAGGCTGTGCTCATTTTCTATTTTTTTATATTATTATTTTCAGGCTAAGGATAGAAGGGCCTGATAATGAAGAGTGCTGGAGTCAGGTATGAGTCATGGCAGAGAGGGGAAGAACTGAAGCCCTGAGGTATTTAAGTCTTAAATAAATGTCCTTGTCAACTCAATATTGGGTGAGAATAAAATGTTTCTGGATGCCTATAAATGGTATAAAATTAAAATGTAGAGATACTTCAATGATTAAGTTAACTTCATTTTAATTCTCTCCTATTTCAAAGTGTCCCATTTACAAACAGCAGGCCTCTTGCTCCCAGTGGCCAGTAGACACTGCGCCATATCATAACTGACAAATAGTCTTTTTTTTTTTTTTAAATGGAAGAACTTTAAAGTGAAGACAAATATTTCTATGAAACATTGAGTCAATGTTTTTTTCCCACTTTCAGTTAAGCCAATTAGGTCTGAATATTTCATGAAGCATATTTCTTCACTTTAAATTCCTCCCATTTAAGCAAATGGCTGTGTTTTGTCTGTTATAAGCACCTTGTCTACAGGCCATTGGGTGCAAGATGCCTACTGTTTGCAGATGTGACATGTTGAAATGATTAATTTTATGGAATCCATATAAAAATAAAGTTAACTTCAGTTTAATGTTCTCCCATTTCAAAGTGTTGCATTTACAGACAGCAAGAATCTTGTTGCCAGTGGCTGGCAGACACAATGTCATATACATAACTGGAAAATACAGTCATTTTTATAAGTGGGAGAAATTTAAAGTACAGAAAAATGTTCCATATTATTTACATTTTTTGCAGAACATTTTTCTGGACTTTAACTTTTTCCCAGTTAAAAAATGGTTATATGTTTGTGTTAAACATGTAATGGTGCCACATATGGTGAAAGGTATGTCCTGTGCCATAAGTACACACGACACAGGCTCTCATTCAACCATATACACACAGCTCATTCATATACACACATGTTCATATATCCCCAAAGACCACACTCTCACCGACACACATAGCAGGCCTGTCACAGTGCTCCTATTCAAAGTATTTTGTCCAAACCATAGTACCTGGTTGCATGGACATTAGGCTTAAAGTCAATAAAGCTGGTTGTGGGGGTGTTTGGTAACACAGCACGAGTGGCTTGGCCTTCAGTAGCTCACAAGAATTTTCACTGATCAGCAGTAGTTCTCACTACAGAAAAGGTCAAAGACCCCTGGTCTAAGGTGAAGAGTCTGTGGTTAGAAGTATCCATTAGAAATTAGAATAACGCCTTTCTTTGGTCTTATGTATTTGGCCAATTTCTTGCCTTCCACGGCTCTGGCAAAGCCCAGAGAAAGCTGGTCATTGATTCTGCCTTGTCAAGTGCTGTCAATGCAATAGGAGACTGACACTTGAGGTCAAGTCAATGCAGTTGCTCATCTCCCTGGTGGGATGAAGAGGAGAGAAGAAAGAGGAAAGGCTGACAGACGGGGCCATATAAATGACCAAATCTACACTGGGAAAGAGGGCTGGGCAAGTGGGAAGGACCAACATGTATGGGTAGAAAACTGTGAAAGGTGGGTAAACTGAAAAGGTCTCATTTCCTAGACACGATCTTCAAGGTAAGGAGTCTAAATGCACAAAAGTGCATCGGCTTGAAACTGAGACACAAGAAAGCCAACAGGGCAGCCAAGTAATACTAAATTGTAGCCACTGCCAGCACCAGCAGAGTAAGAGCCAATGTGAAACACATGATATCAGAAAGGCATGGAACAATGGGGTCCATGTGTTCTAACCTGCACCATTGCACAAATGTGTTCAGCATTGTTTTGTAGCAGGTTTTCTAGCAACGACGATGACCTCTGCAACTTGGACAGGGAGGAAAAAGGACTCAAGCTGACACAGCTCAATTTCCATGTGTTCAGCCACAGCATTTGGGATTGGCATTGACCATCCTGCTAAGAGAGTAGGCCCACCTTGCACTGACGAAGAGGAGATGGAATACAGCGTGCCAACAGATCAGGTTTACTCAATCCTCCCACACCATCAATAGAACTTTCGACAGAAGCTGAAATGGTGGAAATATATTTGCAAGACAGACTGTCGCAGTTCCAGCACATTTATGTGCCACCGCTGCTCAGATACAGACCAAAATCCCTGTGGTATTGTGTTGCCAGATGGGTGCCCCAGTCCAGCATGGAGGTGCCCATAACTACAGCAGCCAGCACATGCAGAGGGCTTAACAGGTGACCTAGATCAAGATTGAAGAGGTCAAATCAACAGAGCCTGTCAGACATGAGCGTACTGATGCATCCACACCTGAGCTGAGAGGCTCCCTTGGTGATTGAGCCACTATTGTCCCACATCTGCTTTCCAGAATCAACAGGTTCCAGCAGATGTAAGACTAATGAGTTGAAGCAGGCATAAAACCTGTAAAACCAAAATATGCATTTGACTGAGAAACCTCAAGATCATCTCCCCCATCGCCATTTTCTTCTGAGGAGGAATAACCTTTATGGGAGTCATAACCCACACCGCAACATCAGCGTTGGAGTGAGGTGAGGTAAAGCCTAATGGAGAAGTAATTGTCTGCTGAAGAGATTTCTCAATCAATGCCAGGAACTCTGCTTTCACCAGCCAATCATCCGAGTATGGCAATAAACGGACAAGCAAATGTCCTAGTCACAACTGATGAAATTCATGAAAGCAGGAGGTGTGATCATCAGCCCAAACAGTCAGACCAAGAACTAATGGTGTTTGGGCCCCACAGTGAACTTTCGATAATGCCCAAGAATAGGCAGACCTGAAAGATGGAAGAAGGCATCCTGGAGATCTCACAACACTAGGCAATAATCTTTTGCATTTAAGGCCAGCAACACTTGACTCGGAAAGTACTGTGAAATTGTCCTGCCGAATTGACAACTTCAGATAGTCTCCTACCACCATCCTTCTTGGGGAAGTAAAAATCCTGTTACCCTTTCGAACAAAGGAAGCCTCTTTTTAGTCTGTTTGCTCAGCAGGGCAAAGACCCCAGCTGACAGTCTTGATCATCTCCCAACTAGTGGAAAAGGGAGAAATTCTCCCCACACTGGAAGAAAGTGGTGAATCAAAGGTTTTGAGGCAGCAGTACTAGCAGAGGATGCTGTGAACTGGACACTCTGCTGATGATGGGACCTCAAGATGAACCCTTGCCATGAAAGGAATGCAACACTTCTTGAGTTGTTTGGACCAGTTGAGCAGGTTGTCTCTGTGGGACTGCTGAACTCTAGAATAGCTTCTGAAAATTCAGAAATGTTGCCATAGCCTAAATAGTTTTGAACACCTCTAGTGAGGACTATGCCTTCTCTCCGTTTGCCATCAAAGGACAAGCGTATTAAACTGGCATGGGCATCTGCTAAAGAGCACCACACATGACAGCATAATGTGATGGCCATTCCCATGGACTGGACTACGGCATCTGCTGAATCCAATCTGTACTTCGGGATCTCTTTCGAAGTGGCCAAACCATCACTGACTAAATCGCAAAAGGCTTCTTCTTGTGTTTCGACAGTTTACAACTACAAGCATTGCCAATTTCCACAAAGCATGGAATAGTGGCCAAGCAGATGAGTAGCATTAGCCCTATAAACAGCAAGTGCCTGAAATCGCTGACCCATGGCATCCAGCCAGTGTCCAAATGGGGTACAGTGAAAGCACTGGGGTTCAATTCGGAGGACAAATCCTCAACCTCCCAGCTCCCTTGTGACAGATGTGATGACAAAACATTTGGGTCACACAGCATACCTGTGTTGTCAGGCAATATGTCTGTGGACAGATGGGCCCAGGAAGTGCTTCTCCCAGGAAGCCCAGATGGGTTTCAGGACTGCTTCGGTAAATAGGAGAAGGTCTTGGCAGCTGAAAAGGCAGGCTACAAAATGTCTTTTAAAATGTTAGACTTTGACTCCTCATAGAGCAGGGTCAATTTTAGAGCTTCTGCACCTTTATGTTTCACTGTGGTAAAAGAAGACACTTCCTCTTTTGGAACGTCAGATGGATTACAGCTGTCCCATTCTTGTGATGTGTCCAGGTCACTGGCATTTTGTAAGTCAAGCTAAAGGCCAGCATAGGAGTAAGAGAGAGGAACCATTTTGTCAGCTTCTTAGTCATCTTCTAGACAGCCATGATCCCCATTGGGCATTTGTATAGCATAGGAATACAATCAAAACTCCTCCAGTGTCCTGGCAAATTTCTGTGCCCTAGGAAGAGGCTGACTGTCAAAGCAAACTTTGACCTTCTCTTCTGCCATAAGCATAATTTCTACCGATTTCGAGGGTGGCTCGGAGTACGAGTCGAGATTGGCTTCAGAGTTGGTTGCCTGGATAGCAGTAGATGAACACACGTCACTGTGGTGCAGGTTTTATTTCAAGGCGCTGAGGCTAAAGCCTCGACCTGCTCACATCTGCCTTAGGGAGGGGCTGAGAAGGTGCGGCAGCCGTCCTGCAGATACTTAATATTGCAAGATGGGACGCCTTGACCTGAACTGGTGTCAGCAGGGGATTCTGGATGGTTCTTTGGAATTGGCTTCAAGGACTAGGAAGAGCCTGTAAGTGAATGGTGTTGTGCCTCTGAACGGTCCAAGACACAAGGCAGTATACACGAGGAAGATAAACACTTCTTCCTATGGCAAGTTTTGTTTTCTTTTGTGGGAAGATCTCTTGGGAAATCGTTGCATGTCAGGAGACTTACCTGTCTCTCTGCAGAATTTGGCTAAGAAAAACTTGGTCTCCTGCTTCCCGATGGCTTCTGGTGAGTCAAGGAATAAGAGGAATGTGCAGCACAGTCAGAGTAGTAGCCAAGACACCACATTCATATGTCGTGTGGGTCAGACAGGCGCTTGCAGCACTTACCTTAGGGGGGAGACATTTCAAAAAGTTGTCAAAACATCAGAAATTTCCGTTGGTAAAACACAAAGAGCTCTGTACCACTTTGCAAAGGTGCAGAAAAACAAGAACGTACGTCAGCGTCTATAATAATTCTCTTGTCCAGGCTTGAAGAGGTGGCCCTTAAGTGGTTTCATTCTTACTTATCCAACAGACAACAAGCAGTAGCCCTCCCCCCTTTTCGGTCCAAGTTTTCTAACATGCTGTATGGAGTCCCGCAGGGATCAGCAATCAGTCCTATCCTATTTAAGATGACAACAGTTCCTGTGCACACACAAAACAGTAAATACAGCATCAAGGTAAACGTTATTTCAGAAATGATGACAGTATGTTCTTGCTTGGGGTGTCGATTTATTAGGGTACCACTTCACAGGCCAGCTAACACGTGTTTCGTCATTGGGTGTGTAACCCTAGACTTCTTCAGGGCTCAGGTGGAGTAAAGCAGGTCTTCAGACCTCTCGGCTGGTGATACTTCCGACCCAGTGGGTCCTAATATTCAGTCTGATGCGTGAGTTTTCTTTTCTCTTTTCCCAAAACTTCGGTAAATCTCATAAGTAAGGTAATAATGTCTACACTTCTGTCGCTGGTTCTGGCTGTGTATGCCAACACTTATCAGTATCAGTATGCCTCTTAGGCAAGACAAGATACGCGGCGCCATCCGCCGTGTAAGAGCTATGGCGAGTACGTCCTGAAGCTCCTCACACCGTCACCGTGTTCTGAACACGGTGACGGTGTGAGGAGCTTCAGGACGTACTCGCCATAGCTCTTTACACGGCGGATGGCGCCGCACATTTTGTCTTGCCTAAGAGGCATACTGATACTGATAAGTGTTGGCATACACAGCCAGAACCAGCGACAGAAGTGTAGACATTATTACCTTACTTATGAGATTTACCGAAGTTTTGGGAAAAGAGAAAAGAAAACTCACGCATCAGACTGAATATTAGGACCCACTGGGTCGGAAGTATCACCAGCCGAGAGGTCTGAAGACCTGCTTTACTCCACCTGAGCCCTGAAGAAGTCTAGGGTTACACACCCAATGACGAAACACGTGTTGGCTGGCCTGTGAAGTGGTACCCTAATAAATCGACACCCCAAGCAAGAACATACTGTCATCATTTCTGAAATAACGTTTACCTTGATGCTGTATTTACTGTTTTGTGTGTGCACAGGAACTGTTGTCATAGTAAGACGGACTTTTGTCCTCAATTGAGGGTTTTGGGGTTTTTTCCTCACTTGTTGCACCACAATATTCTTATTTCCTCCATTATACTCACGACACTAGGTTGGCGCCGTAACATACCCTGTGATAATCAACACCCCCTTTTCGTTCTATCACCTATCCTATTTAACATTTATATGAGCCCTTTACCTGCCATTATTAGATCACATAATGTTAACTTAGTGAACTATGCAGATGACACCCAGCTTATCCTGTCTCTCGAGGGTGAGCAATCAGTGTCTCTAACAGATTTTCATACATGTCTGCAGGATATAGCAACTTGGCTCAGGGAGAACTCTCTTCAATTTAATTCAGAGAAGACAGAGATTCTACACTGTGCAGTAGGAAGATCTCCCTCTACACTTCCATCTAACTTCTGGCCTACTTCTTCCAGTACCTCACTGGCTCCCAGTAATACTGTAAGCAACCTGGGAGTCATGTTTGACAACAAACTGACATTAGAGAAACATGTCAACAAGACAGTTGGAAGCTGTTTTAGTTTGATCAGAGCATTCCGGAAAATCTTTCCGATGTTCTCCTTGGAGGCTAGAACGTTGATAGTCCGAAGTACTATCCTTAGCAGATTGGACTACTGCAATGCCCTGCTTTTAGATTCTCCACAATATCTGATTGAGAGATTGCAGAGAATACAGACCATGGTTGCAAAGATAGCATTACGGCGATCGCGCCGTTCTTCTGCATCCCTGGCACTCTCTGATTTGCATTGGCTGCCGGTCTCGCAGAGAATACAATTCAAGGCATTATGCATAATGTTCAAGGCCCTGCATGGACATGGACCCAAATTACTGCAGGAAAAATTTACCTGGTATGCCCCCCCTCGAACGCTTCGCTCTTCATCGGCAAACCTGGTGAGGGTGCATAGAGTTAAGAAAGCTAAATCAGGAGGCAGGGCTTTCTGTACGGCAGCCCCCGCCTTTGGAACAAACTTCCATCTGATATTAGACATATAGACAACATTCTGCAGTTCAGAAAAAGGATAAAAACCTGGCTCTATCCCCGGGTATGCTCCCTGGTCCCCTGCTAATTCCTTCTGGGCAGGGGTTACAGTTCTTTCTACAGTTCTTTCCACACCCAGCTAACAATTTATCACAGCGCCAGGGTACCCGTAGGGTGTCAGCTGCGCTTTACAAGCAATTATAATAATAATAATAATAATAATAATAATACAATAGTGTGTCATGTACAGCAAGCAGATTTCTAACTGGTGCTGCATGGTGCCACCTAGCGGTACAGAATAGCTACTACTGGAGGTTTTTCAGACCAGTCGGATGCCATGAACACTATTCTTGAAGTGAGTAATAGTTAGGAAGATGCAACACAGACCATTTTACTAAGTTTACAATGATACAGCAGCTATGGAGGTCACATGCAGTTTGCTTATGGACTGAAGTGGTCAAGAGTGATGAACTAATTTATCACACAGGATTGAAGATGAAGATCCCCTGCCCCTGGAGAGTGGTGCCTCCACTGTCCTGAGCTCTATAAACACTCTTGGGATGGGGGCAACCACAAATAGGAAAGCAGTGAACTAGAATGTTGTTGCCAACAGGAAACCTTAGGGATTTTGTGCCAATACTTTTGCTTATTTAAAAATCAGAGTGTAAGTTACTACAAAAAAAAAAAGTTGTAAGTTCAGAACCACACGTGGCCCACCTCTGGTACTGCAGCACTCTCCAATAAAAAATAATGGAGGTTTGGAATTAAAATAAAACCCCAATAAAAAGTTGTTAAAAATATAAATAACTATAATGCAATATGATATATATAAGAAATATTTATTTAATACTACAATTTAATACCCTATTTTGAAAATAACAAATATTTTAACTGTATTTTTTATTAATATATAACTAAATTAATTCTATTCATCACTTAGTTAGAATGCATAATAAAAAATAATTAGGTAGGAATTTCTTTTAAACTTCATAAAAATCATTTAAATTTAATATATTTCCATTAATTGAAGATTTATTATTAAATTAAGTTAATAGTGCTGTAGCTTTTTATTTTCTTCTAAATTTAAAATAAATCTATCAAATGAATTTACATTAATATGCAACTTGAAAATATTTATTTTCTAGTTAAATGCTTTTTTTAAATGTTAACAGTATACTTTACTATAGGGAGACTTAGCAATTGGGGAGAGGATCTCCGCATGGTTGGCAGCCATGCCTCTGGCTGATAAGGTGCCAGGAGGGGTTGTGCTTATAGAGGCGAACAGTCCTGCAACTTAAGAGTGAGCTGCCAAACTGAGGCGTCAGAAAGAATCATGTTCTGGTCTTGAGCACTGTATGGAGAGATAATATTGATGGTTGACATCATATGAGTGTGACTCTCATTAGTGACAGGCCAGCACAACAGAAATGTGTTTAGCTTGGCTGACCTTCCCAGGTGCTTGCTATCAGCCATGGCTGCCAACTTTATACACTGTCCCCTTGAACGTGCTGCCCCAGGGCACTCCTGCCTCTGATGGTCTCTGTGTTGGCCACCGTTACTGATTATGTCTTAGACCGCATTTCACCGAGCGACCAAGTTATTCATTGGATGGCAGGCACCACTCCCTACATAAGCTCCGCAGGTGTGGCCACTTAGGGTTATTAGGAAGTGTGGGATCTCCCTCCTTTCTTACAATGCAAGCTAAGTCGTCACTTTAGTACCAATAACGCAAGTCCCTAGCGGGAGCCCCAGTTCTTGGTCCTTATCAGCACCACTCCTCAGGCTCCCACACCTTTGTGGCTGGTCTGTGGTTCCAGTCTAGAAAACAGGCTGTACTGCGGCCACCACAGCTTATTGAGCTGACTCCCGCAGACGCAGAGCCCCCTGGCTCCCAAGCATCAATGTAGCACCATGCGGACAGGTCTCTCTGCACTCCCCTGCCATATGCCTGCCGCACTCAGACTACAGTAGGCCATGGCCTGAGGTGCTCCAACAGTTGTTCCTCCAGACACTGTAGCCCTCTCTAGGTACCTCAGGGTTGTGAGCACTGTTCTCCATTTACCATCTGCTGCCATTCGCGACCGGGAGGTCCTTCTTGGGTCTTTGCAGGCAGATGTGCATCTCTGCTGTCCCTATTTCAAGAAGGTAGCCTAATCTGAGTTTGCCACCCATCTTCAGGAGTGTCACTTCACTTGTGCCAGGAGGCTACTGTTCGGGATGGCATAAGGCTTTCAGGATGCTCTAGAGTCTCCCACTGTTGTAGCTGCTTCAGGAGATAGTCAGTGAGTGCTGATGTTAAGCGATTGGTAATGGGGGGACAGGGGTGCACTACCACACATTTACTCCAATCCCCTGCTGGCAGCGCCTTTAATAATAATCATGATTCTGCATACTCTACATATGACAGTACACATATCCCACTTTATAATCCGTTTTTTGGCACAATATATGCAATGTAAACATTTTGCAAGAGTATTTCAACAAGTGCTCACCCCAATGGTGCTGCTTAGCCCATCACCATGTATCAAAGTGGTATGAATCAAGAAAGCTAGAAATTCTTCTATTTAGCACAACAATTATTGCTTTGTATAGGGGAATAATTTTGCACATGCCTCAGCCCAGTGCTATAACAGCTTGTTGCCCTACCAAGGGGAAGGTGGACACTTTACTTGTGAGTTCCAGTATTATAAAGTCTTATAAGTGCCCACGTTAGTTGCAGATTCCCACCCTCATCAGTAAAAACAGACGCATTTTGGCCATTAGACTGGAGCTGAACTTTAACTTGGTCTTGTTCAGGAGAATTACTGTGCACTGTAATGTCAGAGTACATTTTACATCCGAGCTATGTTAAAAGGTGGTTAATTTGGGCTTGCAATATCATTGTCTGCTTGCTGGCTTTTGTCTAGGTCAGGGGGTAAACTAGCTTAATTTGCTTTGTAACCGAAAAAGCTGCAGCAGAAGGCTGCCCATCCGGTCTGGGGTTCCGAGGTAGCTCTTACCACATAGGAAACATGCGATCACACCATCAGCTCAAATGAATGAAACTGAAGTAAACTAATTCCATGTAAGGGCGACGAGCAGCCAAAATTACACTTAACTCCTTTAACAGCAGATCAAAAACTCTCCACTGTATTTTGTCCTCAATCTCCACACATTAAGGTGTAGATTGAGGAGTTTCAGGTGTAACATATGGAAGCGGAAGTGGCGGTCAGATTCTGAGATTCAGCAGATCTGAGTACCAGACCCTCTTGGCCTAATCTAGGGTCAGCAAAATCTATGTCCTCTATCCCGCCTGCCTTTATTCAAGAACAAATGGGCTGAGGCGGGTATGCATACAGGAGGCTAGAATCTGAATGAAGGTGGAAGACATCCCCAAGAGACCCTTGAGGAGGAAATACGAGCACGCAAAATAAGAGAAACTGAGTGTTGTTGGAGGTAGCAAAAAGATCTAAGGAGGGCATTCCCCATAGGTTGAAGATACCCTGCGTGAGCTCTGTGTACATGCCGATCATGATCTGCAAGATGACACCTGTTAGGCTGGTCTGCCCTGAACTTAAGGGCCCGGAGAGATCCTGTCAGTATACCAAGTATCTAGACACCGCTAAGGCCTCATCTTCTCCATATAGAGCGCAAGTGACCCAACTCCACTTTGCTTGGATAGCGCAGAGCTCTAAAACACTGATGTGATGGTGCTGCTCTATGGGATTCCAGAGTCCTCTTATGTCCAACTTTGCCGGATGACCATGCCAACCTGAAGAGGAGACTTCCGGAGAAGGGGAGAAAGGCCTGCCACACTTCAGGTTGGTATAGACTATCCACCATTGAAGCTGCCCCGTCATATATACTAATCTGGTCTGTGATGCGACTCTCCACTGCTCGGTCCACTGCATGCAAAGGTTCCATAGAAGGTACCTCATGTGCCAGAAAATATGGGGCATCAAAAGAATGCAGTCTCAGAACTGGGACAGTCCCTCTCCCCTGAAACATCAGGATCATAGACTAAATGTCCAAGACTATTTGAGGTGGAGGGAACTTGATCATGGCAACAGTATCCAGAATAGCCCCAATAAAAGGAAGCGTCTATGAAATTTGAAGATGGGCTTGTTTATGTAAAATTCTACAGCCGATGTTAACAACACCATTGTCTGCAGGTGGACCAAGACTAATTGAGGTAAAACTGCAGGATCAGAAAATGAAAGGAAGTGTCCTGAAGCAGGAATGGACATAATCCAGTTCTCTGAGTCAATAGCCAGCAGAACTTTAGACAGTGACATCATTTTGAAATTCTCCTTCCAAAAGAACACATTCAAGACTCTGAGGTCCAAAAACAGTCTTAGCCCCCTTTCCTTCTTGGGAACTAGGAGGCACCTGGAATAGCAACCCATACCAATCTCTACCTCAGGTACAATTTCTATCACTTCACCTAAAAAGCAACAATGTTACTTCTTTAGACAAAATAGTGGCCTGATCTCTGGAAGTCCAACCAAAAATTGGATGGTCGATAGGTGGGGTGCTCAAAAAAGGGAGGGCTTAACCTTGCCAAATCTTAAAGATCCATCGGTTCAACGTGATAAGAGTGCCAGTGGGGTAGAATGGCTGCACTGGTTGAATAGGTTGCAAAGGCTGCCCCTGACGATAGGCAAGACCTGTCAAATAGACTCAAAGTCCAATATTGTTGGAAACATTTCTAGGCAAGGGGAGCCACCCCAAGGAACGAGCAGCAGTATTTCTGCTATCTTAAAGAGCCCCAGGACAGAACTCACCTTCTCACCAAATAGTTGAGCCCCATCGGAAGGTCTATCCATAGGCAAAGGATGGACATCCCTGAAACAGTGGCATACATCCTTATGTGGCAGCTGATGACAACACTAGCTCGAACAGCCCGGGCAACAGAATAAGTTGCATCCAACCAGAGATCACAATATACTTTGCTACATTCTGGTCTTGGGCAAATGAATTATTGAGGTGTGTGGGTAGCTACCCATGAAGCACATAGTATTTAGGTATCACAACGCCAGACTGATGAAATAACAGTTTGGCTTTGTGATAAGCTTCTTTTTTTCTTGGTTCTCTGTCCGGTGGAGCATTGGGAAAATAATTCAGTTTGACTGTGCCTGTGGAGGTCAGAACTATAAGGCTTTCTGAAGTAAGATGCTGCATCAGTAAATTTGGATGACCTGAGACAGGCCTATGACATCTGGGATTTAGAAGAATCACTGGCAGGGTGGAGCATAGCTTGGTCCAGGCTGCCATAAGATTCTCAGTTAAAGCACCACTGAATAGCAACAAGGGCTCTGACGTGGAGGAACAGGTTACGCAATTTCTGCCAGAAGTGTGACCTTAGTCTCCATTACAGGTAATTTCAAACCTAGCACATACGCAGCTCCTCTTTCTACTATCTCAGAAAAAAAGCACTGTCTTTCGTAGGTGCCCCTAAAAGTGCATTCAATTCAGTCTCCAGCGAAGCGCCTAAGCTACTGCATTTAATAGGTCAGGATGTAGGCCAGTATCAGTGTAAAAAGAAGGAAGATATTGGTCCACTTCCTCCTCTGCATAGTCTTCACTGTAAGGAACATTCTTCCGGCGCTGAATGGCTTCAGTGGGAGCCAAAGAGGGTCTCCATTCTCCTGAAATACTCTCTGCGAGGTAAGGGAACAAGAGGAGAGTCTTCCTCATACCGAGGGTGACCTTTATTGATTGTATAGGGAATCATACGTGAATCAGATCCTCAATCGGAGTTGGAGCAGAATGTGGTACTGGCACCTCGAACTGGGGGAAGCACCGACAAAGGAAAACCGGAGGGGGCTGTGGCAAAGAATTTAACAAACAGCCTGGCACTGCAAGCGTAGTGACCTCAGGCAGTAGGGGGCAGTCGGCAATAAGGGGGGGCCTACTGTCAGAAGCCAAACTAGAAGCCTTGACAGATCCTCTGGGCCTCAAGACGAAGCAGTGGGATCTGGATTCATCTTGTAGAGCTGCAGCATGGCCTTCTCGGAGGTCGCAATCTGCTGTGGAGTTGATGATGACCCTGGGAAATCATGCCACATCAGCTCCAGGACCATAATTTGATCGAAGTCAGGCCTTTAGTGTTGAAGAAGCAAACAGCCCAGTTTGGACTTTTTGTGTTTTCTCTCTGACATGTCTCGAGACCTTATGTTGGACTTACTTAAAGATGTTTAAGGGAAGTGGAACTGGAAACCATCACCTGAACTGCCTTGTAACAGATCTATATTCTTGGGTTTAGTTACATAGTGTTAGCTTTCTACTATCTTATGGTCTTCAGGTGCATGAGGGAGCCTTTGTGCCAAGGCACCAAAGACAGACAATGTGCGTATTTGAGTCAGACACCTGCTTGTGACACGAGCTGCGCCATTTAAAACCTGTCATCTTGGAGAGTGACAACCCGGCACACAAGAGAATGAGAACCATGTTTCTGCAAGGCCCAGGCATTTAAATAGAAGGACTTAAAGTCTGAAACAGGTACACAGTAGTAATACCTCAGTCAAATTCAATTTCCAGGGAGCAGAAAAGGAAAAGCATTTACGGGTTAAAAAAACAGCACATGCCCCTCTCACACAAACACACCACTATCCTCGTGTCACACTTCTCCCTTTATAGGCAACCCTGGCAAACACAAGTCCCTGTGGTACTCTGGAAAAAATGTGCCTTGTATACAAGCATAGGGATAGTTTAAAGAAAATGGAGCAGACGGGTAATCCTCTAAAGATCTTTCTATCAAATACACAAAAATAAATAAGTGGCTGTTGAACCTTCACATGAAGAACTGGTACATATACTGCCATAACCTTGTCTGCACATTAAACGTGCCCAAGTGCTGTAAGTGGTGCCTGAAGTCAACCCTATAGTCCAAATCTGGTTTTAAGGCATGCAAAAACTATGTAATGGACTGCATGCAGATTTATTCAGCCAATGAAGAACAAAGCCTATTCAAGGTCTTGAAACATGCAAATAATGCGCATTATGGACATAAAAAAATTTCATAAAAAGCACACACAATTCATTGCCTCCTTTTTTGCCAGTGCAAAAGGAACAATGATGGATGGAATGCTGAGCAAATCAAACATTCACCCTTAGTGTCAGATCTGGGTTAAATCCATCGTTTTTTTTGCTCGCCACCCAATCAGTCTTGACCCTGCTCCCCATGGGACCCGTCCAGCCTGAAATACCAGGCCAGGTCCTCCTTGGACCAGAAGCAAGCATCCTTGGACAGGTTTTGGGGTATCACCGCTCAACAGCATGGCTAGCTTGAATCGGGTGGCATATCGAGCATGGGACCCATGTCTGGGCATACCGTTCCCACTTAGGGTGACAAATGCAAAAAAGATCAGATGATGGACGAAATGCTTAACAAATAAAACATTCACCCACAGCCACAGATCTTGGTTAAATCAGGGAGTACCCGGTTTGGCAGTTTTGGCTACACCTATGAGGAGCGGGGTCAAGACTGATTTGCATATGTATGGGTCCCAAACTAGGGTAGCATGGTGAGCAAAAATACAATGGATTTAACCTAGATCTCTTGACTGGGGGTGAATGTTTGATTTGTTCAGCATTCCGTCCATCATTTGTTTGCGCTGCATCCTTTTTTTGCTAGGGCAAAACTCCTGATCAGAAATGACAAAAATGCAAATTTATTTGAAAGAAGCAATTATCTGCAAATATGAAACTTCTGTGGGGATAAATTCTGCTCTCATGACATCTTACAGCTTGAAAGTAATTTGGAAGACTAACTTAGCAAGCTCTTTGGTTGTTTTAGTGCTTTGAGGTACAGCCTTAGGTACTGTATTGGCATTTATATAGCACCTACTACCCTTGATGAGGAGATTGAGTGCTTTGCTGAAGGGGAGCACGCTACGCTATGGGATCTCAGTTGCTTGTGATTAGTTTCAGGCTTAAGTTAGTCAAGCTGTTTTATTCAACGTCCTGCAATTTACAGTGTTATTTCCAAGCACATTTATGCTGATGTATGGGACTACCTTAAGTGGATTCGAATTGTATGTCCTCAAGTTAGTGGGATACTCCACACCTTCAGTAACCTTGCATGCATGTAGTCATTGTCGTAGCGTACATTGTGTCATTTATGCATAGTTCTACAAGATAGGGAATTTGTTAAAGAAATAACTTGCGGTACTACTGTGTGTTGCGCGTGCCTGTTTAAGCTTCAGCAGATAATTGTTTCAGGCTGGGCTGATAAGGTTCTGAAGATCAGCAAGATATGTTCATACGACATTTGCTTACAGTTCGGGTAGTATAGCTTCAGTGTTAGGCAGGTAATAGCTACATCCGATTCGCAAGTTGCATGCACGCAGACAGATAGACTATTGCCTTAATTTGGTGACAGCTGTAAACCGCTTCACAACCACTGTCTAAGACAGAGGTACTCATGGCGCAGTGTTCAAACTTCAGCTTTACATACATGGCGCGTGCACTCGACTGCAGAGGTGCTTGGGAATGGACAGGAATATTTTCGCCTTTGCTATTAATACGTCATACTTCGCACCCATGACAGTCCTTCGGAGGTGACTAGCGACAGCAACAGACGCTCCTAGGACAACGTTCTGAAGTGTGTTGGAAACGGCCACTAGTGGGAGCAATGTCGGCTCACAGTTTGACATGATTGATAAGCAAAATGGTGTAAAGCGGTGAACGCAAACGACGTAGTTACGTTTTCGTTTTGGCACTAATTTGCTCTGTCCACAATGAAGGGGTGGGGGAGTGTCTAACCTAAATAATAATTCAAACGCTCTTTTAGCTTTTGATAGATTATTTTATAAGTAGTGGAAGCGCAACCATAAGCATGCAAGTTCACATATTTGTTAACTTGACACTTCCTAAATGCAAAAAAAAAAAAAAAAAACTTCCGTTTTCTGAGATGATATTACTGAAGAACAAGAGAGAACACCATTTCTGTTCGTTTCTCGCACTGCTCTCGGCACTTCCTGCCTCTTGAAACACGCAAGAAGACAACGCAGGAGAAACTTCGAGTGAGAAGAAAGCAGAAGCAGTGGTAAGGCAAGTTACCGGATTTTACTTTCATCTGCTTTGCTCACATTATTCAGTTAACTGCGATATGGCAAAATACAATACTACTTTGTTGTGACGCTTTATACTGTGTTTAACTGCATCTTTAGGATATACTGTCATCATGTTTTAAGAATGTTAATGTCGTTTCATACATTCTCATCTCTGTTGATCAACATTACCCGGAGTCCGTGTCTCCTACAAATCTCTAGCTTTAAAATATGCGACCCTTATCTGAAATGTGGTGTTTTAAGGCCACTGACCCCAGGTGTCCCAGGGAACGCTAAAGTAAGCGCGCACCCAGTACACCCCTTAGCCTCTTGACTCTCGGGACAGGGGGAGGGGGCGAGCAGTCCAAGCTTTACTCAGGGAGGCGGTGTGCGGTTAGAGATTCAGGACGCTGTAACTGAAAAGTTCTTAATAAACTCATTGTCCAGCCAGTGCGTACTTTAAGCTCTATGTAACACAATGCTACACCAGTACAGGGACAGATCACGGGAATATCTTAATCACCCACAGACATATTGACAATGCTCACAGTGATCGAGTGATACGGCGTCTGCATAGAATATTAACACTTTGCTGAATCCACAAGATCTTGTGCTCACTACTGTGCCTGCAGTGCGCACTGATGGCAACAATCTAAGTGCCCTGATGTGCCCACTGTATCTGTGATGCCCCTGCAGGAACGAAGACTCCAGATCACAGGACTGGTGTCTTTAGTCCATGGAGGTCAGATGCTGGTTGCAGTGCTGCCACTAGGCCCGCCTATTCCGTGATGTCTCTGCAGATTGCAGAACAGTCACAATTGGGCCGGTGAGACATTGTGTCTCTTCTTAAAGTGATCACAGGCCCATTTAAACGAGCAAGTCGAATGAACGGAAAGCCCACTTTCAATTTGGGGAGGCGGGGGCCCAAAAGGGGCTACCGTTATTCCTGACGCTCACCCTCCAGGTTCTCCTTGGGTTACAGTTACAGAGGGAGGGGGGGGGGGGGATCTAAAGGTGACCGCGTACACTTGCAAGCGCCAGCACAGGTGTGGCATGGAGTAGGAGAACCACTAGTCGCCGTTCAGTTCAAAGTAGCTCACAGTATTTGGGGCAACAGAGTATCAGGAACTCAGTACCAGGGCTGAGTGCTAAAGGTTTTGGGCAAACGAGTTCCGCACTGGAAACACCACCAACTCTCTCAGGCCAGGAAGGAGGGTTGTGCTAACTCGGAGGTCCAGCTGAGAGCAGCTGGTGGCATGCACACCAGTGGAAGGTTGCACGGGCTCACCACAGTCTTTTGTAACGCAATTCTCCCCCAGGCACTCAAGTGTCCATGTCGTTTGGTAAGTCCCTTTCTCTGGAAAGCCCCTCCACTGGCTAGCTGTGTTCGTCCACCAGGTAGCTGTGTTCGTCTGCGGATAGCCTCACATTCAGTGCACCTCTGTCAGAATCAAGGCAGGCTTCCTCGGCTAAGGCAGATCCTCAACTACTCCAGCATAATGTTGCAAACTTCCCAAGTGATATCCCTTCACCTGGCTGGGAAGGTAGCGGTCAGCTACACCAGCACTTGGTCTCCGAGATTTCTCCAACACACTGTCGAGTGTTGCCTAGCACTGGTCAATGAGAAGTCCTGGAACAATCATCTGAGGTTTCAATCCACTTTGAATACCATATTTCCAGACAGGGCCTGTGGATTTCACAGAAACAATCTTTGTCTTCTAGTGTCAGTAGGAAGGAGGGTAGGATTGCGAGGCTCCTGTTAAGAGGAACCCAAAACAGAGCCATAAATGTGCCTTTAGACTTCAACCTTTACACTTGTCACATTTACAAGAGCAGCACCTCTTGGGGAACAGAAGAACAGGACATGGCACAAAAAACTACTTCTGCACTTCAAGAGGCCATCTGTCTCAAGTCCAAACACCCTACATTTGAGCTCAACACAAAAACTTCAGGAATGGTAGCAATATACATTGCCTAACTGGCAGGCTACCTTCAACTCCATTTTGTACATCATCTCTGCAGTAGAGGTCCCAAATTGATGGATTCCATTGTGCTTAGAGTCATTCATGAATGTTTTCTCCTGATGTATCCAGCGAGAGAGAGAGAGAGAGAGAAAGACACACACACACACACACACACACACACACACACACATCCGAGCACACAGCATGCGACAGAGAACCCAGTAGCCAAAGACTGATAATTTTACAGAGGCAAGACCACTTGACCTCACCGGCTACAGCAAAGGCCTATCCTGCTGCTTGTAACTGAACCCTGCCACCACTTAAAGTCTAGTGCAATCCAACACAATGACAGTTGTCACGTCCGATATGCAAGTTAGACCCCCACGGACCATAGAGCTCCATTATGGGTCTCACAGCATAACTACAGCGGACCTCAGCACATGATTGCATTACGAGTCAATGCCAAAATGTGTAAAAAAGACCACAAATTCACTTTATGGTTAATTCAGGAGAGGGGTGCAATCTTGCAAAACCAAGCAGGAGACCTTTCTGTCCCAACACACTATTAGAAGCTTCAACCTGGTATGTGTGACAAAATGCAAGCATTAAAGTGGTTAGGAAATGTCCAAGCAGGCAATATACAAAAATAGTTTAGATAAATTTTCTTGAACAGACAAAGAAATAGATTTCATAAGTGTATTATACAGATCTTAGAAAATATATAATCCCTTTCACATGGAACAATAGTTCACATTGTTCCAACACCTTGGCACTTTGGGCCAGATGTACGACCATTTTTGCATGCGCAAACGGGTTTGCGAACCCGTTTGCGCATGCAAAAACAGCATGGGGAATGTACAAACCCTATTTTGCGAGTCGCAATTTTTTGCCACTCGCAAAATAGGGTTTTGCAACTCGCTATTAGGAAGGGGCGTTCCCTTCCTAATAGCGAGCGCAACCCTATGTAAGAATGTTTTGCGTCCGCAATTGCGGGCTCAAAACATTCGCAAATTACCACCCTCTTCAAAAGAGGGTGGTAATGGGGTCGCAAAAGGAAAGGGGTCCCCAGGGGACCCCTTCTCCTTTGCAAATGCAGGGGAAAATATGTTTTAAGGGCAGGCAGTGGTCCCAGGGACCTGCCCTTAAAAAATGAAACGAAAACGTTTCATTTTTTTCTTTTTTAAATGCATCCCGTTTTCCCTTAAGGAAAACGGGCTGCATATAAAAAAAAAAAAAACTGCTTTATTTAAAAACAGTCCCAGACATGGTGGTCTACTGAGCCCAGCAGGCCACCATACCTGGGAGGGCCTGCTATTTCCAATGGGGTCGCAAATTGCGAGAGGCTCATTAATATGCATGAGCCTCTCTATTTGTGACCCCATTGGGAATCGCTAACAGTGTGAAAAACACTGTTGTACATTGGAAATAGCTCCTCGCAAATTGCGAGTCGCAAAAAACTCGCAATTTGCGAGGCGCTATTTCCACGGTCGTACATCTGGCCCTAAGTAATTTTTCAATCTTCAACACTTAGTATCTGAGTTGTCACTGATTAAGTCTACAATGCACCCAATCACATCTGGATCCATCACACAGGAGTCATAAATTAGTTTAGTATACAAGTCGTACGGCAAGTTTCGAGGTACAATATCACAGACCAGTTAGTATTCAAGTAAGAAAACAGCAATGCATAGAAGCACATTGTCTTGTGGGACTGCTAGACTAGAGTTACTTATGGCAAACAAAAATGTCCACTAATGGTAAACTTGGTTAGAATCTGAATGTTGTGGATCTCGTGCACTTCATCTTATTTTTGACAGATCGGAAAATGTCAACTCAACAATTTCAGCGTGAACCGATAAGTTGCAACATGCTAGCCAAACTATTTCATTGTTACCTTCATTCATGAGTTTAACAAAGGCAAAACATTCAATGAATTAATATAGACACAAACCATAAGTCCTTAATGGAATTAAGATGGCAAGAATAGATTCTGTTGAAGACGGAGATACATTTTTTTGCTGTTTTTGAGATGGTGTTTAACGCTGGAAAACACTAAGAAATCCAGTTGACAATTTATATCTAGTATATTTTCTGAATCGTATGAGCTAGAAATAGTTTTTTGCTATAATCTGCAAATGATGCAGATAGTGGATTATGCACGAAATATCTGATTATGTGTAAAACAATGCAAAGAATATAATTATTGCAGCTCCTAATGCAGATCAAATTATGCTCAATGCATGGAAGACTTCTTACAACATCAAAGGTATTAAATACAGACATGTAGAATTTAAAAGACAATAATGATTATAAGGCTTAGCCAACGTATTTAAGTTCTATGTTGTTTTATACGTAGTGTCCCTTTCTCAGTCTCTGGCATCAAACTGATGGTAAAGCCTTTATGTTAATGGTAGACTGAAAACCAAACTTTTTCCTCAAACTCATTAAGACAAAATTTTTGCCATTTTATAACATCTCTACAAAGTACACTGAGCAAGGACGGCCAGATTTAAATTGTGTTGATAAACATTGGTTTATAAATCATTGACATCTATATTTTTCTTTTTAGAAAAGCGGATGGTACAGAAGTTATTATCCAAAAATGACGAATTTTTTCATAATTGCAATCTGCTTTGGACAAATGTGGCAGCCACTTCATATAGAGGCAAAACCACCTATAACACATCTACATGATCAAACAACGGTAACATCATCTTTACAAGGCCAACCAAGTAAACTAACCTATTTGAATGAACAAAAAATGGAAACCACTTCTACTAAAAAACAAACATTTGGAACATCCATTTTGCAAGGACCTGCAATGGGAACAACACCTTTGCAAAAACCAACAACGAAAACACCACCTGTGACAGACCTAACTACAACAATACATTTGCAGGAACAACCACTGAGGACAACACCTTTGCAGAAAAAGGCAACAGGGACGAAACTGTTGCAGAAAGAAACATCTTTGCCAGAATCCGCATCGAGAAAGAAGTCTTTTCTAGGAGATGCAAGGCAAACAACAGTTACTAGCTCAGCTACAGTTCAAATTCATTTAAGCTCAACTAGTTCATTTCAGTTTGTTCCCACGTTAACTGACAAGGAAAAAGGCGCTGAAAGAAATGAAGGATCCCAAACCCCTCAATCACAAAACAACTCAACTGATCAAACTAATAGAATTGCCAAGATATTTGCATATCTTCTTGGCAGTATTTTGATAATTATGGTTGTAACAACAATAGTGATATGGAAATGTGTAGCTAAACGAGCTACAGTTGACACAAACTGGGCTGGTCGTTCTCCCCTAGCAGACGGTGAATTTTCTCCAGACCTCCCCGTTCCCACCGAGGAAGTTATTCAATGCGTTCAACGTCCATCAATTACAAGTAATAACCTTTTTCCTGGGATGTTCAGCAAGAAGCAAACCCTGCTAGATGATGACAGTGTCCAAGCCAATAGCTCCAAAGACAATCTTTCTAAACAATACGACCAAGATGGAGAGAATCAAGTTGGCCAGTCTAATCCAACCTTGGACATACTAAATCCACCTGCTACAATGTCTCCCAGTCTCAATGGTCCAGCAGAATTAAAAACCATGCCAAAATTAATGGAGTTGGCCAACTCTGAACAGCACTCTGTGGTATCAGCTAAACTGGTTAATGAATCTGCTCTTCCAGAACCATCCAAAATACCCAGCCTAGAGCTTCCTTCACCAAGGTCTTGCAATGATGTTCATGAGAATACAGAGGTGATGGCCAACCATTTAGATTCATTTGCAAGAGATGAGCAAACACAAAAGGGGCCACAGCTGTTTCCAAGTCCACCTTCTTGCATACTCAATGAGGACAGACTTGAAGAATTTCCACCACCTCCTCCAGAAGTCTACTAAATTATTACGTTTGGTGCATTTTACTTTTATTTATTTTTTTAATACCAAAATCAAATTCTAATGAAAAATATTTAAATCCTCCTTGAAACAATTCAAACATCGAAACATCCATGGCCTCAAGGCACAAAAAAAAAAAATACAAAGCTCTGCTTCAAACAAATAATACCATCAGATTAAAATAAAAGGAAAACTAATGACAAAAATATTTCTGAAGAAAACGGCAAATGTAACAAGTTTATATATAAGAAAAGAAGCACTCATATGCTTTAATAGCTGGGATTTTTACAGTGGATGTACTATCTAAATCTGAACAAGAGAAGATCATTTAATTTTGAAGAACTTAAAATACAGGGAATTAACATTATTGAGTTCGAGAGTCACTTATAATACTCCCAGGGCATACCTCCTTCAAAGGATTAATGACTGGCTTTTGGGATCATTAAATATACTTTAGAAAAGTTACGATTTTCTTTTTAAAGTACTTGTCTTAGAAGATAACTGTCTGTATACTAATACTTTCAGCATTGAAATGTTAAGCCATCAGCCAACTGCAGTAACTGTATGGCAACAGGTGAGAGTATTTTTGTTGTCGATCACTACATAACACAAGATAAGCTCCTCATCCCAGCACATGTTCAGTCAACAAGTTATTTGACTATAATGATTAGAGCTGTAGTGTGAAACAGTTTAACTTGTTTTGAAAATGATGGTCCTAAAAAAGGCTCTCTGTAGACATTCGAAGGGTGTCATGCTTTTTGTCCTAAATTTAGAAGAACATAAAATGGAAATCCAAGGAAGTCAACCGACAGCCACTTTGCGAAATGGTTAACCAAACTAGGCCACTACAATGCTTATTCAGGAGTTTAACATGGGCAAAACATGCAATAAATTAAGCCCACTTAAAAAGGACAGACCATTAATGGGATTAAGACAATGAGAATAGTATCTGCTGTAGACTGATGTTTTTCGTTGTTTTGGGAATGGTAATTCATGTCGGAAAAAACTTAGGAAAGCCTGTTGAGATAATTAAGCTGGATGAACTAGATACGTGAATATGAGGATTTTATTACAATTGACCGGGATCTCACTTACAAATCAGGCCTCAAATTTAAAATTTCAGATTACATTTATATGAAGAACTAGAGAAAGAAGAGAGTCCCTGGCTAAAATGTGGATACAGTGTTGTTCTGTCAACATGTACACTCTAAGTGGGGTTGTAAAGCACATTTAGTTAGACACAGCAGCAATTGGTTTTAATAATATGATGAATAAAATGTGATTTTATACGATTTCTATGACATAGTTTGTTGGCATTATTATATTGGGTCCTGTCAGACTAACATAAAAAATAGTGTGTTGCCCTGCACAAATTGATGTACGTTATGTTAATTGCTGCTGTGTCTAACTAAATGTGCTTTACAACCCCACTTAGAGTGTACATGTTGACAGAACAACACTGTATCCACATTTTAGCCAGGGACTCTCTTCTTTCTCTAGTCTAATCACCCCCGTCCCTATAGTTAATAAAGGGGTACACTCTTTTTTTGTCCATTTATATGAAGAAAACACGAGTAAAACAGAAAAGAAGACTGTGCTCTATAAAACAGAATTTTCCCTTTATTAGCATTGAAAGCATACACATTGTAAGTCTGTGCACTGTTTTTTCAGTTAAAGCTGGAAGTATAAAAAGAATAAGTATTGAGGTTAATTGTTCAACAAAAAGCGGAATTTAATTGTGTGCAAATGTTTTGAAAGCAAAGTATGTCTTTCTGCAAAAAGAGAATAAAATTTGACTTTAATGTAATCAGTGCAACAATGATTTTGTTTAGTATTGTGAGCTGGGCACATATACGGTTAAAATAAAAAGGAGTACTGTTTTAGATGCACAGAGATAAAATATTAAGATAAAACACATGACAAGTAACAGAAATTATTCTTATTGGAATCTTGGGTACATGTCTTTCAGTGTGTCACTAGTGGAAGGGCACAGATGACTACTTTCTGTGTTTGGTTTTTATTGGCTTTCATCTATTTGCAAGAAAAGCAGGAATGGCAAGGGCAATCTTATCTCGAACTTTCACCGACTTAAGGGACAAGGGAAACCAGTGAGGGCCAAGAGAAATCAGTAAGGAAAAGAAGGGCAAAGGCTGAGATCAGAGATATTGTATGGAGCAGAGTAGCAAGGTAGGAATCACTGCAGGCTTAACTTCCAATAGGGAGAATGAAAGTGTCCACTGCACACAATCCTTGCTCATTATTTTACCCTTGGTGGCACGTGCACAGTTTACTATCACATGCCAGTCACAACAAGACCACACTACACTACAATGGCCCTATTGTCCCTGCCCTTCAGAGGGGCGGCTCCTCCGCTATGGCGGAGGAGCATCACCCCACTGAAAAATAAAATGATGATAAAACCATTTTATTATAATTTTATTTTTCTAACCTTATTGCCAGCCGAGCCGAGGTTAGGGTGGGGGCAGGGCCATGCTGACGAGCGGCACATCAGCAGTATGGAGGAGTGGTAGGTACTTATAAGTGACAAGAAAAACCTCTGGACTGACCTATATTGCCTTAAATGTGGCCAATGAGTGGCTCAAAAAATTACCACAGCCCCAATGTAACTGTCATCCAACACATTTGATCACAAAAATGTAAATTTTGATTTAGTTTTTTTCTTTATACAAAATTATTTGATTTTTTAAAAATTATTATCATTGTACAATTATTTAAAAGAGACAAATACATCATTGCCTGTACATACATATACATATACACAAACATTAAATGTAACCAATAATTTCAATTCATCCCTAGAATCATAGGTTTGATCTTTAAATTGTTTCATATGTCCTTATATACAGACTAAGTAGTCACACTAACATTTCCAAATCAGCATATATTAACTAAGAAACACAAACCAATACATGAATAAATAACCCCACAATCACCATCCAAACAAGCATTGGCATAGCCAATAGGTCTCGCTTTTGGGACCTTATAAGTGTTTAGCCATGCAACAGTTGCATAACTAAATACTTATAAGGTCCCAAAAGCGAGACCTATTGGCTATGCCAATGCTTGTTTTAAGCGCTTCCTCGTGGGACTCATGGTACTTTTGTGGACTACGCTGCAATGGAAAAGGAAACCAATGCATTTATTCCTGCCAAAAGCGAGCTTTGTCGCAAGCTTTGGAAAGTTGCAATCTATTAACTATGGTGAGGCAGTGGCCTTACGGCCAGAGCTGCGGAATTTGGAACTGGAAAACATGCTCGAGTCTTGGCGTCCGCTCAACATCCTGTGATTCTGTGCAAATCACTTAATCTACCTGTGCCTTAAAAAAAGTAAAAGTGACATTTTGAAATATAACAGGTGATCATGTAAAGCGCTCCGATATCTTAGGGTCAAGTTCGTGCTATGTAAAACTACAAGAGAAAAAAAAAACTAACTCACCCCCGCCTCCTTTCATATCACGCACTGATCTTTCAAGCATACCACCTTGCGTCCTTCCTGGCCAAGCCATTTCTTTTGCACATCCTGTAGCTGCTCCCCTCCGGTCTGTAAACTGTTCCCAGTCATAAAACTCAAATTGCGTTCCTCCTGTTCTTAAATCCCTGGACGCCCCTCCAGTTTTTACCCGTGCACCCTCCGCTCTGCCAGCCTCAGTTGACACCCACCCCTGCGTACCTATGTTCATAAGCCCCTACTCACCCCTTCTCCTCTGCGCTGCTCGTCTCTTTCAGCGCTCAGAGGTAGCTTCATGGCGTAGTGCCAACGCCCGTTAACTAATATAAATAAACCATCTCCGCTTACAGCGAGAACAGCCCCCACAGGAAACGACGGCACGGAACCCCTCCCCTCCAAGTACGGCAGCCTCCATCTTGGAAAGGTAGTCTGGGAAACAGAGTTCCAGTCCTACTGGACCGTGCTGGGCGCTACTTATTTTACACACACGCCCCAAGCGTGCGTGCGCACTGGTTTATAGTAAGCCTAAGGACATTCTGAGACTTGTAAAAGATCAGCCTCTAGGGGTTTCTTGGCTAAAATCCAGGCATCACGAAGGCTTTTCCCATGGTGTGGGCTAGTGTGCTTGCTGTGGAGATGTCCGTGTAAGCTGGTCACATGATCCAGTCACCTTAAGGTAGCATAGTCCAAAGTCGGAGGCGCCTTGCCCACGGCACAAGCCCTTAGAAAAATAGCAAGTGAATGTAATCTTGCAAAAATGTGAAAACAACATTTTTGGGTTTCTTTTACTTTTTATAAATCAATATATGTTTTTTACACTTCTGTGTGTTATTGAGCTCAGAAGAGACTGAAAGGCACATTGTTTTTAAACAAATGTGTCAAACCAGGTATTAATACACTTTTTTAAGGAGTAAACAAAATGCGCTTCATATAGTTTGTTAACTAGCCGAACGAGCGGTTCATGCATGGCTGCTTTCATCTGGGTTTCTTTTTCCAGCTTCAAAATAAACCAGACGCTCGTGCGTCATGGCCTTTTCCCCGCGATTACCCGCACGGCCGGCATGTGTTTCCATTTATCGCGCCCACGTCTGGGCACGATAATTGGAAACAGATGTCGGCCCTGCGGGTAACCGCAGGGAAAAGGCCATGACGCACGAGCGTCTGGTCAGCTTTCAAATGCCCCTAACATAAAGTCTTGCCAGAGCAGCGCTTGCGCGCTACTCGAGGCTCGACCTAAAAACACTCACACCATTCAGGCTTACTCATACACACTTACTCTCATACTTAAACAAGCATTGGCATAGCCAATAGGTCTCGCTTTTGGGACCTTATAAGTATTTAGTTATGCAGCACAATATCCTTAGTGCAACAACATCAACTGTTGCATGGCTAAAAACTTATAAGTTCCCAAAGGCGAGACCTATTGGCTATGCCAAAATATCCTTAGTGCAACAACATCAACTGTTGCATGGCTAAAAACTTATAAGTTCCCAAAGGCGAGACCTATTGGCTATGCCAATGCTTGTTTTACTTAATACCGGCTATGCCCACCTAGGTTGACCTTATGGACCTGGTAGAGGATGCCTGAGGAGGTGGGGTTGACCTTAGCACCTGGTAAAGGTGCTACGTCCCAGTACACCTCCCTGTGATCACCGCTGTTTGTTGGCTGCAGGCATTTATAGAAAAATTATCAGAGAGTTTTTATCCATGATTTATGCTCCATTGTAATCTGGTCATAGCCTTCTCCTGTGTACACTAAAGAAGGCTGA
Organism: Calotriton arnoldi; assembly: GCA_963921515.1. NCBI lineage: Eukaryota > Metazoa > Chordata > Amphibia > Caudata > Salamandridae > Calotriton > Calotriton arnoldi. The sequence continues at coordinate 3,181,770 of CAWUFW010000902.1, read as the reverse complement.
GGTTTATTTGATCAAAGTCAATATGTAGCATTATTATGTAGAGTGTCGGTTATTTTCTCTTCAATCTTTTTTTTTTTTTTAAGGTGCAGTTTAGCTGGGCCACTCTGCATTTACATTCTTTATTGCTCAAATGCTGTCCAATAATAACATGGGATTGTTGGTCTACAATGTAGAGGTAGTCTATGTTTCAATTGTATGGGCACCAATAGGCACTTTTGCCTCACCTCAGACAAGTGCACTTTAATATGGTGACATGACCTGCCCATCTCGCTCTTCCTACCTGACTTTTGGTTCCAGAACTTTCCGTGGTTAAGATAAATCAACTTTGCTTCTATACATGTCTCAGTGTGAACCTTAAGCTACAGAGATGCAATATTTATTGTTACAGCCTAGGTGCGTGGTTTCTCTGAGTCACTTGCTTATACCAAAGTCATAAATATTTATAAATGATCCTAGATGAGTCATTTTGCTATAATGGCTTTGCATAGCTACTGATGTCCTGGGTGCCAAAGTTTTAGGCCACTTCATTAAATTTAAGTTACATGCAGCCTGCTGGGTAATCCATAGTGGTAAACAACACCAGGAGTGTCAAGAGACACAGTGGTGTGTGGGTTGTAGTTGACTCTTTAACTGGTATTGTCCTTCAGGGCACCCCAATCTGGACAACACTGGGTGGTGCATCTCAGTTTGTGTAGAAAGGTGGACTCAAAAAGAAGCGTTCCCCTGCATTTAGCCTTCTTGTTTACCTAGTAAATAAGGTTGAGGTCTTATTTAACCCCTTCCGTGCTTCCGTCGGCCAACGGCCGTCGCGAGCACTACCTCGCTAGTGCTGCGCACGTCCGTTGGCCGACGCGGCCCCGCCCACTCTTTTAAACTGCCGCACCGCGGCGGAATTCGCGCCGCGGTTAAAGGGTTAATTCAAGACATTTCCACACATTTCCAAGTGTTTGTGTATTTTCATGTGAAGTGTCTGGTGTGGCCCAACACCCACCACATGCTGCGTGCGCATCGCTTTCTCTTGCAAACACTAGATAGCCAGTTTACACATTACAGCAAGTCTTTATTATGTATGCATGGTAATTATGGAAGCTAAGTAGATATGGCCTCACGAGCGCTTAAGTCTTCGCTGCACGTTTGTTGACACAGTTTCTCCATTCCCAAAAGTAAGACCTAAAACTTCTGCAGATAGCAAAAAACATGTTAACTGCTTTAAAACCAATGTGACAAACCTCACATTCTAACTTTGAACACTAGAAGTTTGTTATTCAACTGAAAAAAAAACTGCTGGTGTGTGAAAAGGTTTTGCAAGAACTGGAAAGGTTTGCAAGAATTTTGTTTACCGTGTTTGCTTGCGATTAAAACAAAACAGTAGCGTTTCAGCGCGAAACTTGAGCTGAACTGGTAAGGTAAAGAACACAGTAGGCAAGGTCAGCCTAAAATGAACAACTACGTTACGTAAATATGGGAAAGGGGGGAAAACCCGCTCTCACGCTTTTTTTTGCGGGGACGAAGACGAAAATGGCCAGTTTATGTTGGTAAACCAATTTTCATGAATTTGAGTTTCATGTTTGCAAGCGTAGCGGAAATAACTTCCTCCAGCTGAAACTAGAAAACAAGAGAGGAGCGGGGGCGAGCGAGCGCGGCAGCCTGCTGAGCTGACCAGTGGAGAGGTGTGGTGCAGCGGCCAGGGCAGCTGACTTCGGAGCACAGGGTTCACGGTTCGATCCCTGGCTCCGGCGGCAGCTCAGCTCAGCACCATGTGACTCTGGGCAATAGCTCACTTAATTTCCACGACGGCCCCCAGCGCCTTGAGACCCGTAAGGGTGAGTAGTTCGCGCTTTACAAATACGGATTTTAGACCAGACGCTCGTGCGTCATGGCCTTTTGCCCGCACGGCCGGCATGTGTTTCCAATTATCGCGCCCGCGTCTGGGCACGATAATTGGAAACAGATGTGTGCCGCGCGCGTAACTGCAGGGAAAAGGCCATGACGCACGAGCGTCTGGTCAGCTTTTAAAACCCCCTAACAAAGTCTTGCCAGAGCAGCGCTTGCGCGCTACTCGAGGCTCGACCTAAAAAAGATTCAAACATAAGGGAGATCCAATAACACTCTAGTAGTAAGACTCTGCAGTTGTTAAAGATGCGAATCACACCCATCAGATGCCTCTGGTGTGTCTGTCTCTAATGGAACTCTCCACATATGTAGTGATGGTCAACGCGCGTTTCTGTGGATCTGCATATAAACCACCTTCCTCAGGACCAAGAAAGTATAAAAGGAATCTCAAATGTGGTCCGGGGGTTATCTTTTACCAGCGAACGCTATATTCCTATGCCCAATGAATCAAGAATTCATTCAGTGATGACACAATGCCACCTAGGGCAAAGCATCAAATCTCTCATCAAATCGAATGTGACATTAGTCATCATAAGAGCCTTTCATCGGGCTCCCCGGAAGAATGCTTGTGATGGTGAGTATATTGTTGCGATGTCTATCATATGGTATTTAGACATCTGTCATACTGATTATAGCGCAGTCCCGTATCAAGAAACAAATCTTCTGCCTGGCTCACCCTGGCGATTACAGCAGTTCCATAAGTGCGCATGTCTGTTTGGTCGGCTGTCTTAGGCCAGCCAAACATACATGAGCATATAGGCTTCTCCAACCTAGCTGTGTTGTTCAGCTGGGTTGGAGAAAAGCTGCTGACTCCCTGTGCCTGAGCAAGCGTCGAGCAAGCGTCAAACCAGCCCGCTCAGGCCAATCCAGGCGGTGCTCTCATGCTAGGTATAGCATGAGAGCAGCATCTGGATTGGGTTGGGAGCCTATGCAGTGAAGCCCATCCACTTCCGGGACGAGAGGAGCAATGAGGCAGCCGGCAGCGGAGCGGGAGTAAGTCTTTATTTTAGTTTTAAAACCCAAACCCAAGCCCGCTCCTCCCTTCCCCCACCCTACCACTTTACTATAGTAGCAGCAGTTACTGCCCCTCCTCCTGACTGAACAGGAGATAGGAGGGCATCAGATCGATGAACTGGCTCGCTAATCAGATTAAAACTGGCGAAGTAGTCTGAACTTTGGAAGTCCTCTCAGTCACTGTAGACCTGCAGTGGCATGTTTTGTTGGAGGTGCTCACTGATGGACGCATATTGAGGGGGTAATGCTACAAAATGACCAGGACCAAATCCTACTGCTGCTTAGGATCAATGGTGGCTATTTTATTATTGTTATAACCCCGCCCCCGAACTTCATTTACCCTTTACTCAACATATTATATTAACACCGCTGAGCTATCAACCTGAGCACAAACCAATGCAATGCCTTTTGCAGGTAGAGATCGAAAAACCACAAAAGGGAAAATACTACTAATGTGTAACTGTTTGCAGTTTGTCATGTAGTAGATCACATGCTGTGCACTATCTGGCCATCTACGGGGGGGCTGCGGGGAGGAGGGGGGATGGAATATTGCAACTTGTTTACTTCAAGTCATTATGTTGCAGCTTTGAGAATGACTCATTATCAAGGGCCCAAAACACACAATGCAGATTATGTTATCTTTCCCCATTGGATTTGCTGCGTCTGCTTCTGCGTATTCACTAACGCACAAAATGCTTAGTAAAGCTATTATCAACCATGTATATTCCATCTAAAGGTGCAAAGGTGGTGCATTTGAATCCACAAAAAAAGAAGCTGCAGTTGAAAATGAATAAGTGAAACTTTCCACTCGAAGCATAAGTTGTTGTAAATCAAATGCAGTGCACTGAATTAAAAGCAGTGCCCAATTCCTTTGAGGCTGACGTGAACTGGCAGTAATAGTTTTGGTAAAATGTGTGCTTAAAACCGTTTGGATGAACAGATGTCTGCATAGCTGCATTGAAAATATCCACAAAGGAGATGTTGCCAAGGAAAGCCATTGTATTCCCTTTCTGCACATTGAATGTGCCTGTGAAATGGCTGCAAGTTGTCTTTGAGAATTCATAACAGACCTGAATGGACCTCACACACTATCTGTCTATGCCCCCTTTTAGAAATGGGTAAATTAAGGTCTGTGGGCGCAAAGGAGAACTGTTTTGTGAAAAAGTGTAGCTCTGTCCATGTCGTACATGAATGGTCACTCGACATCTAAAGAGTGAAGCGTTCTTGTGCTTTGCTTGAAGGTTTTTGGAAGAAAGTTGGAAGAAGAGTGGTTTGGTAGCCGCGAACAAATATAGCCTTTGGTAGGATTTGTGATTGTGAGCTTAAGAACACCATGTCCTTATATACCTGAATAAAAGGTTATCACAGGTATAGCACTTGGAGATGACTACCTTTAACTAAGAACGTGGTTGTGACCAGAAAAGCCACTTTCCATGTTAATGCCTCTGCTGGACTAGAATGTAGTGGCTGAAAAAGCACAACCATAGATAGTTTGGGACAATGTTGGGATCCTCTGCATATGAGGTACACTTTCTTAGCCCTTGCCTAAACACTTTAGCATCTGGGATTGTTCAAGTAGAAATACACAGTCTCATTTGCAAGTAAGTAGATGCAGCTAAAATGTGTATACAAACTGAAGCGTGGGCTAGCCCTACCTCTTTGAGGGAATTAAAATATTTTACCATAAGGATTGGAGTTGAAGTGAGTTGTTACACTAAGGACTATTAACAGAAATGAACAAAGCATTTTCACTTTCCTGCATAGTACACCCTTTTTGAAGGATGTGTGGCTGCGAGAACACACATGCATACTGAAGGGAATTTAATGTACCCAAATTCTATGATTTCAGGAGGCAAATAACTAGATTTAGGGTCTGGATTTAGATGGTAAATTTGTCCAAAATGTATTAATAAGTTTGTGCAAACCTTGAGCTTTCAGTGTGGCTGTATGGACATCTCTAATAACAGAAATTCCTACCTGTCACACCCATTTGTGACTAGAATTATGGTCATGGGTGCTGGTTGTATTTGCATGCAACTGTTAATATAATTGGTAGAAAAGCATATGTAAATGTCCTTGAACGGTTAAGCCCACAGAACATTCCCTTGGTATTGCTGGTGTGGAAACTGGGATGCAGAGATGAAATTTGGTGCACAACCATAACATCTTGCAGAACCGAGCCAGCAAAGTGTCCTTCCTATCCTACCTGGCTGTCAGGACAGAAGTGGGGTATGAACGCATGCATCGAAGCCCACGTTGCAGCATGGCAGATGCCCAGGTAGGCACGCACTCCTAGTGCGTACACACTGTTAGCAAGCTTGCACCTAATGGAATTGATTTGCAGACTATCAAGGGGCTGCTTCTCGGCCACTGCAGATCTTAATGTAGAGGACTATCCACCTCAACAAGGTCCTCTCCAGCACAGTCTTAACTTTATTCGCCACAGAGAACCCCAAAATAGTTGATCCTAAGTACCAGATCAACTATGTAGCAACGTAAAGCTCTTTTGGGGTCCAACTGATTAATCTTTTGAGGGGTGAGGGGGAGCAAAGAACACTGGTAGAGAGATGGATTGGCCAACATGGAAGAAAGTAATGGCTTTTGGTAAGAAGGTCACCAGAGATCTCAGCATTAATTTGTATGAAAAAAATTTGGTCTACGCCAGTTGCACTGAGAGTGCCTGCAGTTCACTCATTAGACAAGTTGACATAATCGCAGTGAGGAAACCAGTCTTCAAAATAACGACACACAACGATCAGCTGTGTATAGGCTTGAAAGAAGTACATATGAGGAACGTTAAGACCATATTAGGGTCCCACTGTGGCATAACAAATGGTTTGGAAGGGGGACATGTGTTTCAAGCCTTTAATAAACCTCATCACAATAAGTGATTAAACACAAACAGTTTGGTAAACGTAGAAAAGCTGCACAGGCAAACAAATAACCTTTTACAGTGCCCACTGCAAAGCCTTACTGGGCTAAAAACAAAACAAACAAAATGAAGTCTGACATCTTCGCCTATAAGGGGTCAGTATCCCAGGTACCACACCAAGCTGCAAACTGGTCCCAGTGTAAAATGATTTTGTGGAGGGAAATCTGGCAGCAAGTATGACATCTACCACATCAGGTAGCAGATTGAAAGCTGTTAACTGACGCCGCTGAATCTTCATGCACGGAGGTGTACGTTATGCAAATTCAGATAGAGAAATTTTCCCTGCTGCTGAGGTAGAAGATCCCTCGAAGCACAAGTTACTAACTTGTGTAACGATATATCTGTAAGAGACAGTAGTTAGTGACAGATTCCTTACCTTAGAATATCCCCAGGCGTCAGGCTGGATCCGGAAAGTTTTTGCGTAGCAGTACCCTTGCGCGTCGGTAGGCGGCGTCGTGCGGCTCCGCGTCCGTCGTCGTGATCGCCGGGTTGACGTCGCGGGCAGTACTTAGGCGCCGCCCCTGCGCGCTGACGTCAGTTCTGTACACGACTTTCCGCGCCAGGAACGCAGAGCCATGCAAGAAGCTGACATAGGTGTCTGAAAAATACTAGGGCCCTGAAAGGGATGTCCTTAACCCTAGAAATCAGTTCGCAGAACGGGGAGGATGGGTGGGCGGTAAGGAATCTGTCACTAACTACTGTCTCTTACAGATATATCGTTACACAAGTTAGTAACTTGTGCATCTGAAAGAGACACGTTAGTGACAGATTCCTTACCTTAGAATAGATACCCCAGCAATACCAACCCCGGTGGTGGGTCTGCGAACAAAGATCAGACAAGGAAGTCCTGGAGGACAGAACGGCCAAAGAAGCCGTCCCTCCGGACCTGTCAAGGCAGTAATGCTTTGTAAACGTGTGCAGCGAGGCCCACGTAGCTGCCTGACATATAACAGGCAGCGGAACACCGCGGCCCAAGGCCGTGGTAGTAGCCGTTGCCCTGGTGGAATGGGCACGCAGCCCAACAGGAGGCTCCTTCTTAGCCAAAGAATAGCAGGTCTTGATGCACAAGGTAACCCAGCGGGAGATGGTCCTCTTGTGCACCGCCTGACCTTTTTTGGCGCCCACGTAGCCAACAAAGAGCTGGTCATCCACCCGGAAGTGTTTTGTGCGGTCAATATAGAAGGAGAGCGCACGTTTTGGGTCCAGACGGTGGAGCCTCTCTTCCTCTCTGGAAGGATGCGGAGTTGGAAAGAAGGTGGGCAAAGTGATGGTCTGCCCAATGTGGAAAGCAGTAACCACCTTTGGCAAGAAGGACGGACGCGTCCGAAGAACAACCTTGTCTGGATGAACAGACAGAAAGGGAGGTTTGCAAGATAGAGCCTGGAGCTCACTCACCCGCCGAGCGGAGGTGATGGCCACCAGAAAGGCTGTCTTCAGAGTCAGAAGACGAAGAGGACAGTTATGTAGAGGCTCAAAGGGAGCGCACATTAAAAAGGTAAGAACCAAGTTCAAGTCCCACTGAGGCATCACAAACGGAACAGGAGGGAAGGGGTGTGTAATGCCTTTTAAGAACCTGTTAACAACAGGGGACCTGAAAAGGGAGGGCTGATCAGGGAGCCTGAGGAAGGCCGAGATAGCACAAAGATAACCCTTGATGGTACCCAGGGCAGAACCCTGTTGGGCCAGAGAGAGAAGGAACAGAAGGACCTCAGAAAGAGGGGCAGAAAGGGGATTCACAGCCTTTGCTGTGCACCATGCCACAAATTTGTTCCACCTGCAGGCGTATACCACCTTAGTGGAGGGACGCCTGGCTGCCAGAATAACATCACAAACTTCGGGAGGCAAGTCGAAAGGAATCAACTGCCGCCGCTCAATCTCCACGCAAGCAGGTGTAGACTGGACAGGTTCGGGTGGAGGACCGTCCCCTGCTGCTGCGACAGAAGATCCTCCCGAAGAGGCAGACGGATCGGGGATCTACGCTCATATTGAGTAGCTCGGGATACCAAACTCTTCGAGCCCAGTCCGGAGCCACAAGAATGACTTGGGCCCGGTCGTGCCGAATCTTCTTCAACACTCTGGGTAGAAGTGGTATAGGCGGAAAGGCGTACAACAGACCGCAACTCCACTCGTGACGAAAGCGTCGCCGAGCGAGTGCCGCCTTGGAAATTCCAACGCGCAGAACTGATGACATTGCGCGTTCTCTTCGGTGGCGAATAGATCTAACCAAGGCTCTCCCCACTGTAGAAAGAGTCCTTGCGCCACTTCCGAGTGAAGACGCCATTCGTGATCCATCATGCACCTGCGGCTGAGTTCGTCCGCCCTGGCGTTCAGGGAACCTGCCAGGTGTTGAACCATCAGGAACATGCCCTGATGTTCCAGCCATGTCCAGAGGCGCAGAGCCTCCTGACAAAGGGTCCACGACCCCACCCCGCCTTGTTTGTTGCAGTACCACATGGCGGTGGTGTTGTCTGTGAACACCTGCACTACCTTCCCTTTGACAGAGGGAAGGAATGCCTTGAGTGCAAGTCGGATCGCCCGGAGCTCCAGAAGGTTGATATGGAGCCGGGACTCCGCCGGAGACCAGAGGCCTCTGATCTCCGCCTCTCCCATGTGACCGCCCCATCCCAGAAGGGACGCGTCCGTCACAACTGTGTGCTCTGGCTGGGGAAGGGAGATGGATCTGCCCATGACCCATTGCCGGTTCGAGAGCCACCACTGCAACTGTTTTGCAGTCCCCTCCGAGATCTGGACGTGATCGGACAGGTTGCCCTGGTGCTGCGCCCACTGGAACTTCAGGTCCCACTGCAGAGCCCGCATATGCCATCTGGCATGATTGACCAGCAGGATGCAGGAGGCCATGAGGCCCAGCAGCCTCAGGGTCATCCGTACCGAAACCCAGGATAAAGGCTGAAAGATCGGAATCATAGCCTGAATATCCCGGACTCGCCGTTCGGGAGGATAGGCCCGAAACTGCGTCGTGTCCAGAACTGCTCCGATGAAAAGGAGCTGTGGAGAAGGAATCAGATGCGACTTCGGCACATTGATGGAGAACCCCAGCGAGTGCAGGAGTTCGGCCGTAGTCTGGAAGTGGGAGACGACTGCCTGGGACGAGCCCGCCTTCAGCAGCCAGTCGTCGAGGTAGGGGAAGACTGAAACCCCTGCCCGGCGCAGATGAGCTGCGACCACCGCCAACACTTTCGTGAACACCCGAGGGGCACTGGTAAGGCCAAAGGGGAGCACGGTGAACTGAAAATGCTCGGGGCCTACCGTGAACCGAAGGTAACGCCGGTGGGCCGGCAGGACGGGGATGTGAAAATATGCGTCCTGCAAGTCCAACGCTACCAACCAGTCTCCAGGGTCGAGGGCAGTCAAGACCTGAGCTAGGGTGAGCATCTTGAACTTCTCCTTCCGGAGGAAGCGATTGACGTTCCGGAGGTCCAAGATAGGACGCATGTCCTCCTTGTCCTTTTTGGCACCAGAAAGTAGTGGGAGTAGCAACCACGCCCTACTTCTGGGGTCGGAACACGCTCGATGGCCCTCTTGGTCAAGAGGGCCGTGACTTCCTTCTGTAGAAGAACCAAGTGATCCCCTGACATGCGGTGGAATTGAGGTGGCATGGCTGGGGGTGGTCTCGAAGGGGAGGGAGTAGCCCCTTCGGACAATGTCCAAGACCCACCTGTCCGAGGTGATGGTACGCCAGTGGGGAAGGTGATGGCGGACCCTGCCCTCTACTGGCGTGCTGTGCACCTGAAAGGAGGGACTAGGAGGGCTTGGAGGCCGCGGACGGGTTGGAGGTGGTGGCCTGAACCGCACGCTGGTTGCCCGATCCGCCACGGCGGAATCCACGTCCTCGGCCACGCGAAGACGCCTGCTGCGCGGGCCGGTGGCTGGGCTGCTGACGTGAAGGGCGCCCCTACCGTGGCCACGATAGGGGCGAAAAGCAGAAGTCAGCGGAGGGCGTGTAGCAGAAAGGCCCAGGGACTTGGCAGTAGCCCGTGAGTCCTTAAAGCGCTCCAACGCATGGTCTGCTTTGGACCCAAAAAGACCGACTCCATCAAAGGGCATGTCCATGAGAGTATTCTGGACATCCCCTGAAAAATCAGTGGTTCTCAGCCAGGCGTGGCGTCTGAGCGCCACCGTCGTTGCAATAGACCTGCCCAGCGAGTCGGCGGTGTCAAGGCCACAACGTATTGTGTATTTAGCCGCATCCCTTCCTTCTGCAATGGCGCGGGAAAGTAGTGTCTGGACCTCCTCAGGACACTGGGGCAAAACATCCGCCACCGAATCCCACAGGGAGTGGGTATATCGGCCTAAAAGACAAGCGGTGTTAACGGACCGCAAGCCAGCACTGGAGGAAGAAAAACCCTTCTTCCCAAATTGATCCAGGCGTTTGGATTCCCTATCCGGAGGAGCGGTAGGGAAGGCGGTTTGGGAAGCGGAGGCTTGAACAACCAAGCTCTCAGGAGTGGGGTGAACAGAGAGAAACAGGGGGTCGCCCGGAGCTGGGCGATGGCGTCGTGACACGTTCCTATCCACAGGAGCCCCTGTGTTGGGCTTGGACCAGGCGCCCAAAAGAACGTCAGTGAGGGCGTCGTTAAACGGCAGCACAGTCTCCGCAGAGGAGGCCGCCGGCTGAAGCACCTCTGTCAAGATGTTATGCTTGACCGTCAAAGTAGGGAGTTGGAGATGTAAGGCCCCAGCCGCCCTACGCAACACCGTAGCGAAATTGGCTCCCTCCTCCGTAGCCACGGGAGGAGACAGCATGCCAGTGTCAGGGGAAGTATCCAGACCACTGGCCTCCCCTAGACCCTCTGTCCAGTCCTCATCGTACTGACACTGCCGTGCCAGAGGGTCATCAGACCCCTCCCAGTCCTCCTGGTCCTCCTCTGGTTCAAAATAAGGAGGAGGAGGGACATTTGGGACCCAAGGCCCCATCGGCGCCGGAACCGGCGTCGAGCGACGTCGTTCCGGGTCCATGTCCGGAGCCGGAAGGAACTGGGGACGACGCCGCCCGGAGCCCAGGGCGGCGTCGAGAACGGCACCGGAGACATCGGCGCCGGCGGAGGTGTCGTTAGGTCGACCGGCGTCGATGGGGGTTGTGGAGCCGGGATCGAGGCCGGGGCCGAAGCCGGAGCCGGGATCGAGGCTGGAGGCACGGGCGACGCCGGGGCCGGAGCCGTCGGCGACGCAGCAACTCCATCCGGGCCCGCGGGGCCCGAAGGCGCACCGGAGGGGCCTGGAGGCCCGAAGAGGCGGGCCATGGCCGACAGGAATTCCTGCACTTTGGCCGGATCCGCCCCCGAACCCGGGAAGGGCGGGTATGGCGGGGGCGACTCCACAGGCATGTCCGGGGCCGCGGGGACGGTGCCGGGAGGGGCCTCAGCCGAGTCGCGAGACCGGCGAGGCGAAGTCCTAGAGCGATGATGCTTTTTGGACTTCTTGTGTTTCGACTTACCGGACGAAGAAGACTTCGACGCCGACGACCGGTGTGGACTCCGCGATCGACCCTGGACCTCTCACGCGACCGGGGCTTCCGCGGAGCCGAATGCCGGGCCTCCAGGAGCTTTCGAGACCGCTCTCGCAAAGCTTTCGGGTTGAGGGCCTGGCAGTCGGTACAAGACTCCGTGTCGTGGCCTCGGCCGAGGCAGAAGAGACACTCCCAATGCGGGTCGGTGACGGACATCATCCGAGCACAGGCGCCGCATCGTTTGAAACCGGGCATCCCTACGACACCTTGAGAGAGAAAAACAGTGAAAAAATTTCACCAAAAAGTATGGTCAAAAAATGACCAGGGCACTGCTCTTCCCGGATCTGCGCTTGCTGGCGCGGAAAAGAAGAACTGACGTCAGCGCGCAGGGGCGGCGCCTAAGTACTGCCCGCGACGTCATCCCGGCGATCACGACGCCGACGACGGACGCGGAGCCGCACAACGCCGCCTACCGACGCGCAAGAGTACTGCTACGCAAAAAACTTTCCGGATCCAGCCTGACGCCTGGGGATATTCTAAAGTAAGGAATCTGTCACTAACGTGTCTCTTTCAGATGTAGCAGTATTATCAGAAGACAGGTGCGCATGTTCAGGACCTCTGGGTACCACACTCATGGCCCAATCCAGAGCCACCAGGATTGCTTGGGTCCGGCCGATCGGGATCTTCTTCGGAACTCGGGACAGTATAGGCAATGGCTAGAAGGCGTACAAGAGTCCCCTGTTCCATTCCAGCCAGAAAGCATCTCCTAATAAATGGTCTGACAAAACCAATGTGAAAATCATTGACAATACATTTTCGATGGAGGTGAACCGATCTAGCCAAGGTTCTGCCCACTGATGGAAGTTGTCTTACAACACCTCGAAATGCAGACTCCACATGCGATTTTCCAGACGTCTATGCAGTTTGTCAACGTTGGCATTCAGGGACCCCGCCAGGTAGTTGGTGATCAGAAAAATGTTCTAGTGCTGTAGCCATCCCCAGGAATGAAAAGGCTCCTGGCAAAGGACTCAGGACCCCACCCAGCCCTGTTTGATCCAGTCTGAGATGGCAGTGGAATTGTACATGACAACTTGCACTAGCCTCCTCTTAATGGATAGCCTTCAGTGTCAGACAAGCTGCCCGCTGCTACCGTAGATTGATCTGGATCTCCACTGGAGACCAGAGTCCTCGGATTACCACCTCCCCTAGAGCACCCTCCTTCCGCAACTTAGCAGCAATCCTTGAGCAGTTGCGTAGGAGACCTGGATGGTGTCAGAAAGCTGACCTTGATGCTGGGCCTACTGGGATCTCAGTGTCCACTGCATGGTTCGCATGCGTTCCCTGGCATGGTTGATAAGAAAAATACACTAAGCAAGGAGAGAAAAAGCTTCAGAACAACCTACACACCTGGATTCAGGATCAAGCCTGAAACATCGGGATCAGGACAGAATGTCCTGGACTCATGACTGCAAGGGAAAACCTTGAATGCCACCATTTCCAGGATGGTATCATTTTTATCACTAGGATAAAGCCAGTTAGTCAACGTCTACAAATGAAGGAAGGGGCTAGTCCTTCACTAAATCATCAGAAAAAAAGAATAGCCATTCAAGGAAGGAATGGTAATCTCCAAATACAAAAGTTAAACTGCCGCTAGTGTGGAACAGAAAGGGGAGGGGAAAAGAAGGAAAATGCTAAGCTAAGTGAAATGTTATACTAGGTAACGGACATTTGCATATAGCTACATCATTCGATGTGTATCTTCTGGTAATGTTTGTTGTGTGTGATTAGTAGAGTTGAGTGTTTAGTTCACAAGTGATTTGTGTAGATTGATGTGGAAGTATCATTAGTTCAAATAGATTAAAAAAAAAAAAAAAAACATGCTTAAATTAATGATACACCCACACAGAAAGTGCCCTGTTCAGGAAGAAGAAAATCATAATTGGTGCACAAAATGTAAATTGGAAGGTTGCAAAGAAAGATTATTGATAACTACTCAATTTGGGAAGCCATCATTAAAATGTTTCACAAAATGGTCTTTTAATAATCGGGCAAGGGGTCTATGGATAAAATACCTGATCAAATGTGAGGTAGTCTCAGATGATAGAGGAAATAGTATAAAACTACTATGCCTAAAGTGACCACTCAGTGTTTTAAAATCATCAATATCAACTGAAATGTTAAGTCTCTTTATTTACCTATTCTCCATATCTGATCCTGTTCTCCTTCAATTTAATATCCTCATTTGCTGTACCCAACAATGCTTTGAAGTAGTATAAGGGTGTAGAACAGTGTCATACAAGCAACTTAAGGACATCTTTCCTTCTTCAATCGGGTATACTTTTTTCCAACATAATTCCCTCTCTATCCCCCATTTCCACATACCATCACTCATCCTACTCTATATTTTGAAGTAGAGATAAATTAAAGTCGAAATTTCCAATAAAACAATGAACAATGATAGTGGATTTGCAGTTGCCAATCTTGAGAAACCATCTGATCGCAAATTCATCATGGCTGCATGGAACACTATTTTAGCATGGCTAAACAAAAACCTAGGAAAGGGAACAGAGCACGAGAGCACAAGATCTAAAACTCCCTGAAAGAACATACATCAAAGTAAGCCAATAGGTCTCGCATTTGCACAGCATCTACAAAAAAGTTAAATATCGCAATCGCTAGCGCATGTACGTGTCACCATGCATGCAAGCGCATACAGCATGACATAGCTGTCATTTTATCTTTTTGTTTACTATTCCAAAAATAACTTGTTAAGATTTGACAGTTTCCACCCACATCCCTTAGGGAAACCCTCCCATATGGCCAATTTTTGCATCCTACAAGAAATTGCAGCAAAATCATTGATTTCAAAGCACAGGCCAAAATTTATTGGAAAAATTAAGGACACAACTATCCAGAGATGGTCATGCAAACAGCGAAAAAGAGGGCCAGAAATCAAAATAGAGAATTGTCACTAGATTCCATCACAAAAGATCTGTTAGAAAAACTAAATATACTTTTCTCCACTGTCCAGTGCCTAGGATTTCCAACAAAAATACTAAGAACATATTTGTTATCCATCATCATCAATTAAATGGACTTCACAACAAAGAGAAATACACAACAATGTGAAGGTGGCATTTGATGGAAACTGACATTCCCATTTTGAACCGAAGTCAGACTACAAAAACATTTCTATAGTAGTTTGTTTCACTAATGTGGCGGAATTATGCTGTGATGTTTGATGAAATATATGTACTTCAACTATTGTAATGCATTTTTTTTTAATGATGATTCGAATTTATTAATGGAAAATGTTACTTGCACAGTAAGCATCTGTTTGTAGCCTGTAGTGCTGTAGATTCCCTTGCTCTCTATACTCCTGCCATCTAATGCTGGGGCTCTGAAGTTTGCAAGTTGTTTTTGGTCGAAGAAGAGTCTTCGAGTCATAAGGTGTCCTGTGACTATTCCCTTAGTTGGCAATGCACACGGGCATTGTTAGATTATTTTTCGCACAGTGGGTGAGCGGAAGCATCGAGCGGTGAGTAGCAAGAATATGGTGTCCATGTGAATGATTTCAGATAGTAATAGGTTTTAGTAGTTAAAGAGAACTGCAACAAGGGGCTGAACATGTAAATTTACAGCACTACAAGCTACAAACAGAGGTTTGCAGGGTAAGTAACTGTTTTTGTTCATAGCATGTGTGGCTGTAGATACACATGCTCTGCATAGTCTGGAAAACAGCACTCCCCAAAAGTGGTGACTAGTCAGCGAATGATGCAGTTGTTTGGATAATGTTCTTAAAAACTGTCTTGCCAACGCTTGCCTGCTGTATGGCTAAAATATCCACATCATAATGTTTTGTAAAGATGAGTAGAATTGACCATGAAACTGCCTAACAAATGACGACTATGGAAATATTTCCTTTCTTGAGATGATCCTGGTGTCTCCTTCGCCTCGCAGACTGATTACGCGACTATAAGCTGGCATGCAGGAGAGTGCGCCGGTGTGCGCCCCTGCTGGCCGCGGAATGTGGGGCACAGACTTGACGCCTTCCCTCACTGATGGTCAGTAGAGATACTGCTACGATCAGGCGCGCGCGCTTTCCCCTATCGCCTGCACTTCATACATTTCAATTATCTAGTATAAAGTTTGTAGATTTATATAGCACAGTTTTCATCCGTCAGGGTATCCACACGCTGCCCATGGGCACGGAGAGATTTAGTGATTTTTACAGAATCACATGCTGCTGTGCCGAGGTTTAAACCCGGATCCCCAGCTCCAGAGTCAGCAGCTCTGGCCGCTGCGCCAAATCCTCCCAGCCGAAACTGATGCATCCGTGGTAATGGTCAGTTCTGGAACGGGTCTATGAAGTACCTGTTGCAACAAATGTTTGCTGTTTCACCACTGCAGAGAGTGATGGGTACTAGCCCTCACCAACACTTGATCCGCTAGATGACCCAGTGCTTGTGACCATTGTGTTGAGGCACTCCTCAACAAGTGTATGTGCAGTCTGGCATGGGGTCTATAGAGATTGAAAAGACTAAGATCCCTAGGAAGCACAACACTGTTCTTATTGGGGGAACAGGGTGGCTGAAAAAGAGGCTATGGCTGCTGAAATGCTAGCACTCTTTTGTAGTTGGGGTATGCTTTACCAGTAATGGCACTGAGAATAAACCCTAGAAAGGGCTGAATCTGTAGGAGTTGGAGATTAGACCTGGTGGTGTTTACTGTAAAACCCAAGCTGTGGAGCATAGAGATGGGACTCAAGAGTGTGTGCTTGACACTGCGGCCTGCCAGCACTCTTGATCAGCCAATCGTCTAGAAAGAGGAAAACATACGTGCCTCCTTTTTAGGTCGAGCCTCTAGTAGCGCGCAAGCGCTGCTTAGAGGCGAAGACTTTTAGTAAGCGAGTTTGGAAAGCAGTCCCAAAAACACTCGTGCGTCGTGGCTGGCCTTTTTGGGATGGGTACGCGCGGCAAACATGTGTTTCCAATTATCGTGCCCAGACGCGGGCGCGATAAGTGGAAACACATGTCTGCCGCGCGTACTCATCCAAAGGCCAGCCATGACGCACGAGCGTTTTTGGGACTGCTTTGCAGGCTGCCGCGCTCGCTCGCCCCCGCTCCCTGTCCCCCGATGCGCCCCGTAGTTTCCGGCTTCCTCCCCTTCTGCGGCTCACCGCTCGTTTTTTTTTTACCTTGTATTTTCAGCTCTGTGTGCTGGGCTATGTCTTTCAGACTGTTAGCTGCTTACTGTGGGCTCCCCAGGACTTTAACATTTACCTTGGTTATGATGGAGTCTTGTGCTTCAGTTTATGTGGGTGCCAGGGTCACTCCGTCTCAGTATGAGAGAGTCCCTGTCCAAAATGTGCAGACTGTTTGCGCGTTGTGGGTCCTCTCAGTGGTGAGTCTCTCTGGAGGGGTGGTTGTGTGGTCATTGGTCCTTGTATCCCCCAGGTGTCCACGTGCTCCGGTGTATGTTTTATGTGTCACCTTGTCCTATATCTGGTTCTTCCTACTTCTTTCTGTTTGCTTATTGTGTAATTTCCACGAGTTCTTGTTTCCTCAATTTGTCAATTTTTACTATTGCACTTGTTTCCTGCTCTAATGTGTGAAGTATCTGTTCCTTCCGTCTGTCAATATGAAATCGCGTTCATGTGTATGATATTCTTGTAGTAAAGTGCATATTTACACTTCTTTCTTTGGATGAACCTGTACAATCCAACTTGTGGCAAACTATATTTCCAATATCGAGTTTCCTTAGTGAATCCAGATTTACCCATTAACCTATGCAGCTGAAAAGGTTGACCTCTTCAGTGATGTCTGAAAGAGCTTCATTGGCTCCCGCTGGTAGTCAGATATGTTTATATACTGTTAGCCTAACTTACAAGGTAAGGTATTTGCCATCCCTGATCTTCCCGATAGCAAAGCTAATATATATACCAAGTCAAGTAATAATTGGAGCAGGGCGACTCTGCTATGTGAAACCCTGAGGTGTCTGAAACCAAAGCCCTTAAATCAATCTTTATAGTGTTGGATATGAGAAATAATTATTCATCTGTAAACAAACACTGAAAAAGCCAATAGGTTTTGCCTTTGCTAGCTGTTGCAGTGATACATTTTTGTTTTTATTTTTTATTGCGAGCATTTGTCCGAAAATTAAAAGAAAACCTCTGCTATCTAAACGTGGTGACCACGTGCTTGCAAAAAATATGTAAATTAAAAAAATTACCATTACATATAAATTTAATAAAACACTATAGGTACATCGTTGCTGGCAGTGTACAAAGAACAGGTATAGACACCCTTTATAGTTTTAATGCACACCACTGGATAATTCTTATTGTCACAAAGAAAAGATTTGCTTTGAGCTAATGTGAACTAAAGAATAAAATATAATAAAGCATAAAGAATGGAACGTAAAATTATTGTCAATGTTAAATATTAGCCCATGAGCCTTAATTCTGAAGTGCATTTCTTTTAGGAGAAGGTGTGTTTATGACCAGTTAAACTGCTGCCACTCAAAGTGCAAGAAAGCTAGTAGCATAAGTGGGCTGACGCATTGACGCCTGTGTTATATGCTGTGGTGGGCAGAATCAAACTGTGAATGACAATTAAACAGACTAATGGATGAAGATATCTGACCAAAAGCCCCTGTATGTATGTATATAAATATATATATTTATGATTTTTTTTAATTACATGAGGCAGCCAAGACAGCAACAAGCATTGGCATAGCCAATAGTTCTCGCGCTTTTGGGACCTTATAAGTATTTAGATATGCAGCACAATATCCTTGGTGCAACAACATCAACTGTTGCATGACTAAACACTTATAAGGTCCCAAAGGCGAGACCTATTGGCTATGCCAATGCTTGTTGAGATGAGCATCTACAACCACTAGACATTTGGTGAACACTCTTAGGGCTGTGATAACCTAAAAAGCCAACACTTTGACTTGGTACTGTTTGCCACTTACCATGAAGCGAATGTAGCGAAGGTGAGCTGAGCGGATGTAGGTTTCTTTCAGATGTAGTGAGGTCATTAAGTCGCCTTGTTGAAGGTGGGGGGATAACATCCTGTAGTATAGTCATATGAAAATGTTCTGAGCGGATGTATTTGTTAAGGGGCCTGAGATTGAGGATTGGTCTGAGGGAGCCGTCTTTTTGAGGATTAGAACGTATGAGGAGTTATGCCACATGCTGTATGTCCAATTTGAGGAGGAGTGCATGGACCTCTTCTTGTAGGAGGCAGAGGCAGGTTTGTGCACCAGGATGGGGGGATGTTTTGCAGGATTGAGACAAGTTCCAGGTAACAGCTATGATGGATGATATCTAGAAACCAGCAGTCTGAGCTGCTTTCCTGCCATTGTGGAAGAAATCCCTTTAATCTCTACCCTCTCTCCCCCACAACCCTGACAGGTGATGTATAATTGGGGTAGGAAGACTGGGGGAGGGGTGGCAAGTCAATGTTTAGAATTGGAGGCTCACTTAGATGAAAAGCCTCTACCCGTGCTGTAGTTTTACCCCAGCAGGAGTCATGTGTAACCACTGACCCCTTTTGGTGGTATAACTGTTGGAGTCGTTGATACGAATAGGGGAAGTGGCCCCTATTCCCCCTGTATTCTTGCTTCCAAAAAGAGGCACTGGTAGATGCGTTGGCAGGTCACCCATCAACTTGACTATCTCTTTAATCTGTTCTAGTATCTTACCTACATGTGGCGGAAAAGGTGCCTGCCGTCAAAAGGTAGGTTAAGGAGGTGTTGCTGGAACCTATGGTTAGAAGCCTGAGATGCATAACCGGGAGTGATGGCTAAATATTATGGTAGTGTTTACCCCTCTGGCAGCTGTATCAGCAGCATTCAGGGCACACTATATGGTGGCATTAGAGATGGTTTTGCCCGCTGATAGAATTTCTTTACTTCTATGTCTGAACTGCTCTGGGAGGTGATGTAGCAGGCCCTCCATTTCCTCCCATTGAACTCTATCATAGTGGGAGAGGAGGCCCACGGAGTTGGCAATATGCCAGTGGTAGGTCGCCCCTAAATTACCGTCCCCCTTGCAACATCTATTCTCTTATTTTCCTTGTCAGGCAGTGGGACATAGCCTGTAGCTTGGGCAGCAGGTTGTTTACGGGCAGTATGGGCTATCAGGGAGTCTGGAGGAACATACACATTGATGTAAATAGGGTTTGAGGGAGAAGGTTTAAACTTTCTCCACTCTGGGAGTAACCACCTACGTTATAATAAGGTCCTTGAAAGGGTCTGCGGTAGACTCAAGCATACCATTTAAAATGGGCAGGAACTGTATAGAGCATTCTGACCTAGACAGCACTTTTACTATGAAGTCGCCCTCCTCTGGCATGGCATATCTACTTTGAGGTATGATGCTGCTCCTTGGATAACCATATGGTATGCTACAGTGTCACTTGGTGGAAAAACCTGAGGGGAATTGGCTCTGGGTCTGAATCCCCTGGGGTGTCCACATCATAATCTTCCTACTAGTCCTCTGTGGGACATGGGTAGGAAAGGGTTTAGTAGACATCTTTGGGGGTGGGAGATAAAAGGGATGGGACTACTGACATCCGAAAAGGAATGTAGAAGCTCTGGATGCGTAATGCTGGTGGAGTATGTGGTAGAAGAGGAGGGGGGGATTGAAGGAGGAGGGCTGGTAGCTGCATCCTTAAGTCTTTTAGGCATTGCCGTAGGCTCCAAGGCAATGGAAAGTCTGGCATAGGCTTGTGCTAAAAAACCAGCCTCCATTTCCTTGGGAACGTCTCAGAAGTCTTAGGTGGTGAGCACTTAGAGGAATTTTCCGGGTATCAGGGTGGATGAAAATGCACCTTTGTCTTTCATCCTGCTCTTCTTGAAGATTTTCAAGTACTGGCCTCTGGGAGTTGTCGGAGCTGGCCTTGGATGATAGTCTCAATGCTGACGCGGTCTCTTGAGCCGAAAGGGGCAGAAAATGTGGCTTGCTGGACTTGGTGGGTCGGGAAGAAGGGGGACAGGGAGGGTGGAAGGGCAGAATGTGAGGGACTCTTCGTCAAGTCCCATTTCGGTTCCTGTGCCTTTCCTCGGTGCTGACAGGAGCCTGAAGGCTGCCATGGACCTGTGGGCAGCAGTATCTTATGCAGAGGTCTGAAAGCTCGACCTCCTAGTGAACGGTGCTCTACTTCGGGGTGTGGACTCTTTGGAGGCTTATGCTGTTCCTGTGATTCAGCTCCGTTCACTGCTTTCGGCGTCATCTTTGTGTAAGACTTGGCATTGGTGGAGTTGAGTGAAATGCCTGACTCAATGACCTCTGTGCTGGGATGGTGTGAGGAATGCTTAGTGAATCAGCATCCTCTTCAGCGCCGAGTGGTTCAGACTCAAAGATATAGGGGTGCTGTATATGGACTGCTGCTACATCCTACTGTGCGACCAGCATCCATGTGTGTTGTCAAAGAGTCTTCTTGCACCAAAAGGTGCGCTCGGTGTCCTTATAGTTTGGAGAGAGACAGACATCAAACCCTGAGGAGGCAGGGCCAGGGATATCTGGCGTGGTACTCGGGACATTTCCTGAAGGGAGTCCGTTATATTACCCTCTACACCTATACATTCTTCTAACTTATAAAAGATGAAACACATGGATTCCCGAAGGTGTGTGGGTGCCCATAGAGTCAGGTACCCAGACGTTTACTAATGTTGGCAAATGCATCAAAACAGAGGGGAAACCAAAGGAGATGCTGAAGAAGTGTTTCTCGTTGACAGAGTGGAAGTCCTTAATACGTGGAACCAAAGTAGTGAACTTGGAACACATCAGGCCCAGAGCCCCATCAGTACATATCCAAAACTATAGAGAAAAACAGTTTAACAATGGAGTCCGTGCACAACTTAGGGAGGAGTCACAGGGCACCTCATGACTCAAATAAATAAGGGTCCAGTGGACAAACCCTGATTTTTGCCGAAAAGATCCAGTCTCAGAACCAATCTGCTGGACGTAGAGTCTAGGCTATCAAAGCACGTTGTCAACCTCAGCTGAAAAAGAATGACTTGATTACTGTAACTCTTGAAAGGGGCAAACATGAATGCATAAACCCTTTGAGTGAAAGAACATATGGATCACTTGAGTTGTCTGGTTGCCAAGAACCTCCTTAGAACGTATTTATAGATTTGGCAAATACATATTTTGCTGAATCAGAGTATCTAGACGGACAAGCACTTACAGACCCCCACTACAACAGTCTATTGTGTTCATAAAGTTGCGAAAAGGAAGCCAAGAAGCTTCAAATTTGTCCATGCGTTCACGTAGCAGCTCGGTTAGCATCTCAAGTGCGTAAATCGGCCATACTTTTCCCCACCATACAGGCAAAGGCGGAGTGATAGGTTGGTTCCAGAATTGTGCGAGGGCCATCGGGACTGCCACAAGCAGGTGGGTATTGAGTTTTCCCTATAGGGTAGTCATTGGGTAGATGCTGGTGTCACCCAGTCGCCTTGCAGCAACGGTAAAGGGGTGTAGCGGGAGAGTTATTGCTAACATTGCCCTGATATTGGAGATGACGGTTGGCCAGTAATTTTGAGTACAGGACCACCACATGTGAAAAAAGGTGCCCCCTCTCACCACAATTTTTCCAGTAATTCTCGAACTACTGAATATCGCGTGGAGTCGTGTCAGAGAGAGGTACCACCTGGTGAATAGCTTGTAGATATTTTCTTTATGTGCTGTAAAAATGGAAGATGTGGCGGCCCTCTGCCAGTTTTTTTTCCATTTATCGTCCGGTATCCCTCTACCCAGATCCCCTCTCCCAGCCACTGATGTAACTGAAGCACAAGTTACTAACTTGTGTAACGATATATCTGTAAGAGACAGTAGTTAGTGACAGATTCCTTACCTTAGAATATCCCCAGGCGTCAGGCTGGATCCGGAAAGTTTTTTGCGTAGCAGTACCCTTGCGCGTCGGTAGGCGGCGTCGTGCGGCTCCGCGTCCGTCGTCGGCGTCGTGATCGCCGGGATGACGTCGCGGGCAGTACTTAGGCGCCGCCCTGCGCGCTGACGTCAGTTCTGTACACGACTTTCCGCGCCAGGAACGCAGAGCCATGCAAGAAGCTGACATAGGTGTCTGAAAAATACTAGGGCCCTGAAAGGGATGTCCTTAACCCTAGAAATCAGTTCGCAGAACGGGGAGGATGGGTGGGCGGTAGGAATCTGTCACTAACTACTGTCTCTTACAGATATATCGTTACACAAGTTAGTAACTTGTGCATCTGAAAGAGACACGTTAGTGACAGATTCCTTACCTTAGAATAGATACCCCAGCAATACCAACCCCGGTGGTGGGTCTGCGAACAAAGATCAGACAAGGAAGTCCTGGAGGACAGAACGGCCAAAGAAGCCGTCCCTCCGGACCTGACTGTCAAGGCAGTAATGCTTTGTAAACGTGTGCAGCGAGGCCCACGTAGCTGCCTGACAGATAACCGGCAGCGGAACACCGCGGCCCAAGGCCGTGGTAGCAGCCGTTGCCCTGGTGGAATGGGCACGCAGCCCAACAGGAGGTTCCTTTTAGCGAAAGAATAGCAGGTCTTGATGCACAAGGTAACCCAGCGGGAGATGGTCCTCTTGTGCACCGCCCGACCTTTTGGCGCCCACGTAGCCAACAAAGAGCTGGTCATCCACCCGGAAGTGTTTTGTGCGGTCAATATAGAAAGAGAGCGCACGTTTTGGGTCCAGACGGTGGAGCCTCTCTTCCTCTCTGGAAGGATGCGGAGGCGGAAAGAAGGTGGGCAAAGTGATGGTCTGCCCAATGTGGAAAGCAGTAACCACCTTTGGCAAGAAGGACGGACGCGTCCGAAGAACAACCTTGTCTGGATGAACAGACAGAAAGGGAGGTTTGCAAGATAGAGCCTGGAGCTCACTCACCCGCCGAGCGGAGGTGATGGCCACCAGAAAGGCTGTCTTCAGAGCCAGAAGACGAAGAGGACAGTTATGTAGAGGCTCAAAGGGAGCGCACATTAAAAGGTAAGAACCAAGTTCAAGTCCCACTGAGGCATCACAAACGGAACAGGAGGGAAGAGGTGAGTAATGCCTTTTAAGAACCTGTTAACAACAGGGGACTTGAAAAGGGAGGGCTGATCAGGGAGCCTGAGGAAGGCCGAGATAGCACAAAGATAACCCTTGATGGTACCCAGGGCAGAACCCTGTTGGGCCAAAGAGAGAAGGAACAGAAGGACCTCAGAAAGAGGGGCAGAAAGGGGATTCACAGCCTTTGCTGTGCACCATGCCACAAATTTGTTCCACCTGCAGGCGTATACCACCTTAGTGGAGGGACGCCTGGCTGCCAGAATCACATCACAAACTTCGGGAGGCAAGTCGAAAGGAATCAACTGCCGCCGCTCAATCTCCACGCAAGCAGGTGTAGACTGGACAGGTTCGGGTGGAGGACCGTCCCCTGCTGCTGCGACAGAAGATCCTCCCGAAGAGGCAGACGGATCGGGGGATCTACGCTCATATTGAGTAGCTCGGGATACCAAACTCTTCGAGCCCAGTCCGGAGCCACAAGAATGACTTGGGCCCGGTCGTGCCGAATCTTCTTCAACACTCTGGGTAGAAGTGGTATAGGCGGAAAGGCGTACAAGAGACCGCAACTCCACTCGTGACGAAAAGCGTTGCCGAGCGAGTGCCGCCTTGGAAATTCCAACGCGCAGAACTGATGACATTGCGCGTTCTCTTCGGTGGCGAATAGATCTAACCAAGGCTCTCCCCACTGTAGAAAGA
The DNA here is from genome assembly GCA_963921515.1 of Calotriton arnoldi. Classification (NCBI taxonomy): domain Eukaryota; kingdom Metazoa; phylum Chordata; class Amphibia; order Caudata; family Salamandridae; genus Calotriton; species Calotriton arnoldi. Next base: position 3,157,716 of record CAWUFW010000902.1, on the reverse strand, counting down.
GTCCTTGCGCCACTTCCGAGTGAAGACGCCATTCGTGATCCATTATGCACCTGCGGCTGAGTTCGTCCGCCCTGGCGTTCAGGGAACCTGCCAGGTGTTGAACCACCAGGAACATGCCCTGATGTTCCAGCCATGTCCAGAGGCGTAGAGCCTCCTGACAAAGGGTCCACGACCCCACCCCGCCTTGTTTGTTGCAGTACCACATGGCGGTGGTGTTGTCTGTGAACACCTGCACTACCTTCCCTTTGACAGAGGGAAGGAATGCCCTGAGTGCAAGTCGGATCGCCCGGAGCTCCAGAAGGTTGATATGGAGCCGGGACTCCGCCGGAGACCAGAGGCCTCTGATCTCCGCCTCTCCCATGTGACCGCCCCATCCCAGAAGGGACGTGTCCGTCACAACTGTGTGCTCTGGCTGGGGAAGGGAGAGGGATCTGCCCATGACCCATTGCCGGTTCGAGAGCCACCACTGCAACTGTTTTGCAGTCCCCTCCGAGATCTGGACGTGATCGGACAGGTCGCCCTGGTGCTGCGCCCACTGGAACTTCAGGTCCCACTGCAGAGCCCGCATATGCCATCTGGCATGAGTGACCAGCAGGATGCAGGAGGCCATGAGGCCCAGCAGCCTCAGGGTCATCCGTACCGAAACCCAGGATAAGGGCTGAAAGATCGGAATCATAGCCTGAATATCCCGGACTCGCCGTTCGGGAGGATAGGCCCGAAACTGCGTCGTGTCCAGAACTGCTCCGATGAAAAGGAGCTGTGGAGAAGGAATCAGATGCGACTTTGGCACATTGATGGAGAACCCCAGCGAGTGCAGGAGTTCGGCCGTAGTCTGGAGGTGGGAGACAACTGCCTGGGACGAGCCCGCCTTCAGCAGCCAGTCGTCGAGGTAGGGGAAGACTGAAACCCCTGCCCGGCGCAGATGAGCTGCGACCACCGCCATCACTTTCGTGAACACCCGAGGGGCACTGGTAAGGCCAAAGGGGAGCACGGTGAACTGAAAATGCTCGAGGCCTACCGTGAACCGAAGGTAACGCCGGTGGGCCGGCAGGACGGGGATGTGGAAATAGGCGTCCTGCAAGTCCAACGCTACCAACCAGTCTCCGGGGTCGAGGGCAGTCAAGACCTGAGCTAGGGTGAGCATCTTGAACTTCTCCTTCCGGAGGAAGCGATTGACGTTCCGGAGGTCCAAGATAGGACGCATGTCCTCCTTGTCCTTTTTGGGCACCAGAAAGTAGTGGGAGTAGCAACCACGCCCTACTTCTGGGGTCGGAACATGCTCGATGGCCCTCTTGGCCAAGAGGGCCGTGACTTCCTTCTGTAGAAGCACCAAGTGATCCCCTGACATGCGGTGGAATTGAGGTGGCATGGCTGGGGGGTGGTCTCGAAGGGGAGGGAGTAGCCCCTTCGGACAATGTCCAAGACCCACTTGTCCGAGGTGATGGGACGCCAGTGGTGAAGGTGATGGCGGACCCTGCCCTCGACTGGCGTGCTGTGCACCTGAAAGGAGGGACTAGGAGGGCTTGGAGGCCGCGGACGGGTTGGAGGTGGTGGCCTGACCCGCACGCTGGTTGCCCGAACCGCCACGGCGGTATCCACGTCCTCGGCCACGCGAAGGCGCTTGCTGCGCGGGCCGTTGGCCGGGCTGTGGACGTGACTGGGCGCCCCTTCCGTGGCCACGAAAGGGGCGAAAAGCAGACGTTTGCGGAGGGCGCACAACAGCAAGGCCCAGGGACTTAGCAGTAGCCCGTGAATCCTTGAAACGCTCCAGCGCATGGTCCGCCTTTGAACCAAAGAGACCGACTCCATCAAAGGGCATGTCCATGAGAGTATTCTGGACATCCCCTGAAAACCAGTGGTTCTCAGCCAGGCGTGGCGACGCAGCGCCACCGTCGTTGCAAGCGATCTGCCCAGCGAGTCGGCGGTATCAAGGCCACAGCGGATGGTATACTTAGCCGCATCACGCCCTTCCGCAATAGCGCGGGTAAGCAGTGTCTGGACCTCCTCAGAACACTGCGGCAAAACATCAGCCACCGAATCCCACAGGGAGTGGGTGTATCGGCCCAAGAGGCAAGCGGTATTAACAGACCGCAAGCCAGCACTGGAGGAAGAGAAAGCCTTCTTCCCAAAGTGATCCAGGCGCTTGGATTCCCTATCCGGAGGGGCGGTAGGGAAGGCTGTTTGGGAGGCAGAGGCTTGGACAACCAAGCTCTCAGGGGTGGGGTGTTGGGAGAGAAACAGGGGGTCGCCCGGAGCCGGGCGATGGCGTCGGGCCACGTTCCTATCCACAGGAGCCCCTGTGGTGGGTTTGGACCAGGCACCCAAAAGAACGTCAGTGAGTGCATCGTTGAACGGCAGCACAGGCTCCGAAGAGGAGGCCGCCGGCTGAAGCACTTCAGTCAGGAGGTTAGTCCTGACGGCCACTGTAGGCAACTGGAGATTTAAGGCTCCAGCAGCTCTACGCAACACCGTTGCAAAATTAGCCCCCTCCTCCGTTGCCACGGGAGGAGACAGCATGCCAGAGTCGGGGAGGTATCCAGCCCACTGGCATCCCCAAGTTCCTCAACCCAGTCCGGGTCAAACTCGCACTGTTGTGTGAGAGGGTCGTCAGACCCTCCCAGCTCTCCTGGTCCTCCTCAGGTTGAAAAGATGGAGGAGGAGGGACATAAGGGACCCAAGGCCTCATCGGCGCCGGAACCGGCGCCGGGCGACGCCGGTCCGGCTCCATGTCCGGACCCGGGGAGAACCGGGGAACGACGCCGCCCGGAGCCCCGGACGGCGTCGGAAACGGCACCGGGGACATCGGCGTCGGCGGAGGCGTGGTTAGGTCAACCGGCGTCGATGGAGGTTGCGGCACCACCGGAACCGGGGTCGAGGCCGGGGCCGGAGCCGAGGCCGGGACGAAGGCTGGTGGGACAGGCGACGCCGGGACCGGAGTCGACGGCGACGCCGGAGCAACCCCATCTGGACCCGCGGGGCCCGAAGGCGCACCGGAGGGACCTTGAGGCCCGAAGAGGCGGGCCATGGCCGACAGGAATTTCTGTACTCGGCCGGAGTCGCCCCGAACCCGGGAAGGACGGGTAATGCGGGGGCAACTCGACAGGCACGTCCGGGGCCGCGGGGGCGGGGACGGTGCCGACAGGGACCTCAGCCGAGTCGCGCGACCGGCGAGGCGAAGTCTTAGAGCGATGACGCCGCTTAGACTTCTTGTGCTTCGACTTACCGGAGGAGCGCGAAGACTTGGATTCCGACGAACGGCGGGGACTCCGCGTCCGGCCCCTCGACCTCTCCCGGGACCGGGGCTTGCTGCGGCGCGGAGCCGACTGCCGGACTTCAAGGAGCTTTCGAGACCGCTCTCGCAAAGCCTTCGGATGAAGTTTCCGGCAGTCAGGGCACGACTTCGTGTCGTGGCCTCGGCCGAGGCAGAAGAGACACTCGAGGTGGGGGTCCGTGATGGACATCATACGACCACATTCCTCGCAGGGCTTAAAGCCGGGCATCCCTACGACACCTTAGGAGTCGTGAAGACTCGTTGAAGAGAACAGTGAAAAATTTCACAAAAGATAGTCAAAAAGTGACTAGGGCACTGCTCTTCCCGGATCTGCGCTTACTGGCGCGGAAAAAGAAGAACTGACGTCAGCGCGCAGGGGCGGCGCCTAAGTACTGCCCGCGACGTCATCCCGGCGATCACGACGCCGACGACGGACGCGGAGCCGCACGACGCCGCCTACCGACGCGCAAGGGTACTGCTACGCAAAAACTTTCCGGATCCAGCCTGACGCCTGGGGATATTCTAAGGTAAGGAATCTGTCACTAACGTGTCTCTTTCAGATTTTAAACTTTAGGCCGGTATCAGAGATCGATAGTTTTAGCCAGGTGATTCCTTTAGACAGACAGATGTACCCCGGCACTCAACAATATTACAACATTGATTTTTTTTAAATTGAAACACAAGATCTATGTATTCTATCAATCGCTCAAACACAGGATATGACCATATTTGGATTTGTACTGGGGTTCGCTCAAATTTAATAATCAGTGTGACATTTGGTAAATACATACTGTACATATATTCATACCTGAAAAAGATTTTTTCAAAAACATTTCATGTTTATACAGTTATTTTTTCAAGGTCCAGTTCTTGTTGCTGGAAGAACAGAATAGCACGGTGAAATAGAGACATGACAGCTGACACGTGTTTTGTTACATTCGTAACTTCTTCAAGGCTTAGCTACGTAAGGGGGGCGATCCTCAAATGGTCATAGAGAATCCACTAATGTCGTGTCGTCTTTATAACGAAAAAGAGTAGCCAAGAAATAAGTCCTTATATGTGCTGTTTGAAATCTGTTGATGTCTTTCAAGCGTCGTGGAAGAGCCACAGGGAGAAAATATTTGAGCAGTTCATGTGGTGTAGACTTCTCAAGCATTAAAGTGCTAGTCAGAGCGAGCATAGGATATGGGCATGAACTCATCACAATTCATGAGTCGATCCTCCAAAATAGGTAGTCCTCCATTCCTAATCTGTACAAGGTTGTCGTCAAAATACGTTGTATGCCTGTAAATTGCGTGATTAAAAAAGTAGAGGTACACGCAATGTGAAACTGAAGGGCAGTGATACGTCCTTTTAGAAATCTATTGTTTGTCAACTCTGGGCTGAAGTATGCCCCCGTAACTATTCAGATGAGTCCGCTGTCTCGTGGCACACTGGTTCAAGTAAGGAGCCTAACAATAGACTTCTAAAAGGACGCATCACTGCCCTTCAGTTGCACATTGCGTGTACATCTACTTTTTTTTAATCACGCAATTTACAGACATACAACGTATTTTGACGACAACCTTGCACAGATTAGGAATGGAGGACTACCTATTTTGGAGGATCGACTCATGAATTGTGACAAGTTCATGCCCATATCCTACGCTCGCTCTGACTAGCACTAGCTAAGCCTTGAAGAAGTTACGAATGTAACGAAACACGTGTCGGCTGTCATGTCTCTATTTCACCGTGCTATTCTGTTCTTCCAGCAACAAGAACTGGACCTTGAAAAAATAACTGTATAAACATGAAATGTTTTTGAAAAAATCTTTTTCTTGTATGAATGCATGTACAGTATGTATTCACTAAATGTCACATTGATTATTAAATTTGAGAGAACCCCAGTACAAATACAAATATTGTTATATCCTGTGATTTGAGCGATCGATAGAATACATAGATCTTGTGTTTCAATTTTAAAAATCAATGTTGTAGTAATATTGTTGAGTGCCGGGGTACATCTGTCTGTCTAAAGTTTAGCACGGCAATCTTTTCGGAGAACCTTGCATCAACACCCAAGGTAGTGGCGTGTTTCTGTTACCCTGATCGGTACCTAAACTAATTATTTTTCATACTTGGAATTTGCCAACACGCTGCCCACCTTTACACTTCTTTGTTCTTCTGATGTGCGACTGTCTGTGCCAACACCACCCCCTGTCTATTTTACCAGGTGATTCGTTTTTTAAGTACCCTATTCACAAATATGGTCTACAATGGGGTTTTTCTCATGGGACACTTTATTCCTCAGTGTTCCGGAACTCATCATATGCACTAGTTGAGAGCTTCTAACATCATCTGCTACAGGGAGCCGCCACCCTTCCCACACATCTTCCCCGGAGAGTAGCTCCCCATCCTGATAAAGGACACCCAGAGTTTGGTGGTTGCCGCCATTCCAATCCCTTAAGTGGTGGTCAGAAAGTCCAAGTGGGAAATCTGGATAGTTCACGACAAATGTGAGCGGCAAAGGTTATCGTGTTGGGACCCCTTTTTACGTGTGATGTGATGCCAAAAGTAGAAGAATCTGTGTTATGGGGAGAAGGTGTGGTCACCCTAAAAGAGTCCACTGAAGAGCCAGAGGAGGGTGTGAACAGTATTCGGGAAAAATACTCTACCTGTACCCAGGCCTTCTCACTAGGATTGTGGTTCCATTCAAGACAGGGTGAATTTGAGCCGCCTGTATGTAAGTCTCTATTTTAGGAAAGCCCACCCCTCCCTCTGCCGTGCGCTTATATAGGGTGGCTCTTGCAATCCTGGGAAATTGGGCCCTCCAAACAAAGGAGAGGAGTTTGGTTTGGATGTGATGGAGGATGGATTTCGATAAAGCGCAGTGGGAGGGTCTAGGCTGTGTAGAGGAGTTGAGGGAGAAAGTTTATTTTTACAGATGTAAGCTTTCCCAACCACGAGATCTTGAGTTTACTCCAACAGTAAAGGTCTTTGTACAAGACTCACTGCAGGGGCAGAATGTTACACTTGGAAGAGATTAGCTGCAGAATGCGGTAAATTTATTTCAATATATTTTATGAACTCCCTTGTCCAGGAAAAGCCATGTTGGGTTGGTATGGTTTGAGGGCACTTGAAGTTGGCCGCTATTCCCATAGCGCAGGATTTCATGTTGTTTATTATGAAGCAAGACAAATCCTTTAAGAGGGCCAACTCCTCCTTCAGTGCAGGGATGGAGGTCTTGGTAATAGAATATTTCATCTGCATCCACTGCTAATTTGAACTCCAGTACGCCCATCCAAATCCCCTGCAGATCAGGGTTGTTCAGTATGTTTTGAATTCAAGCTATACAATGTAGAGCACAGCAAAATTGTTTTCAGACGCTGACTCTGTTGTCAGTCAATTTTAATTACAAACAAGCACATGGAGAAAAACAAATGTGTGCACAGTCTAAAATGGTCCAAATACAAGACAATCCAAATGAAACAAGCATTGGCATAGCCAATAGGTCTTGCCTTTGGGACCTTATAAGTGTTTAGCTATGCAACAGTTGATGTTGTTGCACCAAGGATATTGTGCTGGTTAACTAAACACTTATAAGGTCCCAAAGGCGAGACCTATTGGCTATGCTAATGCTTGTTTATTTATGTTTTAAAAACAAAAATAAAAGGCATTGTTATTTGCAATGTCAATAGGTCAAACTTGCGTTAATGTGAGACCTATTGCATTGCAAATGCTTGTTTTGTAAGGAGTTCGATGAGGAAAGAAGGCTTAGCCAGCAAACAATGAGTGTGTCCTAATGGTGGTATTTTCAACTACGTGTTAACAATTGCCATATACGAGCGCATACAAAGCGCGCGCACAAAGAGGTGGTTACAGATACGAAACAACTAGATTTCCTAGTATTTTAATTGCGCTGTGTAAATCCATCTGAAAATGCCGACAAAAACCAAGATGCTGCATCGCAAATAAATAAAAATAGAGAACTTAAAGTGCTCGTTACCAGCTGGAGAAGGAATTTGAGCTTCCACCTCGTTGTAGATTTTGTCCGTCAGTTTCTCTTTCCAGCTTGTGAAAGGAGTCCTTGGCAGGTATATTCTAAAGGAATGTTGACTTGAAAGGTGTATTACAGTCTTGAAAACTGACACTTTTTTCCAACTATATTCACTGTTGTTTCCTGAAAGTTGCCCTTGAGTGAGTGAATCAGCTAGGAGCGACCAGAGACATGCGGCCGTTAGGTGGCGCTGTTATATGCAACTTGAAATAGCCCACTAGGAATGCAACTTAAAACTTAGCAACAAAAACAAACAAAAAAACGCGACCGCAAAAGTGAAAGCCAAGCGACTGCGCTGTCATTAGTAACATGATCCAAGGAAAGAATGCAGCTAAGAAAAAATGTCGGGGGGGTAATTCTCCCAGCAATAGGCTGAATGGGGATGGAGGGGCTCTAGGAAGGCGTGAAAAACACAACAAAGCCTCATTAACAGGCAAATGGTCTTAAAGACCTGTGAAGTACTCGGGTGCGGCTGTGTGTGTGCCCGGGAAGCTGACTCAGCCCGGGCTGCCACACGACGGGGGGGGTGGGGGGCTGAAGCCCTTTGAGCCCAATGGGCGTATACAAATAACAAGCGTACAAGCATACAAGATGTGTATGACGACAGAGTAAAGCAACACTTGCATAAGGCACCATTAGTCAAAAGCGTACTCAGAGGATAAAAGGTAACCTTAAGAGACAGGTAGTTTGAAATCGTCTAAGGGCACCGAGCACCACCAACAGTCGGGTGTGAGGCGAATAATTGGATAAATCAATACAACATATTCTTCACTATAGAAAGTATTGTGCAGGACCAGCATCCTGGTGGACGGTCACAGTTTAGCTCTCAAGAAACCAAGCCCCTTGGCCCGAGGCTTCGATCTCCCATGAAGATTAGCGCCACTGAACGTGTCCCTTCCAATTTCCCAGTACGACTTCGGGAAGGCGAAGCCAGGCCAGCCCCCGATTCAGAGAGTCAATCAAAGTGATGAGGATTATGGGTAAGTAGACAGACAGCTCTGACAGTGGAAGCAGTGACTCAAGATCAATTAAAGTGACAAGCCTATCTTTATACAGTAATCTGAAGCCATCAAAGGCCGGGGACAGAAGCCTGTCCCCTTCTCAGATGTGACTATTCTGTCAGATTCAAGGATTTGAAAGATGACTAATGTCTCAGCTGTCACTTTAGGAAATCATAACGTGAGGGGCGTGGAGGCAAGTTTCTATCGAATCACTCGTCGCTCTTTTATGAAAATGTGCAATTATTTTACCTACAGTGTTTAATAAAGGTGCACACAGCACACACTTCAAATTATATGAAATGTAAATATTGAATTAAAAAAAAGTGAGTTTGTTGAGCTCGGTGGCTCTCAAGCCGTCGCCAAGCAGCCTTCCCTCCAGTGCATTAAATGCTGTGCATCATTAAACACAATGCACAGCGTGTCGACTCAGTGAACAGAGAGATTGAAATGTCTCCAGCGTTTTGGGACAAGGTCAGTGTCACTGCTGGGAATGCAGCGTGGTGTTGGAAGGCACTGGGAATCATGTTCTGGCTGCAAGCCCCTGGCGCAGCTTCCAGCTCCTAACAGCTCCTAAAGTGCCTTTCGACGCTGCTACAAATGGGTGAGAGTAGTGGGAAGGAGTACGGACTCGAGTCAGTGGCAAAAAACGGGAAATGTATTTGGAGTGAAAATCGATGAAACTGTATAATTTTAATGCACGTGAGTTAAACACGTTTGCTCTTAAGCTTACATCTCAAAAAATATGAAATTAGAATTTCCCCCCGCGTTGTTTAATGGAACCGGATATGAATATCATGTTTATGAATTTGAAAAACAGTATCTATTTGACTGGTTTATCGATTTGTGGAAGAGAAAGAACGTGAGTCAGAGAGAAGGAAAAGCTGTATGAGAGAAAGTGTATGAAAGAAAAAACAGAAATAAAGATAGAAAGAAGAATAAAGAAGCAAAAAGTTTAACAGGGAAAAGGAGAGAGTGGCATGCTGCAGTATAGAGAGGCGGGGTGGGGAGGGGGGGAGTGGAGGCCAGCAGAGTGACGCGATCTGTGGAGGGGGAGGTAATTGAAGCACAAGCAAGCAAGGCAGAGAGAGGCACGCAAGGCTTAATGAGCCTTGACAGAAACCCACATGGCGGCTGCGCGCGTGCACTCTCGCGTGAACGCAAGCTTGAGGCCAGGAAAAGCCTGTGGTAGCACTTTCAAAAGCCACTCACTAAATTTCTCGCAGAGCAGCGCATGCGCTGGCTCAGCGAGACCTAAAAATGTCCATATATGACATGTCAATAAAGCTTGTAGTGTCGTTGGAATGCTGTAGTCACGTTGATGCAGACAGTCGACAAGTGTTTCGTCGTGTAGACGACTTCTTCAAGGCTCGAACGCGGACTGTAGTAGACACAAATAAGGTCCGTAGTCCTCTAATCGTTTTGTAGAAAAGTAGGGTAAAACAATGGAAGGAATCGCAATGTCAAGCGTCGAAAAAGGAAATAGTACTTGGAGACGCTTGGGAGGAATGTGCCGCCTCTAGTACACGGGATCGAAGGTACGTAGCTAAGGAGCACACTACGTATTAGTAGGTATCTGTCAAGTATTGGTGCCCTTATGTGTCAAGAACGGGAACAATCTTTAAAGTAGTTAGAGTCAGAAGACTCGTAGAAAGATCCGAAAGCGCACCAATGTATATTAGCATCAGTGGCCAGTAAATGCTCCGAGTGGGAGACACCCCGTTCTGTAGATATTGTCCTGCACAGAGAGGACTGTGCGGGACAATATCTACGGAACGGGGTGTCTCCCAGTCAGAGAGGACTGTGCGGGACAATATCTACGGAACGGGGTGTCTCCCACTCGGAGCATTTATTGGCCACTGATGCTAATATACATTGGTGCACTTTCGGATCTTTCTACGAGTCTTCTGACTAACTACTTTTAAGATTGATCCCGTTCCTATTCTTGACACATAAGGGCACCAATACTTGACAGATACCTACTAATACGTAGTGTGCCCCTTAGCTACGTACCTTCGATCCGGTGTACTATAGGTGGCACATTCCTCCCAAGCGTCTCCAAGTACTATTTCCTTTTTCGACGCTTGGCATTGCGATTCCTTCCATTGTTTTACTCTACTTTTCTACAAAACAATTAGAGGACTACGGACCTTATTTGTGTCTACTACAGTCCGCGTTCGAGCCTTGAAGAAGTCGTCTACACGACGAAACACGTGTCGGCTGTCTGCATCAACGTGACTACAGCATTCCAACGATGCTATAAGCTTTATTGACATTTCATATATGGACATTATTTCATTTGGATTGTCTTGTTTTTGGACCATATTAGACTGTGCACACATTTGTTTTTCTCCATGTGCTTGTTTGTAATTAAAATTTACTGACAACAGAGTCAGCGTCTAAAAACAATTTTGCTGTGCTCTACATTGTATAGTTTGAATTTATGTAGAGAGGGGAATCTTGGTTCTCCTCATACGGGGCAACACTGAATAAGTGGCACAGTGTTTTGTATTGAGCACGCACATATACTAAGTTCTTCAATACTTTGCAAACGTTACGGAGGTGCTGATTGTTGTTCTTATAACCACTGCCATTTGCTCTCAGTGCGATAGTATGTTTTGAATGAAGGGTTCCAATGAGAGCGCAAAGATTAGCTGAGAGATGGGGTAGCCCTGTCTGGTTCCTCTAGTGATGGGGACCCGGGGAGAGTATTTGCCATTCACTTTGATTTGAGTGATAATTTTTTTTAAGTTCGCCAAGATCAATCGTTTAATGCTGTGGCTGGGCGGTGGGGTCTTCCGGAGGACCATGGTTATATACTGCCAGTTGAACAAGTTGCTTACCTTCGGTAACAATATATCTGTAAGAAACATTAGTAGTGAGATTCCTTACCTTAGAATATCCCCAGGCGTCAGACTGGATCCGGAAAGTTTTCGTCAGCAGTACCCCTGCGCGTCGGTAGGTGGCGTCGTGCGGCTCCGTGTCAGTCGTTGGCGTCGTGGTCGCCGAGATGACGTCGCGGGCGCTACTTAGACACCGCCCACGCGCGCGGACGTCCGTTCTGTACACGACTTTCCGCGCCAGGAACGCAGAGCCATGCAAGATATTGACCACTGGGGCATTGAAACTAGGGCCCTGAAAGGGATGACCTTAACCCTAGAAATCAGTTCGCAGAACAGGGAGGATGGGTGGAGCGGTAAGGAATCTATCACTACTAATGTTTCTTACAGATATATCGTTACCGAAGGTAAGTAACTTGTTCATCTGAAAGAAACACATAGTGATAGATTCCTTACCTTAGAATAGATACCCCAGCAATACCAACCCCGGTGGTGGGTCTGCGAACCAAGATCACACCAGAAAGCCACGGAGAACGGAACGGCCAAAGAAGCTGTCTCTCCGTACTTGGCTGTTGAGGCAATAGTGCTTGGTAAACGTGTGCAGCGAGGCCCACGTGGCTGCCTGACAGATGTCTTGCAGGTGGACGCCGCGTCCCAATGTAGTAGTGGCTGCAGTAGCTCTGGTGGAATGAGCACGCAGCCCCACCTGAGGTTCTTTTTTAGCCAAAGAGTAACAGGCTTTGATGCACAAGACAACCCAGCGGGAGATAGTTCTCTTGTGTACCGCCCGACTTTATTGGTGCCAACGTAGCCAACAAAGAGCTGGTCATCCACCCGGAACTGCTGTGTGCGGTTGAGATAAAATGAGAGCGCACGTTTTGGGTCCAGACGGTGGAGCCTCTCTTCCTCTCTGGAAGGATGCTGAGGCAGAAAGAAGGTGGGCAAGGTAATAGTCTGCCCAATGCGGAAGGCCGTAACTACCTTTGGCAAAAAGGAAGGACGGGGCCTGAGCACAACCTTGTCCGGATGGACTGAAAGGAAAGGAGGCTTACAAGAAAGAGCCTGGAGCTCACTCACCCGCCTAGCGGAAGTGATGGCCACCAGGAAGGCAGTCTTCAATGTCAAAAGACGAAGAGGACAGTTGTGAAGGGGCTCAAAGGGAGCGCACATCAAGTATGTAAGAACCAGATTCAAGTCCCACTGAGGCATCACGAAAGGAATAGGAGGGAAAAGGTGTGTAATGCCTTTGAGAAATCTATTTACAACAGGGGACTTGAAAAGAGATGGCTGATCAGGTAGCCTGAGAAAGGCAGAAATTGCAGAAAGGTAGCCCTCGATAGTGCCCAGAGCAGAGCCCTGCAGGGCCAAAGAGAGAAGGAACAGTAGGACCTCAGAAAGAGGGGCAGAAAGGGGATCCACAGCCTTTGCTGTGCACCATGCCACAAACTTGTTCCACCTGCAGGCGTATACCACTTTAGTAGAGGGACGCCTGGCTGCCAGAATAACGTCACAAACTTCAGGAGGCAAGTCGAAAGGAATCAACTGCCGCCGCTCAATCTCCACGCAAAGAGGTGGAGGCTGGAAGGGTTGGGGTGGAGGACCGTCCCCTGCTGCTGCGACAGAAGATCCTCCCTAAGAGGCAGTCTGATCGGAGGATCGATGCTCATACTGAGTAGCTCGGGATACCATACTCTTCGAGCCCAGTCCGGAGCCACAAGAATAACTTGGGCCCGGTCGCGCCTGATCTTCTTCAGCACTCTGGGCAGAAGTGGTATAGGCGGAAAGGCGTACAACAGACCGCAACTCCACTCGCGACGAAAAGCGTCGCCGAGCGAGTGCCACCTTGGAAATTCCAACGCGCAGAACTGATGACATTGCGCGTTCTCTTCGGTGGCGAATAGATCTAACCAAGGCTCTCCCCACTGCTGAAAGAGACCTTGCACCACCTCTGAGTGAAGACGCCATTCGTGATCCATCATGCACCTGCGGCTGAGTTCGTCCGCCCTGGCGTTCAGAGAACCTGCCAGGTGTTGAACCACCAGGGACATGCCCTGATGTTCCAGCCATGTCCAGAGACGCAGAGCCTCCTGACAGAGGGTCCACGACCCCACCCCGCCTTGTTTGTTGCAGTACCACATGGCGGTGGTGTTGTCTGTGAACACCTGCACTACTCTCACCTTGACAGAGGGAAGGAATGCCTTCAGTGCAAGCCGGATCGCCCGCAGCTCCAGAAGGTTGATGTGGAGCCGGGACTCCGCCGGAGACCAGAGGCATCTGATCTCCGCCTCTCCCATGTGGCTGCCCCATCCCAGGAGGGACGCATCCGTCACCACTGTAAACTCCGGCTGGGGAAGGGAGAGGGATCTGCCGTTGTCCCAATGCCGGTTCGTGAGCCACCACTGCAACTGTTGTGCAGTGCCCTCCGAGATCTGGACGTGATCGGACAGGTTCCCCTGATGCTGCGTCCACTGGAACTTCAGGTCCCACTGCAGCGCCCGCATATGCCATCTGGCATGATTGACCAGCAGGATGCAGGAGGCCATGAGGCCCAGCAGCCTCAGAGTCACTCTGACCGAAACCCGGGACAAGGGCTGAAAGATGGGAATCCGAGCCCGAATATCCCGGACTCGCTGCTCGGGAGGATAGACCCGAAACTGTACCGTGTCCAGAACCGCTCCGATAAAGAGGAGCTTCTGAGAGGGGATCAGGTGCGACTTCGGCACGTTGATGGAGAACCCCAGCAAGTGCAGGAGGTCGGCCGTAGTCTGGAGGTGGGAGACGACTGCCTGGGGCGAGCCTGCCTTCAACAACCAGTCGTCGAGATAGGGGAAGACTGAAACCCCTGATCTGCGCAGATGAGCTGCGACCACCGCCATCACCTTGGTGAACACCCGAGGGGCGCTGGTAAGGCCAAAAGGGAGCACAGTGAACTGAAAGTGCTCGTGGCCTACTGTGAACAGTAGGTAACGCCGGTGGGCTCGCAGGACGGGGATGTGGAAATAGGCGTCCTTCAAGTCCAGCGCCACCATCCAGTCTTGTGGGTCGAGAGCAGACAAGACCTGAGCTAGAGTGAGCATCTTGAACTTCTCTTTGCGGAGGAAGCGATTGACGTTCCGGAGGTCTAAGGTAGGACGCAGGCCTTTGTCCTTCTTGGGCACCACAAAGTAGTGGGAATAGCAACCACGACCTACTTCTGGCGTTGGAACGCGCTTGATTGCCCCCTTGGCCAAGAGGGCCGCAACTTCCTGCTGAAGAAGCACCCAGTGATCCCCCGACATGCGGTGGTACTGAGGTGGCATGGCTGGAGGGGTAGTCTCGAAGGGGAGGGAGTAGCCCCTCGGGACTATCTCTAAAACCCACCTGTCCGAAGTGATGGTGTGCCAGTGGGGGAGGTGATGGCGAAGCCTGCCGCCCACTGGCGTTTGATGGGCCTGAAAGTTCGGACTAGGAAGGTTTGGAGGCAGTGGTGGCCGGGGTGGTGGTGGACTGACCCGCCCGCTGGCCCCTTGGTCCGCTACTGCGGAACACGCGTCCGCGACTGCGCTGGGATGATTGCTGCGCCGGCCTGTGGCTCTGTTGCGAACGCTGCGGGGCGCCCCTTCCTGTGCCACGAACGGAGCGAAAAGCGGAAGGCGGAGGAGGGCGGACTGCCGAGAGTCCCAAGGACTTGGCCGTAGACCGTGAGTCCTTAAACCTTTCCAACGCGCTGTCCGCTTTGTCGCCGAAAAGGCGACGGCCATCAAAGGGCATGTCCATAAGGGTGTTTTGGACATCCCCCGAAAATCCAGTGGTCCTCAACCAGGCGTGACGGCGAAACGCCACTGTCGTTGCAATTGATCTGCCCAGTGAGTCGGCGGTGTCTAGGCCACAACGAATCATGAACTTTGCTGCGTCTCTCCCCTCTGCAACAGCCTGGGAGAGAGCAGGCCGGGCCTCCTCCGGACACTGGGGCAGCACGTTCACCACCGTATCCCATAGAGAGTGGGAATAACGGCCCAAGAGGCATGCGGTGTTCACGGACCGCAGCGCAGAGCTGGTGGAAGAAAAAATCTTCCCAAACTGATCCAGCTTCTAGGATTCCCTATCCGGTGGTGCGGAAGGGAAGGCGGTTGGGGAAGCAGAGGCTTGGACAACCAAGCTCTCGGGGTGGGGTGTTGGGAGAGGAAAATGGGGTCACCCGGAGCCGGGCGATGGCGTCGTGCCACGTTCCTATCCACAGGAGCCCCTGTGGTGGGCCTGGACCAAGTGCCCAAAAGAACGTCAGAAAGGGCTTCATTGAAAGGAAGCAGCGGCTCTGCAGAAGTAGCTGCTGGCTGAAGCACCTCTGTCAGGAGGTTAGTCCCGACGGCCACAGTAGGGAGCTCGAGGTGTAGGGCCCCGGCCGCCCTACGCAACACCACAGCATAACTAGCACCCTCCTCCTTAGCCACGGTAGGAGGAGACAGCATGCCAAGGTCTGGGGAGGTATCCAGACCACTGGCGTCCCCCAATTCCTCAGCCCAGTCCAGACTCGCAGGCTGCAGCGAGAGGGTCCTCAGACCCCTCCCAGTCCTCCCCTTGCTCCTCAGGCTGTTCAACAGGTCTAAAATAAGGAGCAGGGACATGGGGATAGAAATCCCCAAGCAACGCCAAGAACGGCATCGATCGGCAAAGTCGAGAATGGCATCGATCGACGCCGGCTCAACGCCGGGTCCACTTCGGGGCTGAAACTGAGGTCGACGTCATCCCGAGGAGCGGGCGGCGTCAGAACTGGTGCCGGTGGAGTCGACGTCGGTGGAGGCGTAACAAGGTCAACCGGTGTCAACTGGAATCCAGGCCTGGATCCAAGGGTGTCCTGCGGCGCTGGGGCCGTCGCCGACAGCGATGCCGGGGCCAGAGCCACCGGCGAGGAAACGAGAGGACACCCATGCGGGACCGCGGGCCCGAAGGTGCACCGGCGGGACCCGACGGCCCAAAGAGGCGAGCCATGGCTGACAGGAACTCGTGTATTTGGGCCGGAGTCGCCGACGACCCCGGGAAGGGAGGGTAGTTGGGCGGCGACTGCATAGACTCCGCCGGAGCCGCAAGGGTGGCACCACCCACACCCTCAGCCGCGTCGCGCGACCGGCGAGGGGAAGTCGAAGAACGATGGCGTTTCTTTGACTCCTTGTGCTTCATCTTACCTGACCCCGAGTGCGAAGACTTGGATCCCGAAGACCGATGATGATGACTCCACGCACGGTCCCTCGAGAGGAAGAATAGCATAAATCAGGCTCTTTCGGCTCTCTCAGTCAGTGAGATCACCAATCTGTGATGTTATCCCTTGTGTGGCAATCCCTGATGAAACCAGATTGTTGTGGAGACCCTAGCCAGCCCAGATCGTCTGTCCTACAGAGGTGAAAATTTTTACATCCGTGTTCAGCAGTGCGATTGGGCGGTATACGGAGCATGCCTTTGGGTCTTTCCCAGGTTGTTAGAGCATTAAGTGAGATTCCAACATAAAGTCCATGACCTCCTCTATAGAAACCTTTAGAGAGAGAGAGGGTTGTGTGTTTGATTTACAGGAGGAAGCATTAGGGTCTGAGGACGTACTTTTGGACCCTCCTCTATAAATTGAGCGGTGAAAGGAGCCTCTGTTTGATGGGGACTGAAGCGCTCCGAAATAGTTCGCCACGTTTGTGTCTTTTTTCATTTTTTCTAGGGCCTCATCTACTTGAGGCCCAAAAATGTGTTGTTTGTTAAAAGGGGTATTTAGAATAGACTGTTGAACTTCTGGTTTAAAACCTGAAATTCTAAGCCATGCATGTGGTCGTAGAAGAATGCTGGTATTAATTCCCCTTGCTGCAGTGTCAGCAGCATCTAAAGCACATCTAATGGAGGAATTAGATACGAGTTTACCTTCTTGTACTAATTCCTGTGTTTTTTCTTATGCTCTTCTGGGAGGTGTTGAATTAGGTCTTCTATTTCATCCCAGTGGGCTCTTCCATGACTGGCTAGTAGGCCCAGCGTGTTGGCAATACACCAGTGGTTAGCAATGTGAGCAGCTAATCTCTTACCGGATTCATCAATCAATTTAGACTCTTTGTCTGGGGGAGGGGCATGTGCAGAAGTTTGTGAATTTGCTCTCTTACGGGCATTAGCGTCTACTAGTGAGTCTAAAGGCAACTATCCTTTAATAAAAATGGGATCAGATGGTGGAGGTTTATATTTTTTGTCAACCCTAGGTGTCAATATGCGGGTACGAACAGGGTCCTTAAAGATTTCATCGGCATGTCTCATCATGCCTTTTAACATAGGTAGACTCTGACTTGTCCTATGTGTAGAACTTAGTGTCTCAAATGAGAAGTCTTCTTCTAAAGACTCTTTGTATAATGTAACCCCATGGTGAGCTGCTGCTCTTGAAATTAACTCTTGGTAAGCTACATTATCATCTGGAGGTGATGGCTTTGCAGAATATAAATCCGGATCATTATCCATGGGTGGATCAATATTGTAGTCATCCCATGAATCTGTTGGTAAACGACTATTGTCATCATCATCCCCTATACCAGGTTGTGTATGTGGAGACCCCTCAGGTGTTATGTGTAAAGGATATGAGCCTGGCAAAGGTGGTAGTGGTGAAGATGGTGGAGGGGATTGAGGATTAAGGTAAATAGGGCTTGTAGCCATGTCCTTTTTCTTGAGAGAAATTTTATAGCTAGTGTCCTCTGAGCCAAATTTTATTTTGGAAGGCGTTTTAGCCAAAATATGTCCAGTATCTGGGTTGATGTATATTTTCTTCTGCTTAGGGTCTAGCTTTTCCTTCATAAGCTCTAGAATCGGTTCTGGTGGCTTTGGAAGGACATCTTTCGATTTCAGCGCCAAAGGTTTCGGTGCCGAACCAGACTTGTCTTTTTTGTCTTTCGGAGTGGAACGTTTCGATTCAGAACTGGACTGGTCTTTCGGAGCAGAAGGTTTTGGTTCCGAAGACCGCTTTTTTCGACTCGGCCCGAGCCGGAAGGCTTGACTGGTTGTTTCGGTGCCAGACCCGAAGGAGAGCGTTGGATACATCGTCTCTGTGCCGACCATGGCCCGAAGGCAGTGGTGGTCCCGAAGCCTTTTGTTTGGTCGAAGAGAGTTTAGGTGGTAAAGGGGCTTTAGTACTCACGGTACCCTGTCCTGGCGGAACGTCTTCGGACTCCAACTCGATTTCTAGCTCGGAATCTGATTCTGGGATAGAGAAAGCTTCCTCCTCTTCCGCTGCTGATGCTTCGACCTCTTCGTGTTAGGATTGTTCTCCAAAGATATCCGGAGTATGTTCTATGTTTTGTGGCTGCATGTCTCTTCGTCGACCCCGGCGATCCCGAAGAGTCTTTTTCGATCGAAACGACTGACAAGCTTCACAATTTTCTTCTTTGTGCTCCAGTCAGAGACAAGTTGCAGACTTTATGCAGGTCAGTGCGAGGGTACTTGGCGTGGCGCAGAGGACAAAATTGAAACAGTCGTTTCCATCGGCAGAAGGCTAACAAGTACGGAACGGAGTAGAAGAAGTCAATCGACGTGACTATGCCTGAAGGCCATCCACGATGTCTTCAACCAAAGATGAAGAGTTTCCCGATCGATTCGATACGGAGAATAGTGAAAACTCATACGATAACAATACTGTTGAGGGTACAGTGGATTGCGCATCGAGGGGAACCCGAAGGAAGGTTTAGAATCGGAGCACCCCAAACCACGTCCGAACCCGATGGCTGAAAGAAAACAATCTAACAATGGAGTTGATGCCCTTGCGCAATATCACCGAATGGAGGAGTCACCTTACCTCGTGACTGGAAAAGACTTCTCGAAGAAAAACAACTTGCAAACATCCAGACCCAAAACTAGATGGCAGGAGTATGCAAAGTATGTGTATATACAGCACACATGCCTCGAACAAACACGCTACAAAGAACCTAAGAGAGAAAAAGGGGTGGACAGGGGTCCGTCTCACCCAGGTATAGAACACGAAGGGCAAACGCCTGAAGAGAGGAAGCAGAACACCTCTCAGGACAAACCCAGACAAAGAACTGTAGGCCAAGAAGCATGCCCTTGCATCTGCTAGGGAAGAAGGGCAGCAACAGGGTGTAAGGGAATAACCCCCTGACAAATGCGGAAAAACTCTCAATAAACAAGGGGTGGGGGAGAACCCCGGTGCTCCATCTGTCAACTTGCACCAGAAGTCCTCCATAAGGGGTAGATCGGTGTCAGAAACATATCGAGGAATACCTATAAGGTATACAGACTAAGTACCCTGTCAGGCAGGAAACAATACTATGAAAACACCCCAATCAGAACCTGGGTAGAAAGCAAGAAAGACCATGCAGCCACCGGCGTGGACTCCAACAGGGTCAAAAAGTAAGATACATCCCAGTGAACAACCAGGAACCACAACCTGTCATCAACAGGGTAAAACGCACAAAGAAAATATCTGCCAGGGCAGGACACCACATGGACGGTACGTGGAGGGACCAGTAAAAAGAAGAAGCAGCAGCCAACTGGCACAGCCCTCTAACAGTCCACCCAGAAGGTAATACAGGAGACCATTCCCAGACCAACCGAGTACAGGGGGAAGAAGAAAATGGTATCGCAATCAGATATTAAGATTTCGCTCCACTCCGGCTATCCCGGAAAAGATGTAAAGCAGAGTCAGCTTGACAGCCAAACAGATATTGACTATCGAAAGGCATGTCCACCAAGGCGGACTGAACAGCCTCAGAAAAACCAGAGGTAGGAAGCCAGGCACGCAGGTGAAGAGCCACTGAAATGGCCATGGCCCGTCCGACAGAATCTGTGGTATCCATGCCACAATGGATCAGTAATGTAGCTGCCTGACGGCCATCCTGGATCAGCCAAGAAAGAGTGTCCCAAGAGTCATCAGGGACGGAGGGGAGAAGGCGCGAGACCGAATCCCAAAGCACGTGAGAAAAACAACCCAAAACACAAGTTGTGTTAAGTGGCCATAAGGCGGAGCTGGTAGAAGAAAAGATATATCAACCCAAAGCATCCAGACCTTTAGACTCCCTGTACAGAGGGTCGTCGGGCACGGCGTCGATGTTGGGGGTGGCTGTGGCAGCCTGAACCACAAAACTGTGCGGAGTAGGCTGATGGGAAAGGCAGAGCGTGTCTCCAGGGGCAGGATGGTACCTATAAGCTATAGACCAGTCCACTGAAGCCCTTGAAACTAGTTTAGCCCAAGTGCCCAAGAGAATATCAAAGAGGGTTTCACTGAAGGGAAACACAGGCTCAGTACTCAGCTGGCCCTGTTGAAGCACCCCAAGTAGGGGATCAATGGCCACTTCCACAGAAAGAAGCAGAACTATGCCAACTCTTTGCAAAAGCTGAGCTAGCCTCCGAAACGAGGCGAGGAGGTGAAAACAGGCCCAAGGATGGGGAAGAATCAAGGCTACTAGCGTCACCAAGGGCAGAAACTCAATGAAACTCCAGAGGATGCCCAGTCATGTGATCACACACATCACCAAAACACTGGTGTTTCAAGGAGAAAAAAGCAGGGGGCTCCTCTGAAAGCAGAGGAAGGTAGTCCGATGAGTACTGATCCACCAACGCTGATCAGCGCCGAGAAAGCAACACCTCGGCATGGGGGAGGGGAGACAAAGAAGGGGCGATCGGTGTCTGCAATGCCAAGGTCGGTGCTGGCGGATCTAATACAGACATCACATGTGGGAACCCAAAGGGGCTGTGCACCGGAGCCGAGATGGAGTCAATCACGGATTCGGAGGGCCCCACAGACACCGAGGTAGCTGGTTTGGAGTCAGTCGAGGCCTCACCAACCTCCCCGGGGACAAGAAGCGCACCAGGAGGAGGTTGAGAGGCAAAAATGGTATGGAGGGAGAGATAGTATTCCCTCATCTGAGCCAGAGTCCCATTGCTGGGAAATACCGGAAGGCGCAGCCCAGATTCTCACTCAGACTCTGAGATTGGAGGAATAGGAGGGGAGTCAGGGGCACAGCGTGTACGCGGTAAGGTAGGGGAAGGCAGCGGCGCTGACTGCCAATGGCGTGACTTACCAGGTCACTGAGAGGACGAAGGACTATGGGAGCTGGCCCTCGAACAGTGCTCGGAAGAAGAAAAGGACCGCGACTGACAAGGGGCTGTTGACAACTGTGTCGCCAACAGCATAATGTGGCGCTCCTGAAACGTCGATGACTGAAGCTGAAGACACATGATGCACCATTTCGAGTTAGGTTGTGCACCTAGACACCACATGCAAATAGGAGGAGAGTGCGGGGTGCGCAGACCTAGAAGATCTCTAGAAAAAGCACACTGTTCCGTGGTGGTAGGCCAAAATGGCCAGAGGTACCGCTCTCCAGATCCGCATGGAAATGAGGAAAGAAAGAACGTGACGTCAGCGCATCAGGGGAGGGCTTATATGGACTCTGACGACATCACATCCGGTGGACGACGTCATTACGGAGTTGCTCTACGCCCTTTAATGACGCACAGAGGTACTACTGTAGAAACATTTCCAGAACCAGTCTAGCGTCTGGGGATAATTTTAAGGTAAGGAATCTGCAGCTAAACATCTCTATTGAAATTGAGAATGTCATTGATTCTAAGAATGTCATTGAAGAATTCTGTGAGTGGCTCAGTGAGGATATGTATGAAGGCCTTATAGGAGGAGGCTGGGAAATCGTCAGGGATGGGGGCTTTCACGCTCAGGAGACTGCGTATGGCTGTTTATACCTTTTCAGTCAAGATTACATTTTCGAGCAGAAGGCAACCAGCTTCCATCAGCAGGGTTGAAAAGCCTGCCAAGTAGGCATCTTATGTGGCTGCAGGCAGCTGTCCTGCTGCGAACAGTGTTTGATAGTAAAAGGTAAAACATCGCAGGATTTTTTTTGTGTCGGAGTATGGGACGCCCTGTGTGTCTACACTTTTTCTGTGGACACTATTTCTCATGTGGGTCTGTCTAAATTCAGAGCTAGTAGCCTCTCTGCCTTGTCCCCCTTTTCATTGTAGGACTGCTATATATGTCTCTGCTGCATCACTCATTAGTAACTGCTCCAGTCTCCCCTCCTCACTCTGTGTAAGGCTCTGTAGGTGTGGGGAGAGTAATGTTGCTTGTGTTGTGTTTCTATGGTTTGCAGCTCATCCTCAAGTTGTTGTTTTCTTAGCCACTCAAGGGTTGTGGTGTGAGATTTTGATTCACCTCGATTACGGCCATTACAGCGTCTCAGAGGACACTGCAGCAAACTTTGCCGTTATTGTTCTCTTGATAATAGCAGGATAGAAAGTCTTGGATTCTGTCTTCCCCCACTGGGTTTCTTAGGGCTATTTCATTCATGATCGAGGAAGTGCGGGTCTGTGTGTATGGGGTAATTATGTCTAGAAAGAGCCAGACCTACGCATGGTCGGAAAGCACCTTTGAGAGTATGTTAGTGTTGGCTATTTGCAGCCTTAGCGCCCGAGAGGTAAGGAATTAATCTATGCAAGCGTATAATCTATGGACATTAGATTAGAACACGTAGTCATGGTTGCCTTGATGCTGTTGCCTCCACACATCTACAGGCTTAGGTCCTCTATATCCCGCAAAGTGAGGGGGGCTGGGGAGCCTTAGAGCATGTTTGGTAGATAGAGGGCCTATCCAATTCAGGATTAAGAATGCAATTGAAATACCCTTCTATTCCAATCTGGCCGTTAGCTGTATCTGCCAGTTTTGGTACGAAAATTGCAAACAATTGATCGGTTTCCCCTCATTTGGAGTGTAAACAAAATACAATGACAATAGCAGGCTCCCCTGTCTGCCCTCAACTCCCACCCACCGCCCGTCTATTGGTTGGCTTCCAGCTCAAATGTCAGCCCCCTTCTTACAAGTATTACTGTGCGCTTTGTTTTCGTGGTGCTAGGTACATGAAATGATCAGGAACCAATAAGACCGCAGCCGGAGTATATCTTTGGAAACTAAGTGGGTTTCTTAAAGGAGGCCCACATTGATCTCTTTCGTTTTAAGCCAGTGCAGTAGCACCCTTCATTTAATTGGAGAGTTAAGCACCTGGACATTTAATGTGACTAGTGGGACTGTGGTCATGACGACCTGGTGGGTCTCTCTCGGAGATGTACGGATCCGGGGACATGTGGTCCCTGTGATTTCGGTCTATTGGGCTCGGTCATGCTTGGTGTGCCCCAGGCTATTAGAAGTCCAATTAATCTAACTGTTTGGCGATGTAGAGGTGTTACATACTGTGAGTGACATTTAAAAACAATCAAACTGAAATAAAACAAAAATGAACTGAAAAGAGGTAACACAAACAATAACTTATAGTCAACGCAATGGAAACATTGTAGGTGGCAGGTACACGTCTCAGGTAGGGCAGGATCCAGATGGTAAATATTGTCCCCTTGTCAAGCTTATGGAAGTTTAAGTTGACATTTTGGTGATAAGAACACAGTACTGCAAGCATTCAAGGGAAGCAGTGAGGTGTGGATCCGAGCAGTGAGAGTGAGAGATCCGAGCCTCAAATTCTTGTGGGGAGCAAGAGTGTCGTCCAGGAATTACGTATCGTGCACTAGAATTGGTCGGTCCTCTTCGGTCGCGACCATGCAATCCTCCCTTTCCTGTTGCTGCCATTGGCATTCTTGGCGCGCCTTATTAAAAGTGGGTCGCTGCCAAGTTTCTCTTTGATCTGCCACGTGCACCTGTGATAGATCAGCAATGCTTCCACCACCTCCTGTACTCCATGTTGTTTCCCTTTGTAGGTACAGAGTAGGCAGAAGGGGAAGCGTCATCTATATGGAATATTCTCACACCAGATGTGTGGTCACTTGGGAAAATTCCCTGCGGTGCGCTTCGGTGCACCAGGATACTCCTGGAAGATTGTTATGGAGGAGTCCCTGAATGTTATTGTTTATTTGCTGGTGGGATGGCTTCTATACCCTTTAGTAATGGGCTCTTGTGAACACATCAGGAGTGAAGTTGTTTCGCTGCTTATATAGTGAAAGCACCCTGTGTATGAAATCCAATCTAATTGGGTGGGGTGGAGGAGTCTAGAGAATGTGCAGAAAGAGTGCCTCTAAGTAATCCTCCAAGTCCGCCGACGCGACCTCCAGCGGACTCCTCTCACTCAGTTATTTCGTATAGAACAATTTTCCAGGTTATCTACTTGTCTGCCAGGTCTTAATGTTGTGCCTCCAGTAAGGACAGTTTCCGTCCAAGGTCCTCCTGATCATGGCCGGCGGTGGCTATGTTATTTTTCGGGATTTGATGCTCGAACTGAGTGGTCAAGTTCAGAGATCTCCTTGGCACCATGCTGACGTGTCTTTTCGAAACTCCGCCAGAAGCTCTTGGATATCTGCCTCACTCACAGGTGCCTGAAGGTTGGTGTCTGGTAGGAACGTAACGCCTGCCAGGGGACTCGCCATCTAAGCCATCTGGCTCGGACTCCGCTTTGCCCAGGGGGTCTGCAGTGTCTTTGATAGTAGAGGTTTTAGCTGCCTTGACTTTTGTTGTGGCCAGAGAGTGGGTTCAACAGCAGGCGCTCAGGCCACTGACAGCAGAACCAGTGAGAGGCTTCACCCACTGGCGGTGGCCTGTCTTTAGGGTACTCTTGTGGCTTGTCTATCTGTGGAGGTAGGAGGAGGGACACCCCGTTCCCAGGGACAGCGGCGAATGAGAGGTCACCCCAGTAGCTAATCAGCAGTCTCTCTGGACGATGCAGGTAGAATCGGGGCCATGGGGGGGTGCTAAGGACCAACATCTATAGAAGATGCCTACCCCCAGGGGTGGCGGCGGGCCCAATCCTCCCACATACTCAGGGTGAAGAGCACTGCCCATACAATCCTGAGAGTATGCCTAGGTCTAGGCATGGTGTGAGGTCGGGGTCTCTCCGGGCTCCTGGTCGTGTCGGTGCCTGGAGGGCCACCCAAATTGGTAGTGTGCCTTTAGGAGCAGCCCGCTCGCCAGTGTCGCTAGGTACTTGGTGGTGACAGACAGGAGGGCCAGAGGTGTAAGGGACTCGTGGAAGTCGGGGCGGGCAGCCTCCCAATGCTGCACTCTCACTGGGCTCCAAACCCGACCACGGCCGTCATACACAAGGACCGTGCAGGGCTCAAGGCCTCCAATGAGGTGCGCCTCACTCCAGGCAGGGATCAAGCATCACTGATGCATTTAGACAAAGCGATGGACCCATTAACCTGCACTGGTTCCATTGGGTTAACCTTCGTTTTTCACACTGGTGAAATCCACCCACTTTAAATTGGTACCGATACAAAACATTAATACACTAGTAGTAGCTATGGGGTCTCTTTGTATTTGTAGCCCTAAATACGCACCTCCCCTGTATCTAGAGCCGATAAAGCCTAATACAACTTCCCTTTATTGAGATAAGTAGTATTAAACCAAGCATTGGAAAAGCCAATAGGTTCTGCCTAAGCAAGAGCTATTGGTTTTGCCAATGTCTTTTAGCCATGTAGTATAGCAGTGTGGAGTGGCATAGCATAGAGTGGAGTGGCAAGGCATAGAGTGGAGTGGTAAGGCATAGAGTGGAGTGGCAAAGCATAGAGTGGCAAAGCACAGAGTGGAGAGGCATGGCATAGTGTGGAGTGGAGCAGAGTGAATTAGAGTAGCGTAGAGTAGCATACAGTGGAGTAGTCGAGTGGCGTAGCGCATCGTGAAGTGGCGTAGAGTCGCTTGGCGCATCGTGGAGTGGCGTAGAGTCATGTGGCGCATCAAATGGTGCAGAGCGTATTGGCGCAGAGCGGATTGGCACAGAGCGGTTTGGCACAGAGGGGCGCAGAGCGGCATGGCGCAGAGCGGCGTGGCGCGGCATAGAGTGGCGCGGCATAGAGTGGAGCGGCATAGAGTGGAGGGGCATAGAGTGGAGGGGCATAGAGTGGAGGGGCATAGAGTGGAGGGGCATAGAGTGGAGCGGCATAGAGTGGAGCGGCAGAGTGCGGGGGAGCGGCAGAGTGCGGGGGAGCGGCAGAGTGCGGGGGAGCGGCAGAGTGCGGGGGAGCGGCAGAGTGCGGGGGAGCGGCAGAGTGCGGGGGAGCGGCAGAGTGCGGGGGAGCGGCAGAGTGCGGGGGAGCGGCAGAGTGCGGGGGAGCGGCAGAGTGCGTGGGAGCGGCAGAGTGCGGGGGAGCGGCAGAGTGCGGGGGAGCGGCAGAGTGCGGGGGAGCGGCAGAGTGCGGGGGAGCGGCAGAGTGCGGGGGAGTGGCAGAGTGCGGGGGAGTGGCAGAGTGCGGGGGAGTGGCAGAGTGCGGTGGAGTGGCAGAGTGCGGTGGAGTGGCAGAGTGCGGTGGAGTGGCAGAGTGCGGTGGAGTGGCATAGAGGAGTGGCATAGAGGAGAGTGGAGTGTTAGAGGAGAGTGGAGTGGCATAGAGGAGAGTGGAGTGGCATAGAGGAGAGTGGAGTAGGGTGGGGTAGACTAGAGCGGAGTGGGGTGGGGTGTGGTAGACTAGAGTAGCATGGAGTGGCATGAGGTGGAGTGGCATTGGGTGGTGTAGCGTGGAGTGGCATGGAGTGGAGTAGGGTAGACTAGAGAGGGGTGGGGTGTGGTAGACTAGAGTGGTGTGGCATAGTGTGCAGCTTGGAGTGGAGTAGAGTGGTGCGGAGTGGGGTGGAGTGGCATAGAGGAGAGTGGAGTGGGGTAGACTAGAGTGGCATGGGGTGGAGGGGCATGGGGTGGAGGGGCTTGGGGTGGAGTAGTGTTGAGGGGATTGGACTGTCAGAGTAGAGTGGTGTAGAGCAGATTGGTGCAGAGTAGAGTGGTGCAGAACAGTGTGGCATAGAGCAGAGTGGCACAGCGTGGAGTGGGGTAGAGTGGCATTTTGTGAAGTGGGGTAGAATGGTGTAGAGCAACACTGGTGGTGGGGAGTGGCGCAGTGTGGCACAGTGTGGTGCAGAGTGGCACAGTGTGGAGTGGCGCAGAGTGGCACAGTGTGGAGTGGCGCAGAGTGGCAAGGTGTGGAGTGGCAGAGTGGGGCAGGGTAGAGTGGACTGGCGTGAAGTGCAGTGGCACAGAGTAGAGTGCAGTGGTGCAGAGTAGAGTGGCGTATAGTGAACTAGGATAGAATGCAGAGTAGAGAGCAATGGCATAGAGTAGAGTACAGTGACAGCAGAGTGGTGCAAAGTAGGGGGCAGGTGGTGTGGAGTAGGGTGCAGTGGTGTAGAGTAGAGTGGCATACAGTGAAATGGTGCAAAGTAGAGTGCAGTGGCGTAGAGTGCAGTGACAGGGTAGAGTGGTATAGAATAGAGTGGTGCAGAGCAGAGTTGCATAGATTGCAGAGTAGAGTGCAGTGTTGCAGAGTAGAGTGCAGTGTTGTAGAGTAGAGTGCAGTGTTGTAGAGTAGAATGATGCAGAGCAGAGTGCAGTGGTGTAGAGTGGTGCAGAGTGCATTTGTGCAGAGTGCAGTGGCGTAAAGAGCAGAAGCGTAAAGTGCAGTGGTGTAGTGTGTCATAGGGCACAGTGGCATAAAGTGCAGTTGCGTATAGTGCATCAGCCTAGAGTAGAGTGATGTGGCAGCAAGTGCAGTAGTGTAGAGCGCTGGGGCATAAACTACAGTGGCCTAGAGTAGAGTAGGGTGCAGTGGCATAAAGTGCAGTGGCTTGGAGTGGTGAAGAGTAGAGTGACGTATAGTGCAGTAGCTTAGAGTACACTGGTGCAAAGTAAAATGCAGTGGCATGGAGTTCTGCAGAGTAGCATGCAGTGGCGTAAAGTAGAGTGGTGTAGATTAGAGTGGCATAAAGCACAGTGGCATAGAGTGCAGTGGAGTAGAGTTCTGCAGAGTAGAATGCAGTGGCGTAAAGTACAGTGGTGCAGATTAGAGTGCAGTGACGTAGAGCAAAGTGAAGTAGAGTGACGTAGAGTGGTGCAGAGAAGAGCGGAGTGGTGTAGAGTACAGTGGTGTAGAGTGGTGCAGAGTAGAAAGGAGTGGTGTAGAGTGGAGTGGTGTAGGGATGTGTGAGAGAAAACAAGCCACATGTAAGGGGCAGGTGGGAGGGAAAAGAAGCTACATGGACAGGGTTATGGGAGACGGACTGAAAACACAAACAGTCAATGGAGTACTTGAACACAAAGAAAAAAGGAGCTCCAAAAAACAGGAGTACTGGATGGACATAAGTACTTGGAAGAGGACATGACGCCCGAATGCTGTGACAAATGGGGACGAAGGAAATTAAAGCGAAGTTGAAGCTAAGAAATAGTAAGCTATGGGTGGGCTGTAAGCCCACAGTATGTAAACATGTATCTCAGAGACAGCGCATGAGCTGTCTAGGCTAACCCTAAAAACGACGAATGAATTACTTTTATAGTGATGGTCGTACTTCACAGATGATTGTAGTACCACCTATAATTATGCTTGAAACATGCAGTTAAAATGGGACAAGGAATAAATCACAAACACGACGAACCAATAAGCATATAGGGAGTAGGCTCCTGGACACCTATCTTGCCACTTGCCTGTGGCCTCCAATTCCTGATTGTTCAAAACGGATCCAGTGACACTGCAGCTGCCGGGGTTTTCCGGACTGGGTTTTCCCACTCACCTTTTATTGCCGCCAACAGAAGCCCCGCCCACCCCAGGCCCTATTTAATGCAGGCCGCAGTGCACTCACACCGCTGGAGCACCAAAGCACCCCAAAGGCAAGCCTGTCTGCGCCCATCCATGCATGGACCACGCCCAGCACCACAACCCTTGGCCCTCCCGCCCCCCAAAGATATACCATTACAGAGCTCTACACTCTCGTCCCCGGATGCTTCAACAAACACTGCGTCGACCCCCACTCCACAGTAGGACCTTTCACCTGTACCCACTGCCACTTCACCTGCCATTGCACACACATCAGCCCACCAACCAGCCCCACCCCAAAGATACCACAGACACCACCTGAACAAAAAAAACAACTCGCATGAGCCCTTCTCAACACACGCTCACTATGCAAGCATTCCACTGAATTATGGGACCTCATCGCCCCCCTTGCACCCGACAATCTTCCTCCCTGAGACCTGGCTCAACCCCACATCTAACCTAGACATTGCCACAGCAATCCCCAACGGATATAAAATCGCTCACCAGGACCTCGTCAACAAGCCAGGAGGAGGAAGAGCCATCATCCCCAAAGAGACCAGATAGTGTACCAACACCACCACACCCATGGAACATCTCAACTTCAAGCTTCACACGGACGACAAGACAACCATCAGAGGCACCCTTGCATACCAACCCTCAGGGCCATGCTTTAACTTCTGCAACACCATCGCAAACTTCATTGCGCCCCTAGCCTTAGACTGCAAGGACTACATCTTCCTCGGCTACCTAAATTTCCACATCAACGACCCCAACTAAAAAACACACTGCACACCTCGTCAACGGTATGGCCAGCCTCGGATTGACCCAGGTCGTCCATGACCCTTCACACACCGCAGGACACACGCCAGACCCAATTTTCACCTCCAGCAACCGCATCAAATACAGCCATGTCACAGAACTCACATGGACCGATCACTCCATCGTTGACATCAGCATCTCCAGCCCCTGCACCACCACCCCCAAGATGACCAACGCCTCTCACCAGAGGTGAAACAAAATCTCAGAGACCAGCTGAGTGAACGCCCTCAACACCTCCAACCCTGCTACCACCACCAAACTCGAAAAGGAAGCAAAAAAAACTTCAATGCCTGGATCACCAATTGTGCAAACAGCATCATCCCCATCAAGAGCAGCAGGCAGAGAAAATCCTCCAAAAAGGCCAGCTGGTACACCCAAGAACTCATAACAGCGAAACGGGATAGCAAACAGTTGGAGAGGAGATAGCGCACCAGCACGGACACCTCTGACAGGACAGCCTTCAAGACTTCCCTCAATCTCTACCACCGCGTGCTGAGGGCAACAAAGAAGACAACCCTTACCGCACGCATCAAAACCAGCGCCAACACCACCAAGGAACATTTCAATATTGTTAAGGAATTCTCCAACCCGACTACCAGTGAAAACAACATCATACCCTAGCAGGAGCTGTGCGACAACCTCGCCCACTTCTTCCACAACAAGATTGCAACCATATACAGAAACTTTGAACTCCAACCCACACCTACGGACTTCCTTGCCAGATACGTCACCACCATAACCGACGCGAACCACACACTGACCACCTGGAACATCCTCTCTACCCAGGACACCACCTCCACCATGAATTCCATCCACTCCGGAGCTCACACAGACCCATGCCTGCACCCCATCGTCAACCTCGGAAACCAAATTATCAGCCAAGAACTTACCACCCTACTCAACACCACTGCAACATTTCCTGATGCCTAGAAACATACAGAAGTCAGACCACT
Organism: Calotriton arnoldi; assembly: GCA_963921515.1. Classification (NCBI taxonomy): domain Eukaryota; kingdom Metazoa; phylum Chordata; class Amphibia; order Caudata; family Salamandridae; genus Calotriton; species Calotriton arnoldi. The sequence goes on along the minus strand of CAWUFW010000902.1, from coordinate 3,127,279 downwards.
ACTCGAAAAACCCTCTGCCGACCCCAGCAAATTCAAAAACTACCAGCCAATCTCCCTGCTCCCATTCCCAGCGAAGGTACTAGAAAAGATCATCAATAATCCACTCATGACACACCTGGAGCAGAACCAGCTACTTGATGCCTCCCAATCCGGCTTCCGCAGCAATCACAGCATCGAAACTGCCCTGATTGCGGCCACTGACAACATCCAAACCCTCCTCGAACGAGGAGAAACAGCAGCTTTGACCCCCCTCGACCTCTTGGCATCCTTCAACACCGTATCCCACTACATGCTGATCGAAAGACTCCACCACATTGGCATCCAAGGGGACGTGCTCAGATGGATCACCTCCTTCCTCACTGGAAGAACCTAGAGGATCCACCTCCAACCTTTCCCCTCTGAAGCCAAGGAGATCACCTATGGTGTTCCCCAGGTCTCATCCCTCAGCCCCACGCTTTTCAACGCATGTACGACCCAACTGGCCAACATCGTCAGATCCAACCGTCTCAACATAATTTCCAATGCTGACGAACCCCAACTCATCCTCTCACTCACCAACGACCCCATCACCACCAGAACCAACTTCCACAGATGCATGACAAATGTCGCCGACTGGATGAAGAACAACTGCCTGCAGCTGACCACAGACAAGACGGAAGTACAGATCTTTGGCAACAGCAGCAACACATGGAATGACTCCTGGTGGACATCAGACCTAGAACCCGTACCCACTCCCTCCGACCACGCCAGAAACCTCTGAATCATCTTTGACAACAAGCTCACCATGAAATCACAGATCAACGCAGTCTCCTCCACCTGCTACCTCACTTTCCGTAAGCTACGCAAGATCTTAAAGTGGCTACCCCTACACACGAGACGCACCGTGACACAGGCCCTCATCACCAGCCGACTGGACTATGGAAACACCCTCTACGTAGGAATCATCACACACCTCTTACAGAGTCTTCAGACCATGCAGAACGCCGCAGCCAGACTCATCCTCAGCCATCCCAGACGAACCCACATCATACCTCACCTCAGGCAACTCCACTAGCTCCACGTACAGAAGAGATGCCAATTCAAGCTGCTGACCCACGCACACAAGGCTCTATACAACCAAGAACCTGCATACATTAGCCACCGCCTGAACTTCCACCAACCGTTGAGAAGACTATGCTCCACCTCCCTTTCACTTGGCCATACTCCCCACATTTACAGAAGTAGAAGTGGAGGACGCTCCTTCTCCCACATCGCAGCAAAGACATGGAACAGCCTCTCCACGCACCTACAGACCATAACCTCACTTCAGGAATTCCGAATGGTCCTCAAGACCTGGCTGTTTGAATAAGCCTCCGGGACCTGTAAGCGACTGGATACCCTATTGGGTAATTAGCCACGCTTTATAAATCCTGATTGATTGATATAAAGGGAATTAAACTATTTAAGTATGTAAAGTGAAAACAATTCCGCAAACCTAATTTGTGCCTGAATGACAGGACATGAAAGAACCACTGTGGGTGAGAAAAAAAACCCTTACCAAGAAATGTTCATGTCCATGTCAGAAATAATTCCATCACAAGGGTTACCATGAGGGCTAGAGGTGCTGCATTTATGTGATCTTATGGGGAAAAACTGGGAGATATGTTTATTTTTGTCAGGCGAGAGCAGATTCCTGAAACGAGAAGTAGCAGTCAGGATGAAAAGATTTAGCGCCTGTAGTATATTTTTTCAATTTCACTAGCATGCTAAGGGTCAGACAGACAATGAGAAGACAAAATCTACTCCAAAAAGATTGCCTCTTGCTCAAATATTTAACTGAAAGAAACCTATCTATTCAGAAGTATGCTCATTGCACAGAGCAAGATTCCATGTGTTGGTCTAAGCAGTACACATTAACTGCACACTAAGTGAAATACAAAGTTTCCTTTGTCTTAAAAATAGGATTACTGCGGTTAACATGCTTCAATTGTTTCTTCGAGATCTCAAGGGCAGGCATACAAGGATAGCCTGCCTGGATGCGTTTCCTTCATCTACTGGGAATGGAGATACCAACAGGCCATGTTTAGTTTACAGGATACAATGGCTGCTCCTATCTTAATCCTGTGTCCGAGAACCCGAGAGCATTTCGTGAGGAGACATGAGGTGGAAAAAATGCTTGCCGGCAATGGAGCACAGACATAAAAGCAGGCAGTGGCTGGAACTTAACCACGTAAATAAATGCAAAGGCTTCTCCCTGGCCAATGAGAGAGCAGGCTCGTAATCAGAGAAAGAAAACAGCATTATGTCGAGTGTGCAGTCCTCCTAATATATTTGAGTCAGCACGAGTGACACCTCTGCAGTCCTCCAGCTGCTGGCACCACAATGCAGCGGAGGGGACCAGAAGCAGCCTAGAGAGGAAGAGAGAGGGGCAGGGGCGACTGCACCGCGCCGAGAGTCAGAGGCTCGGAGGACCGTCCACGGAGGGGATGCGCAGACCGCCCTACAAGGAGCACGGTGAGTGGGTTCATGCCCTCCTGGCCACGGCGCACGGGCTTCGGCGTCATTCAGAGCCGGTGCTGCCTGCACGTGTGAGGGTGCACTGACCGCCCAACAAGGAGCACGGGAGTGGGTTCATGTCCAGCTTACCGTGAGGTCACTTCACGGCGGGCTCCTGGCCACGGCACACGTTTTATAACCCCGTGGGTTTACGTCTCTTGTCCTGGGGTGACTGAGACATTCCGATTTAGCCATGGCTTTTAGTACAAGTTTCATGTAAGGGGCTGGTGCAGTTTTTCAATATGAACATGCAGTCAATAATTTAAGCAAATTATACAGTTGTGCAACCGTGCCATCCACTTGCCTGGGTGTGAAAATACATGAACTTGAAGGTATTAAACTGGCCACTCGCCATAAAGAGCAACGCATTTCTTCTTGGCTCGCATGCAAACGCGCTGAGTGATGAAAGGGTTTGAGTTCAGCTCCACTTAATTTATCTGCTACAGTCTAGCTGGCTTCAGGCCACAGCAGCTCCCGTGAGCCCGTCGATTAAAAGGGCTGGAGAGGGTCAATATTGCACTGTATTGTATTACAGCATTTATACAGCGCTTGCTACCACTATGTGGGGCGAATAAGCGCTTGTACCGCAGCGTCAAGGAACAGAGCTTAGTCAACTTAGACCCTACTCCCCCCCCTATCCCCGGGCGGCTAGGTGCATGGTCGCCGTGGGTAATAAAATTAAATGATCGCCTTATTTGATTTCTTTTCTACCAAGCGAATACAATCTCAGTTTTGAATTCTTTACATTTTAGCAACAACAAAAAACCAGAACCGAATTTGACTAAAATCTGCATTCACATAGCGCAGGCACACAGTTTAAGCAATCTCATACCTATGATGAGCGAAACTTTGAAGTACGGTGATTTCAAGGTGTGGGATTACCACAGTGTTACAAGGTTTCCTCTGAGGAATGAGGAATAACCATGAGTCCATGCTTCTGCACGGAGTCCCGCATGTAGTTCCTATATTTCATACGCCTTTGCCATGCACATTCCGCCAGGTGTTTTTCCCTGCAAAATGTGCACAGTGCAAAAACCGTTACGCGCGGTGTTTCCACGCAGGTCATAACGTCCATTAGAATAGAAACTCTTTCCCCTGTCCGAATCGAAATTATAAAGACAATTTTATTGAGGTCCTAGCTGTTCACAAATGTTACACTTATTTTACTTCATGTTCTACACGATTTGTTTTCAGGAAACCATGGAACGCCGGATGTTGAAACCCTCTCTCAATCTGCTGCTGATGGTTCTGGTCTCCAGTTCCAATGTTCTGGGACTCTGTCCCTTGGACTGTTCCTGCTTTGCCGGCAGCAGGCACGCGGACTGCTCGGACAGGAACCTGAGCACGCTGCCACAAGGGCTTCAAGATAACATTACCTACTTGAACCTGTCACATAACCTTTTCTTCAATCTGGACCAGCAGCTGACTCGATTCACCAATCTGAGAACACTTGATGTCTCATACAACTTACTTAGCAGCATTCCTTCACACCTGCCCAGATCCCTCTGGGAACTGCACGCCGGAAACAATATCATTCGAATGCTCCACAAACAGGACACAGCCCACCAGTGGAATCTTAGACTGCTGGATATTTCTAAAAATCGTCTTGAGAGAGCGGTTCTGATAAACAACACTTTGAGTAGCCTCAGATATCTCAATCTCAGCAGCAACAAACTCTGGACAGTCCCGACAAACCTGCCCTACAACATCGAGACTGTAGACCTATCAAACAACTTTCTCACACAAATCCTGCCGAACACACTCATGAGGTTGCCTTTCCTCACAAGCCTATATCTACACAGTAACAGGTTCACACACATTCCAAATGGATCTTTTGACCATCTACCTCCGCTTCAATTGATGACTCTTCACCACAACCCCTGGTCTTGCAACACAAATCAAAATATCACCTATTTGCTGAAATGGGCAATAGAAACCACAGCAGTTGTGGACGGGTACCCGTGCCCGAACCAAACCCTTTCAAGGTGGAACATCACATTATCACCAACAACGCCAGGAGCTAAAGGGACGCACAACCTTGTTACTGGGGGACCTGCACGAGGAGCTACAAAATATCGTTCTCTGGCAGAGAAAACTACTAAAGCAACTGAATTGTATGATCAATTTCAAGACACCATTCCAAGCAAAGCAAGCACATTTTTTACAGGCACGTCAAGTTCTGTACTTGATGAAGATGGTTCTGCTGTAGAAAGTAATGTGTATGTGGCAGTCGCAAGAGAGCCTGACCTTATCAAAGACTCAGTTATCATAGACTTGAGTTCTCATGTAGGGAAGCAATTGTCTACCGTAATCACTTTGAATATCGCAAGTGGGAAGCCAACAACACTACCAGTCACAGCTCAACCAAACGCAACAAGCATTGTGGTGCGAAACCAACCAACTGTCAGAATTCCAAACAGCAACACACCATCCTCAACGAGTGCCCATCAACATCCTGCCTTCAATATTATACTGGTGAAAGTATTGCTATTTCTTGTATCCTAAATGTTAGCATTTTCATACTTAGTTAAGAATATATTTTCTTCACACAGATACAACATGAAGTTGGTACCTGCTGGGACTTGGTTCTCATTGCTATTAGAATGGGCTGAGGTTTAGGACAATTAACAGTGAACCCTTTGAAGGCAACAGGTTAATAATGAAAATATATTGTTAACGGTTGCAAAATCTTTTTTCCCATTTGCAAGAGCACATATACTTTTAATTATGAAATCTCAGCTCTTCATGTCCAAACATGTTTATTCAAGGAATGTCATGTATGTTTACAATATTGATAAAAAAAGAAAAAAATCTTTAGGTTCACCTTCATCTTTAGGTTCACCTGCATGATGGTTTCCTAACAAATGTAATTGTTGGAAGTTTTACCATAGCACAAAGTTAGAATGGAGTAGTTACAATTTCGACATTCTTTGTGATCACTTTGGTACAGCAAGGAGGGTGCTACATGTTTATTTTGTTGATTCCACAAGTGAGTGGTGGTGTAGCTGCTAGTGGGTGTTGAGTGAGTTCACACCCAGTATCATATTCGCTTTGTTCACAATTCAAGATATTTTTTTTGGGATGAATGTGTTTGAGGAATTGCATTTAAGATTTGTGGTGTTAGTGAAACTGAGCCCTTCACCATTGTTTAGAGAGAAACAGAGTGAAGAGAAGGTTGCTGTACAGAAGTGGTGTCCCACCCAAGTCCAGAAGGACTGGATGCATGCCAGACTTTCAGGATATCCACATAAGATACATTTACATACAGTGAATCTAAACAGAACTCATTCCTGTAGTCTTGAGATCTGGCATGGGTCTGCCCTCCCAGTCCTATTTTGTACAGCCATGCTTCAAAGGGTCATGCCTGCTCAAGGATATTGCACTGCAATATGCTTTCTCGGGTAATCAGGGAAAGCAGATTTGCCAGCCAATGGAGTGTATGTTGGGAAGAGGATATGTGCCTCTATTCCCAATTCATGCAGAGGATGTGGCACAGCGCCCAGAGCTGCCGACTTGGGTACTGGGGATCCAGGTTTGCGCCTTGGTGTCGTCTCACCATCCAGTGATTCTAGGCAAATCACTTAATCTCCCTGTGCCCATGGACAGCCCTGGATACCCTCATGGGTGATAAGCCACACTTTATAAATCTACAAAGTAATACATTTACACTTGCTGCTGCGTTTTATAGGAGACACATTTAATACAAGTCTTTTTATTCGTACACATATTAAGTTACAGCAGAAAAGCGTGAAGGGGAAAGAGAAGGCCATCTTAGCTGACATGATACCGTTTGCAAGTCCTAGCCTTGTTATTTATACAGTGCTTGAAGCGATGTGAGAATTTAGAAATGAAATATCCATGGATCAGGCTTGCAAAACGATGGCCGGGGAGTGGGGAATAAATATGGAGGAACTTGACTCTGAAGGTCTGTTTCTAAATCTTTTTGGCGGCATTTCATTAGATTTATTTAAGCACAATTGAATTAGGGACACAGGTGCTACATGGGCAGAGGGAAATGCCACTTACACACACGGTCCAAATTGAAGAAACGTGGAGATACATAGCATAAACTCTTCTTAAGAGGACCATTTACTGCCAATTTCTTTCACTGTCTGCCCATGTCACTAGGACACCACAAAAGCAAGTACCCCATGATTAAATATTGCCTGGTGGCTCTAGTACGGGACAAGGAGACCAGAGATCTAATCCGGAGTTCTCGACTTGACCACATTTTATTATTTTAGTTTTGTTCTAGGCATTTGTACAGTGCAGATTTTAAGATCGTAGACAAAATGCTTAATCTCTTGTGTTGTTCTATTACCTGCAAAAACTGGGAACGCAAGCATGGATGGACATGATAATTCTTCTAAGAGAAAAGGTCACATAATTATTGAAGTTATTCTTGAACCAATATCCCGATTTTTCGCTTAGCACTTTTAGACGAAAATTCACACAAGTAAAAATACGGGAGTTGCCTGTCAGGATACAAATAAGGAATAAAATCACTCTCAAACAGCCCTTTAGTACGTACATATATTGCATCAAATTTAGGTTTGCTCTTGCACCATTGGCTTGTAAAAGATAATGTACAAAATGCTCTTTATAACTGCTGAATCTGTGCCATTTGTTCATGCAATGCGGAGACTTTACTATCCTCGAAGCTACGTGGTATTTCCGGATATCCTCATAACAAACAGTTTGGGTATAACTACAACACAATTCTCAACATGTCTGGTTTTATGCATGACTGTAGTAGAGCTGCTGGTGACGCACCCAGAAGCACCCCAGTCCGCATTTCAAAAATAAGACATAAGTGAGTTGTATATATTTTTTTTAAAACGCTGTTCGTTCTGTGGGACGTTACTCCTAAAAGGAATGAACTGCTTGTATTGTGTCTGTGTTAGTCTTAATGTGTGGGCTCTCTTCTTTTAAACCTGGGGATACTGGCGCCACCTAGGGACAGTAGATGAAACTGCTTTTATAGTTCAGAAGAGCTCTGTGCATGTTACACGCATACAATACTCACGCACAGATACCCCTCATTATCAACCTTACCTCGCACCCAAGTGGGTAGGCTCTCCAAATAGTAACGTTTTGTTTAAAAAAAAAAAAAAAAAGGAAGGAAGGAAGGAAGTGGAAAAAGTGTCTGGTTTTTGATGGCTCAGTGGTTGGCGAACGCTACTGATAGTTTGGAAGAAGAGAAGGCCCATTAGTAATGGAGCCTCCGTAGGTAATTGTATCCACTCTAACAGCCCCACTGAACCAGTCAGTAAATTCTCTAAATTAGAGAACAGAGACTGAGGAGAAGCAGCGTTAAGTAGCAAAGGCCTATGCTAACGGATTCCGTAGAACCACCGGTTCATTACTTCGGAAGGAAGCCTCAAGAGAGTGAGACGAGGGTAGGCCAGGCAGCAGCCACCATATCTGGGACAGGCACATGCCTGGAGAATGCCACGGAAGCTGCCTGGACATGAAAGGGGGAGGGCGGGGGGGGAGGGGATTAGTGCAGTGGCGGGCCCTGCAGGATGAATTGGCAACCTTACAGGCAGCTCAGCTAGCATCATTGCGAAGAAAGGCTATGCAGAGCTGTTCTAGAGAGCCTGCCCGCTTCTATGCTAGTAAAAAGTAACGCTGCATGACTTGCTCCGCAGCGTTTCCTCTGCCAAGGTGGCATTTCCATGTAGAGAATGAGAGGAATATCTCCTTATTAAGGTGAAAGTCAGTCAACACATTTGTGGCAGAAATGGGAAAAGTCTTAAGGACTCCACTCTTCAGCCATACGCGCCTGCACAGGACAACCCCTTGTTTGACAAGGTTGATACAAAAGTGCCCAGGGGGTGGTGGTAGTGGGGAGGTATGGGGTGGGCACCGCCTACTACTTTAGAACATGAAGCAGAGCAGTACAATGGAATGAAGTTTTTTTAAGGGGAATAACTCTACCTATGTTCTAATTTACCAACCTTATTGTGTGCAAAGTAAGTACTTTCTGAATAAATAAGCCTTACGCTTAAGAACTTGCTAAAAACATCTCTTGTGTATGCAGTACTCTGTACACATACCAACTAACCATAATGAAGAGTTCCTACAAAGCACCAAAATAAGCACTAAGAGAAGCTTCACACTGGGGTGGATGAGGTCTGTCCCAGAGGTGGCATTTGTACAACTATGCTCTGTAATGGAACACTCAACATTCTATTCTTGGCTAAAGTTATGCATAAACGCCCACTCCTGGGCGTAGTCTGGGAGCAGGGAGGTGTAATGGCGCAACTCCCAAAATAGTGTTGTCCGTAGCTTAAGCAGGACTACAGCCATTTTACTTCCTTGCCCGCGAGGGAGGAAGAAGCTGCCATCACCTTGAACTAGTGTTGTCTCAGAGACCAAGATGGTGCTGTATTTCTGTGCCCTGATATTTGTTCTCGTTTGTATTGACTGTGCCGGCTTCTTCCAGTTCTACTGAGCCTGAATGAGCACCTTGAGCTCAATGAGAAGTACTGGGTTTAGTAATAGAGCAAAGACTGCCACCACCAGGTAGATGCCACATTATCTGGTGGTGTTGTCGGTGTCTCAATACGAAAAACATCACAGGCCTTTGGCTGCGGTCAACAGCACTGCTTGGTGCGGAGAAAGGTCTCTACAAGCACTCATTACAAGCCTTGCATCTGTGCCTGAACTCTACAACAGAGACCTCTTGTGAAGAAGCCTGTGAGGTGTGACAACTGGAGCCTCATCCATCTTTGATGGTCCTGCAGGCGTGTGTAGAAGTGGACAGGAGTGGGCAGTACAAAGCCATTAGAGATAGGGCTGGTGCTGGCATAGGTGGGCCCTCTAGACTCAGAAGGGGCACCATCAGGACTTGGGGAAGAGCCGGTCCGGAGGACACTGGAGCAACCTCCTTTGCTCTATGCTTTGCACTTAAAGCAGGGTTCTCCAAGTCGGCCCTGGAGGGCCGTATCCATGACAGATTTTTAGAATATCCCCCATTTAGATAAATGTAGTTATCTTAAAAATCTGGCATGGATCCGGTCTTCCAAGACTCGCTTTGAAGAACCGGGACTTAAAATATGCAGAAGGATTCTGTACTGAATTGCTCCCCAGTAAAGGGGAGCAGGCAAATTCAACCCAAGGTCAAGCTGCTGCTTGTAAAACAAGGCCAGATTAGCAGAACTGTCGGACATTGGGTCCACCTTCCCGGAGAAAATGAGGGAAAAAGGGGTACTTGGATGTGAAAAAGTTTAAGAGTACCTGCATGTGACCTCTAAAGGGCCAGATGCCTGGAAATGTATCTGAAAATCATCCGAATAACTGGTGTAAAATCCTGTCCACCCAATGTCTGGCATGGCAGTTTGAGGAGGAATATGCTCCAGTGTCCAGTTCTGCTCTGGTATCAGAGGAGTCTCTAGGCGACATGGATGGCTAACTGAGAGGCAGACGCGGCTGGGCCATGTGGCTCCTGTAACTGGCGAGTTGAGTGGGCATGGGCAATCGTGTCTGAGCTCCAGGGGAGGCGAGCGTTGCCTTTCTCATGCTTACTGACTTACACTCACCTACAGAGGGAGAGAGAAGCTCGGAGGTGTACATACCTTATCAGGCTCACAGAGTCCCCCGCAAGAAGAACTAAGCGCTACTACAGGGTGCAACTCAGGGAGTAAGTGTGCGCCACACTCCTGTGCAACCAGGCAGCAGCTCGGCAGAGACTATATGAACCCCACATTGCAAACCACGTTTGAATCCTCAGCACCCACATAGTGTCAATGGGACTCGACCAGGCGAAGTAACAGTCTTTGGAGTAGAAGAATATGATCCTGAAAAGCGCCTCAGCTCAGATATTCGGCGCCAATTCCCTGGGCTTTGAGACGTAACGGGTGAAAAAACTCTGCATTATTACCCGCACCACTTGTGTAGGGTCAACAGGATAAGCTCCACGCAGGAGGGGCACTTGCGAAAGGGTGTTTAGGGCTTTGCTTATCTCACAAGAACCCATACTCCTGCCTTGCCTTCTTTCTCTAATGATGAAATGCACCCCTCTTACTGCGCATAGCAATTTGCTCTAGAGCAGAGGTCTTCAATCTGTTGGGTGCGACCCCCAGGGGGGCCGTGGAGTCCTGGAAAGGGGGTCAAGCATTCCCCAGCTTCACTTGTCCCTGCCATCCAAAAGGTTTGCTTTTCTTTCGGAAAAAGACAGCTGTCCTCGGACAGCTAATTTAGATCGTTATCAGCTGCTTGCCTGAATGAAATGCAAATGTGCCTATCGGTTAATCTGCAAGTGGAAAGGATGCTTGGGAGCAGTTCTGGCTTTAATTGATCAAATAACTCCAAAGTTTGTGATGGCAAAGTAGTTTTCTGGAGTGGAAGTGCAAAGAGTTAACAATTGGGCTGGGAAGTGCTTGCTTTTAATTTTAACTGCATTTACACAGCCCTTAGTACCCCTAAAGAGGTGTTGAAGGACAGTTATGTAAAAAAAAAATTGCATTACATATATGTTCTGGTATTACTTAAATCTACATTTTGGAAGCACCATTTTATGGTTAAACTATTTGCACGTTTTGCAGCATTCTATCTTACACTGTGTGTAATGCAAGTATAAAATAATGACTTACATATTCACAGTGCTTTCTGTCACAGGCTGGGACCTCGTTGCACTAAAAATACACATCACTATTCTCCACTGCACCAATCAAGATTTAATTCTGTGGCTCTCTGGTTACACACAGACCTCTGCAGTGCATTAACTAATAGAGGTTTCATAATGTACTACTGTACATTTCCCACTGAGTAACAACTTTTTTAATTTATTTTTCATTTACGCTGCTCATTATTTTATATGTCGATACCTGAAAAACATACAGAATATTTTGGTGCTTATTTATGAGAGGCTTGCATCGCCAGAGCATCACTTTTTTTGACGCTCCGGTGGCGCAAGCGTCTCAACCATACTTATGAGGTGGTGCAAAGTCACCCTACATGGCTTTGCATGCCTCATAGATATGGAGTAAGACATAGCAGCGCAAGCCACTGCGTTGCCTTATTCTGCGTCAAGGAGGTGTTCCATGGGCTTTGCGGGGGGTTCCCACGCAACACCCATGGATTTTGATGCTGCCCCATATTTACAAAATCACGTAAACCTAAGGCAGCTCCAAAAATGGACACCTCCCCAGTCGAGGTGTAACGAGGAGAAATGTTTTCATTTCTCCTCGTTTTTGCCTCTTCCCATGTGTGCTGCATTCTGCAGCTCACATAGATAAAGGAAAACATCTCTTGGGATTGTTTTTGTGAAGGAAGGTGCCCCTTCTTGTACAAAAACAATCCTGCATATGTTGGTGCTAGGCAGCAATTTGTGCGCCAACGCAAGGGAAAAGGACAGGAATGCACCGTATTTCATAAATACACATTGGCATAGGGCAGCGCCGCAAGAAGACTTGCGGCACTGCCCCTCGCCAAGTCCTCATAAATGAGGCCCTTTGTTTTTAGCTACACCTTTGACTACACCCCCACGCTCACTGACCTTTGGTTTGCTAAACACCGTTTAATATTATTTCCCCACTGTAAAAATAATTTGCTGTGGGATTTGGGGGTTTTATGGTTGTCGATGGTAAGGAGAAGTAGGTTCTAGAAAATGTTGTCAGAAGGGGGTCCTTACGCCTAAAAAGGTTTGACAAGGGGGTCTCGGCATCAAAATGTTTGAAGACCTCTGCTCTAGAGGGATGCGTGGTGCATAGGTGTAAAACAGAGGACTCTTCCACAAACAGGAGAGACGGGGGTTTTCAGAGTCAGCTGAAGCAAACTCAAAACACGACACGCATGACCAAAATCCGAAGCGCTACTGGGTTTGATGGAAGAGACGGCACTGGGTGAGAAAACTGAAAAGTATTCCGAGAGGAAACATCCCCTGTAACGCGACCGTGAGAGAAGCAGGTTTGCATCCATTTTTTCATATGATCACAAATCTGCGAGCAAAAAATTAAATAACACTGCTATGATCAGAATAAATTATTGCAGCACTGCACTTTGAATTTCCATTTGCATGCATGTAGCTTGTTAATTAAAAGCTAAATCAAGCTGAAAATAATCACTCTTGAGTTCAGAGCACATATTGGAAAACCAGCCTTGGCATTTTGAAGACATCGGTTCGACTCTAAAGTTCAGGGAAGAAATGTTTGCTGGATGCTTCCAAGTTAAAAGGTCAATGCACAAGTTTGTAATAAACACTGACAAGCCCCTTAATAGGCCGAGCGAGCGCGCTCATTTATGACCAACAGACAGTTAAATCCAAATCCATCATTCCCGAAAGTAAATCGTTTTTATTGTAATATGCATTCTATCTGTATCACTCTGGTTTTCTTCGCCAATGCCACTTAACAGCCAACTTTCAGGAATCACGGATGTAGGGTCCACAGACAAAAAGAAGATTCTGAATTGCGTTAAATCAGTGTTCTTCTCTGCGCTGCATCTGATCATTGATATAAAATCAGCAATGTAAAACAATCCAAACGTTGTGTTAAAAAAAACAAAAAAAAAACAATCCAAACGTTAAATGAATAAGGGGCATCATTTTGCCATTTTACAAAAACAGTGCTAAGTAAAAGAAGCAGCTCAACTGCAAAGAGGCTTTCTGGCTCCTTTGTGGGAAGGGCCCCCATAAAAGCACAAGACAAAGTACAGGCAGAGACGTCAGAGGCACAGCCTTCGTCCAGGGTCCCTGGTCCTACCGTTAGGAAAGCAGGAGTAGTGTCAGAGGCGACAGTGTTGCGATGGCAAAAATGCACGCCATTTGTGGCTGTTTTACTACAAAAGAGGGGAACCGGGAGCCATTCTCCTTGCTTCCATTAGGGTCCATAGCACCCCGAAAAACATTAGTGAAAGGTGGGGCCCGGTTCTAAATCAGGGAGGGCACAGGTCCTAAGTTTGAATGAATTAAGTGTCCGGAGGAGGGGGGCTTGGGGTGCGATCATTAGTGCAGCAGGTGTACCGGTAAATGTATGTATGTATGTATATATATATATATATGTATGTATGTGTATAATATATATATATATATATATATTTTTTTTTTTTATATATAGCGCTGGCTAGACCCGAGGGCATCAGAGCGCTTTACAAGATGTGTGAATTGGTACAATTGAACTACATGTGGGTCGGAAGGTGAAAAAAGTACAGATCAATACAGTAGTGGCGTTAGCAACAGTTTAAACTCTAAAGGAATCATGTAGGCAAAGGAGTGTAACAGGCCCAACTGTCCCCAATTAAGCTAGCCTTATGCTAACCCATGACACCCTCGATGTGCCAGTGACATCCTCAAATGCAGGCATTAACCTTAAATTGTTTATGACAGAAGCCGGAGGAAGATGGCGAACTTAGAGTGGTGGCGCATACTAGTTGTTGGAGTGAACTTTTCCTCCCAATGGCTGGATGAATCTGCCACCTGCTTCAAGAGACTCAACTGAAGAACAGGATTCGTAGGAAGCGTTACCAGAGGAGAATGTGCAGGGTCTGACCTGGTGCCAGCACCCAGGAAAGGGAGCACAGGTCCTGGGAGTGCCTAGCAGTGGACAGGGCAGGCTCTCAAAGACCATCATTCTTGGACCAAGTTGGTTGCATATTTTCATACAAAAGGGTTTGCTGAAAACAAGCTTGCTCAAATGCAAAACACCTGGCCATCCTCACAGGTGAGGGACCGGAAGATATTTAGGTGAGAACTGTGGACTTGTGGGAAGGACGACTCCGAGTTAACACAGCAGTCTTCTGCCACACACATAAGTAACTTCACCTTTACACATCTGTTTCCGGTTTTGGCACATGCAGAGAGAAATCCTCGAAAGAGAGTAGAATGAAGTCCGTGATTTATATAGCTGGCAAGCTCACATTTTGTTATGTAATAAGCAATATTCCTTACCACTACATACCAATAACTCATTGTGCACTATAAGGACTATCAGACGGTGAAATATAGGTAATCAGCTGGAAGAAAGAGTCTAGTACCCTGGACTAATGAAGACAGAGATCTAGCACTACGGAATGATCAAAATAATGGCGCCCACAGTGGACATGTTGAATCACCCGAGAGATTTGCATTGAAAACATGGGTCACAACCAGATGATGAATCAGCAGACCAATGCACGGTTGCAATCCCGTGGCTACTGCCTGGCTTTAAAGGAGAAATGCAATGCTGCACTTTGTTTTACCTTTCCTGCAACTTACAATGCAATCCTTGCCAAGCAGTTTAACCGGAAGCGAACTGCTGTCACTGTGAAAAAGGAGGCCAGGATCCGCTTACCCACTTCCGTGTGCGATACCATCACAGAAGCTTTTCAGGAGGTCGTGAGAGAGATTTCAAAACAGCGCCACAAACTCGGCGCTGCTTGGTGTACTTGCAAGCTGAACTTTGAAGGCAGATTTCACCTCTCCCAGTGGACTGTGCTAGTGCGTCAAAGGAGGAGTGTTGTAGAAATGCCCTCCACTTGCTGACTCGGGGAATGTATAAAGTAACCTCTTGCAGCAGAGATCAACCTGCTCTCAGCATCTTTTGTCTTCCGCGCGCCGATCTCTAGGGAGGTACACGACAGATCAAGTGTTTGGGAAAGCAAACATTTGCATACCTATTAATATTAATAGACAGCTCGTGCATCAGTTTACGTATATCGACCAATCGGAGCACATTCAAATACAGAGAAAGCGTGCTACAAGGTGTGCGTGACAGTACCGTAGTTTCGGTTTTACTACATTTCTGTGCCAGTTACTAGTTCAGGTCGTTTCACACCTGCAAATGATCAGAGTTGTAAAACACACTGCATGTCTCGAGCAGTGAAATACAGGACACAGCAGATCGCAGGTTGGGATCTTTTTACAAGTGGTAAAACAGACATGAGGAAACGATGCTCCATCAGTTAGATGGTCAGTTGTACAAGTAGGAGGACTCTTTCAGCTTGGAGTATGCGCAGTTTCACTAACGTGTTCTCCTGTTGTCTGCCATGGTCATGGTCATGTTAGAGCACACAGTCCCACCCTTCATTAAGTCACTCACTCTTACATGCCTGCACACTGCTCAGCAGCCAGAACAGCAGTTCCCCAATGATGAATACAGTGTGTATTTTCTTCTACCCACAAAGAATGTCTTTTTATATATTTGCCTTTATTCTACTTGTCGCTTAAGCATGAAACTGGTGTCAAACTTGTGATGTCTGACGCAACCATCTGCCACCAGTTTCTCAAGACTTCCCAAAGGGCAGGTACCTACAATTTAAATGCATTATTCAAGGACATGGTCAGCACAAGGCCAGAGTATATAAACTCAGTGGTGTTGGGACAATTTTTAGTGTGGCCAACAAACGGTAGCGAACTAGCGCCTTAAGGAATATGTGACAAATGCTGAAAGAAGAAAAAAACGGGTGATGGGCCCTTCTATTGTTCATTTACCCTCTAAACATTCAAGTTTTAAGGGGGTGATGCAGCACCTTCCGCACTCTAAGTCCAGCGTGTCAGTTCTCTTTTCTATGCTCTTCTATTTGACATGGATACTCTGTGCACAACATTTGGCCCTGTATTTTGTACTTTCTACAGAATGTAACTGTTTTTCTTTTGTCAGTAAAAAAGAAGGGAAGTTGCACGATAGTACAGTAAACGCCTGTATTAGGAACTTATGTTTTGTGCTCAACTTGTAGAAAAGTTTAGACGAATAAACATGTTAAGCTTTCCTTTTCTGTTTAATTTATTTGATTCAACTATGTATGTGACATTAAAATAAATATGACATGATTCCCGAAGAGGTGTTGGACAACTCTTAGAATGTCCCGTTTCAGAGGGTCTATGTAGAGGCTAGAAGCAGATGGTTAAAGTCGTAGGCACTACAACCTAGTCGTTCATTTACTCGTACAAATACAGTAGAAACATGTTCTGGGTCAAAATGACCTTGCTACTAGTCTTAATGGAACAAATATTCTCAAGGGGGTTTAATTTCAGAATACCTACATTGGTGTAGCCTCTGGAACCCGCTCTCCTGAGGAATAATGTAAGTTTTCTAATACCTGACATCCTTCAAATGTACAAAGTCAAAATCTAGTTAGGAATATAGAATATAAGTGGGGAATAATGTATGCCGAGAGAAGAGCACAACAGACATGAACAAGCGGCTACATTTTACCTTCCTTCGTCCACTGACCCTCAGCACCACCACAAAACCCTTTGATAAACAAGCTGGTTATATGCATGTCAGTACAGGCATGCACCTTTGTTAAGCAGTTTTTTATAATCTTGACCTAGACAAAATAAGATGTGAATGCCTGGAAAGGTCTACGCAAGGGAAGAACAGCTAAAAATGTCCACTTCTCTGTGACAGACCCAGTGACTCCTTCAACGGAACCTTTCGAAACCTGTTCTCCAGCAGTGCCACCATCAGCGCCACCATCAGCATACACTTCTTATTCATACAGACCCTTAGGCACGGATACCTACTTTTCCATCATTTTTTGCACTAATGAGGTGACTTTGTGTTGAAGGTGGTTGCCTTTCAAATGTATTAAAGAAACTGTAGAAACACAAGTTTTCTTTTCACTTGGTAGACATGCACTTTTCAGCCCTATGGAAACGTTTCAAAGGCATTATGGTGCTGCATTCTTGGCGGTGCATAGTTCATTAAACCCACTGAGGTATTATATAAGCAGGTTGTTACAGCACTTGACACCCCCTTGCATACTTCATCACACTCATTAAGGTATTATGTAAGCAGTGTGTTACAGCACTTAGTCACACCCGTGCTTACTTCACTACACACACACCGAGGTAAGCAATTGTTATAAACTTGGTCATCTCTCACTAACACCCTACTGACTGCACCTCTTCATCAAACAAATTAAAATTTAGCGCTGCAAAGGAAACATTTGGAAAGTAATAGGCCAGACCACTGCAAGGTGCTGTGGTGGAAACCAATGGCAGATTGGGTGCTATATAAACACAAATGAATGACCAGACGAAATGGCAGAGTTCATGCCTACGCGCACGGGTACCGCTCCACCTTTTACACAATAATATCAGGGTAGTTTTTAAAGCAAAGTTGTCCATGATGCCCATATGTACCATTGATTGCATACCTTATTTATTTGACTGAGATTTTGTGACTTAAATTTCAAAACACAAGGTAACCTGCTGAAAGGCAAGTGGAAGGGCTGCACAGATACACAACTCTGAAATAGTGCAATCTACACGCAATAAAGGTACAAAAAAGTATACTTTGGATGTTTAATCACAGTATCAACCTGGGATGAGGGGTTGTCAAGACAAAGTGTCCTTCCTGAAGCCAACACCCATATACAGGTCTACGAGTACACACGGATATGGAAATATCTAAATATACAATTAAGTGGTGATTCACGTAAAACAGCTCAATGCTGAGAAAAATATATCATAGGGGCAAATCCATAAATGTAGAAGGCAGGAAAAGACGCAAGATAGCCGCAGACATGGATGCTCTATAATGAGCTCATAGCCCAGGGATCAGAATCGCTGAAAAATCCCGATTTGCCTTCACCATCCTACCATACAATCCAGGCACTATGGAGGAATAGTGGATGAGCTGTGCAGCTGTCCATGGCAAACGAAGAGCTTTCTTTAAGCTAATCACGATACTTAGCAGATGATGGGTCGTGATTGACTGTGTCAAATGCTGCGGATAGGTTGAGCAAGATAAGGGCAGCGTTACCACCCTTATCCACGGAGGCCCTAATTTCCTTTGTGGCCACAATTAGCGCGGACTCAGTGTTATGTTATGTTTTTTGGTATTTATAAAGCGCGCGGCTACTCCCAAGAGTGTCCCGGCGCTAAGAGAAAAACCACGTAACAGCTAACAGAAAAACACCCAAAGCAGAAACTGGCTAGGACCTAAAGTTGAAAAAGCCATGTTTTTAATTTCCTTCTAAAAGTGAGGAGGTCCTGTACCTGCCTAGAGAGAGAGGTAGGCTATTCCACAGACGAGGCCACCACTTGAAAGGATCTTCCCCCTACCCGGGAAAGCAGGACCTTGGGAGTAGAGGTCAAAAGCTGAGCAGAGGACCTCAAGGTACGTTGAGGGGTATAGTGTTGAAATCTTTCCCTAAGGTAAGGGGCTCCTATCTGATGAAAGGCTTTAAAGACCAAAACTAACGCTTTGAAATGGATTATTTTCCGAACCGTAAGCCAGTGCAAGGAAAATAGAAGATGGGTCGTGCGTGTCCTAGGTCCTGCCAGAAAGATGGCCCTGGCCGCCACATTCTGGACCACCTGCAATCGGCCTAGTAAGTAGTCCGGGAGTCCCAGGTACAGAGAGTTTACATAGTCCAGTCTCGAGACCACCAAGGCCTGGACTACCGTTTTCCTGTGAGAAACTGGGAGCAGAGGGAGAAAGTTCCTCAGCATTCTCAAAACCCCAAAACCGGTCCCGGCCACTGATTGGATCTGAACCTTCATAGAGAGGGCAGCATCCAATCTGACCCCAAGATTTTTCACGGTGGTAACTGAAGATGTGGGGGGAGACATATCCTACGGCCACCATTTGTGCCATGCTTCACAAGGACGTGAGCCGAAGAAGATAATCTCTGACTTTTCAGAGTTGCACTTCAGTTTGGTTTTGTATAAGCCAAGAGAAAACCTCTGAAAGACACGTGTTGATCACATTGCTCTTGAACTCAGCCCCCTTCTCGCAAGTGAACAACAATTGCGTGTCATCCGCTTACGATACTATTTTGGCCCCATATTTCTCGGCGAGAAGTGTAAGAGGGGCCATATACAAATTGAACAGTGTTGGGCTCAAAATTGAGCCCTGTGGGACCCCGACATTCATGGGAGGGATTACAGCAGCGAAAGGAGGGGACCAGATAGTTTGTAAACGGTTGTTTAAGAATGAAGTGAACCATCTCAATACCGTGCCTCCGATACCGCCCTCCACAAGTCTTTGCAGTAGTCTATTGTGGGGCACGGTATCGAAGGCCGCAGAAAGGTCCAACACCACCAAAACCGCATTGCCTCCCCTATCCAGAGTAGCTTTTATAGTTTCTGCGACTTCTAATAAGGCCGTTTCCGTGCTGAAATTAGCTCTAAAGCCCGACTGACTCGGGTGCAGAAGATGGTTGGCCTCCACGTAGTCCGTGGTGACTGTGTTGACATATTTCTCCAAAACCTTGGAGAAGAAAGGCAGCAGGGATATAGGCCTGTAGTTACCGGCGACCTCTGGGTCAGCCGTGGGTTTCTTTAAAAGCGGGAGAATTTTCGCATGTTTCCGGAAGTCAAACTGAGTTTCATCAAGCAAACAGTTATTTTCCAAAAATCTGGCCATATGCGTGTTCAAGGCTTTCTCCACCAGCTTCGCCGGGAAGGGAAACCTAGAGATAAGCTGATAACTGTTCGGGTCCTGCTCGTTTAGGATGGATTTCTTCAGCAGTGGAAGGACAATAGATGCCTTCCACTGTTTTGGAAACACACCCCAACTAAACATGGCATTGAAGATCTTAGACAGGTAAGAGGCCACTGATTCGGGAACTAAATGAAAGATCTTTGGTGGACAAGGGTCCGATGGAGATCCTGACTCTGTCTTGGAAATGGCCAGATTGACTTGATCCTCAAAGAGGGGAGTGAATTTGGTAACCACAATCCTATCAAAAATCACAGACCTAACCTCATTGCTATTCTGGCAACTGAAAACACTAGAGGAGAATCTATTAAAGATTGCCTCCACCTTTTGTTGAAAAAAATTCGCCAAAGAATTGCGGACGGCCTGATACTTGCTACTGAGTTTGGGATAGCTGGAGTGGAGAGTTTGGTGACAGCTTGAAATAATGCCTTAGTCGAACTACTGGCAGAATGCTTAGTAAAGAAAGCGGATTTTTCAGCTTACTTCTGCGGACTGTTTTGGTTATTGCAGGGGATAATTTATTAACCGCCGAATTCAACCAACCTGAGAAATTTAGCGACATTAGGTCGATGTCATTGGTCTCTTTATGCTGAGAACCAGGGAGAAGAGAGTTTAGTTCCGGAGCATTGTCCTGGTGCCAGGAATGGAAGACAAAATATTTACAGACCATTTGGGCAGAGGAGGGTTTACAGGGAAGCTTGATTTCTCAGAATACTGCCCTGTGGTTTGACCAAGTTAAGGGAAGTGCAGTGGGGCTAGTGAATGTAGAGTTGTTAGTGAACACTCTATTGAGTGTATGCCCAGCAGGTGCGTAGGACCACCTACTAACTGAGCAAAACCAAAATACCACATGGTATCAACCAAAAGTTCTGTATCTGGGTCCAACTGGTTCTCCAGATTGAAATTAAAATCCCCTAATAGAGTAAAATCTGATTTAGACGAGGAAGATTCCAGAAATGATTCCATAGCATGAATAAAAGGGGTTTTAGGCCCCGGCCGGTGGTATATCAGGAGTCTGTTGAAGGGCTGTTTTTTAGTAAGTTCAATATTGACCAGGAGGGCTTCGTACTCAGTTGACGAGGCAGGTGTAAAAGCTGCTGAAAACGAGTTGCAGTAAATAACCGCTATACCTCCTCCCTTCTTATGGGGTCTATCCAATCTAAAAATAGTACAACCAATAGGCACCGTCACTGTTCTCAGGGCCCAAAGTCTGGTCGGCCCAGGTTTCGGTGATGAAAACTAGATCTACCTGATGCACACCTAAAAATTCAGAGAATTCTACATTGTGCTTGACCAGTGGCCTAACCTTGATCAACATGCAGCTGACCCTTGAGTCCAAGGAAATAGCTTTATTGGACCCTGCCCATGTCCTAGTGACGGTCCTACCCTTTGGGATGAATGATTCATTTTACAAACATAGCAGGAGTGAATAATATCTGGAGCTGTAGGGCTCAATCTATGGCAGTTGTGAACCTTACCTGAAGGTCTGAGCGCTAGCAGAGCGTCTCTTAAGTAGGTCTTCCATGGTACTCCATACGGGTGTAAAAGGCCAGGGGGACGGGCCCTGGGAACGGTCCTGGCGTGGACAGGCACAGACAGGCTTGCCATAGGTGCACCTTTGGCGCGCCAGCAGTAAACCCGCTGCGTGGACATGCTGTATGATGGCTTAAATAGCCCGTCATGGAGAGTGGCGTGTTTGGCCCAGAGCGAAGTAGAACAGGTAGGCGAAAATAAAAATGAACTGGGGTCCAGCAACCCCCTTCACTGGTCGCAGGCGTCCCTGTAAGCAGTGAAATACTGGTAATACAAACCAAACCAACTGAAAGGGGAGAAAAATTAACTCATAATAAATCTCTCAGCATCACTCCTGAAAAGAATCTGAACCTACAAGTTTACATAAATGGCATAAGAAAGACTGCTGAGGATCAACTCAGACTCTTCAGAAAAATCAAACTCTTAATTCCAAAATCAGCTTTTAAAAACAGTGGCAAAATCCCTAGTCTTCTCAAGCCTACTCCCCCAAGATGGGCAGGGTCCACAAAGGGGAAGCTTCAAAGACTTGCCGCCTTTGTGAGCTACCCCAGCCATTTGTTGCTCCAAGCAACTAGCCCCCACCGGTTCTGACCCCCACTTTGGGTGGGAGAATTGGCAGGAAAATCAAGTTAGGAGGAGAGGTGTGCCCACCTTTGACAACCTCACCCCTCAGGTGGGGGAGGTGAGGTGAAGCACAACACTCAATCCCTGCCATCTTGCAGATGGGGGGGACCCAGCCAACCAGAGTGAGGCTTATGCCCCCCTCCCACTTGAGAGTGGCATAATTGGGGGTGTGCCCACCCTAAGAAAGGGACCCATTGGTCCTGACTTGTAATGCCCATGAATCTAGTATTTAGGGGCAACCCCGAACCTTGCCTCCTCAGACAAGAAGAGAGAAGAAGAATGACAATAGAAGCTGTGCTGAACTAAGAAGATGAGGACACCCACTGACTTGGCCCTAGCCTACTGGCCTGTCCCAACCTCGAACCTGCTCCAGCGAAATTCCGGCGTGTTCTGCAGCCAGCAGCCCCCAAGAACCCGGAGGATCTGCCCTGCCTTCCCAAACCAAGAGTTTGTCTCCCGTGAGCACCGGATTTGCTCACCCAGACTCTGGCTCCAGCCAAATCCGCAAGTCTGCACCACTCTGCACCTGACGCCCATGGCCCGAGTTCGAGTGGCCCAACACCACGAGGAGGTCTCCCGGTGATCCTGACCTGGGATCTGGTGATCCCTGACCTGCCTCGAGTCTCCAATCAACACCTGCAGCCCCTTTCTGGAGGATCCCACCCACCGACAGCGCGACCGGAGCCGGTAAGAAAACCCGACGCCTAAAGACACCCCTGCACCCGACGTCCCACGGCCTTGGGTGGCCCAACCGACGGTGCCCCAGCATCCCCATGCATCCCAACTTACTTCTCCAACTGATGTCGCCTCCAGAAGA
Organism: Calotriton arnoldi; assembly: GCA_963921515.1. NCBI lineage: Eukaryota > Metazoa > Chordata > Amphibia > Caudata > Salamandridae > Calotriton > Calotriton arnoldi. The sequence goes on along the minus strand of CAWUFW010000902.1, from coordinate 3,104,398 downwards.
TCTTTGTCCCTGAGCCTGCAGTGTTTGTTGCAACTGGACACTCCCCATTGATATCAACAGGGCACTTGACGCCAAGACAGCACCCTGCACCCAGTCATCCCGGTGCCGCTACGGGTGCACCTTGTGTGCTAAATCGGATCCCCCTTTGCCCTGAGCCTAACACCAGGAGCTTTGCTCCCACAACCTTGTAGCCTGCTTGTGAGCAGCCACCAACTGGAGGCCCCCTATCCCTCATTGGATAACATTGGGCTTCAGCACACTGCACCCGGCCGCCCTAGTGCCGCTGAGGGTGTTCTTAGAGTGCATCCTCGACCCTGGAGGAACCCTGGTTCTAACCCCAGAAACCAAACTCCCACAAACAAGTACTTGCCTGTAAACCGATAACTTCATTTCCTCCCATAGGATTGCATTGACAGCTTTTCTTTGAAAATTCTTCTAGGTGTGGAGTGGTTTGTATGAAACCTTGAAAAACTGCATGTGTAAAAAGTGAATTACTTACCTTTTGTCTGGGAAATGTCTCAGTGTGATATCTAGGCATATCACACTGATTAGCAAAAGTAACTTAAAAAGTAATCCAAGAAGTGACATGTACTGTAATCTACAAAGTAACTGAAAAGTAATTCTGATTTTTGACTTACCTGTAAATCAACCAACTGCATTTGAACCAACATTCAACTGTAATTTATTGCATAAATATTGCAAAGTAGTACTTCACTTACCTGCACCAGGCCTGGCTTGGTTCTAGAAATAAAATAACTAAATATTTTTATACAAACAAATTGGTCTGAGTTCAGTCTTTGAGTGTGTGACATCATTTCTTGCCTGAGTCTGTACAATAAATGCTTAACACAACCCTCTGATAAAGCCTTACTGCGCGCCCACACTACCACAAACAGAAAGTAAGGTATTATCTACTTTTACCTCAGCCTACCTTTGGGGATCCACTGGACTCTGTGCACACTATACCTTACTTTGGTATAGTATATACAGAGCCAGCTTCCTACACACAGCCACTAGAAATTCCAGTTTTTACTTATTATGTAGCATTCCAACTGTTATTTTAATGCACTCCGACACCCCAGGCCCATATGCACCAAGTAAAACTGCAAATAAAAATACATTTTAAAAACAAATACACAGAGCACCCTTTTTGGTATAAAAACAGTCAAGGATTTCATAGTTAAGTTACAAAATAGGGACAATTGAGACAACCGATCAACTATGCTTAAAAAAATTAACCCTTTCTGCTGATTCAGAATTGAGATAACTAAAATTCTCTTAGACACGTTAATATTGTTGTAAAATACAAGCATTTGAAACAATGTACCCTGAAAAGGCAAAGGAGGGAATGCTGTACAATTCAGTGCACGCAGATATAATTAAACCAATCTGCAGATTTAAATTAAGTCTCAGTCAAAAGTGAAGAAAATGTTTATTTAAAGGAATTTTGAATAAACTATGAATAACATGAAGTTAAATTAATGAAATGGAAAAATACTGCTGTAAATTATTTTATGGAGTACATTTGTAAAAGAGAAATCTATCACATACACCAAAAATACATAGCGATTTACAAAAATCTTAAGTCAACCTTACCTTCGGGCAATGTAATAGAAAACTGGATTCCCAGCTTTTGATGTTCCTGCTTGATAGAAGATATTCAGAGTTTTCAAAGCTTTGAATTCCTCCTTTTCATGTACCTGATGCCTATTTTTTAGAAAAATTGCACGCTTTAAAAAAACAATGAATATTTGAAGTTTATATATACACAATAATTTTCAGCGCACACGGTGCTGAAATTCCCAAACAAACCTGTTCATCCATGAAAAACTGTTATGAGCTCCAATAATTTATTTATTTATAACAGACACATCCTCGGCCAAACCGTATCTAGGTGCGGTGGAAATCACAAGTTGGAGCCAAAGGCATAAAAGCGGTTGGTATAAAAGCAGATTTAAAAATGTTGCCCGGCACAAAATAGGAAATTGCTTTAATGCAAATGTAATGTAATGTAAAAGGCATTTCTAAAGCGCAACTGTTACTCCGATGAGTGTCCTAGCGCAATGCACTGTCAGTGGAGAAACAGTGAGCGAAACAAGACAATTCTTTGGGTGCCCTGGATTTATAGATGAGGGCAGGGATTTTGAAGTCCACAGTTGCCGTCACACGTGGCCAGTATTAGAATTTGTTTTGTTTTTAGGTCTCGCCTGGCGACGCAGTGCGAAAGCGCTGTCGCTAGCGAGATCTATTGTTACCGACTTGCTTCGGAAGGGAGACAGGAGATGTGCACGCGCAGGACGGACTGGAAATGTGAACGCACCCGTGATCACGCACGTACACACAAGCGATGTGCACATCTCCTGTCCCCCTTCCGTCCTCGCCAGCCGCAAAACATGAGCTGTGCACGCAATCTCCAGCTGTCCTTGCACCCCCTCCAGTGTCAGCCAGCCATGCGCCATCTGCCAACCCCCACCACTGTTGCTATAGCAAACGCCACTAACAACTAACCTCAATATTACCGCCTCCAAAACCGCCCAATAAAAAAACGCTGCAAATTTATACCATTAAAAGCCTTTCCGTAATACAAACCCCACATTTACACATTATTATTTAGCAAACTTACAGTTTTCGTTCCATTAGGATCTCCTCCTCCAAAGCTGCTCGGCTCCCCGCAACACGCTAGCATATACATGCGTACACGCCCACATTGTGCACGCGTATGGCGTCATTAGCAAAACGCCATAAACAGAAATGTGCGCGAGCACGACTGCCAACGTATTAGCGCGTTTGTTGTTTTTTGCTACCACGTGCACAGCACTGTTCGTGCACCTTAAACCAGCAAACAATAATCAACGTAACTTGCTAAACGTGAAATAAATGAAAAATTAAAGGCATGCAGGAACGGAGCTCAGGCTCTTAATTACCCGATGTTTCATTAATATTGGAGTCAATGTTGCTGAAGAAGTGACAGGAAGGAAACGCGAGTAAAAGTGAAATAAATAAAAAAATTAAAGGCATGCAGGAACGGAGCTCAGGCTCTTAATTAAATTACCCGACGTTTCATTAATATTGGAGTCAATGCTGCTCAAAAACAGTCAGGAAGGAAACGTGAGTAGCACAAAGAAACAAGCATTTGCAATGCAATAGGTCTCGCATTTAAGCGAGTTTAAGCTATTGGCATTGTAAATTACAATGCCTTTAATTTCTGTTTTAAAAAGCAAAACAAAAAAAAGGCATTGTCGTTTACAAGGCCAATAGCTCAAACTTGCGTAATTGCGAGACCTATTGCATTGCAAATGCTTGTTTTAGAAAGCACTTGTAAAGTACTTCATTGTCTTTGACTGAAAACTAATAAGTATTGAGAAAATGTTAAATTACTTCTGCTAAATAAGTGCCATCGCAATTGATTAAAGGCTGCACAACCACCCTATAAAGTGGGACAGGTCAGGTACTTCATTTTCTCCCGCTAACAAACATGATGTTTAGGGAAGAGAGAGTGAAGAATAATTCAGCATTCATCTCCCCTAAGGAACCCAGTATCACCTGTAATGATGTTCTCTGGTGGCATTTCATGCCTTTTTGGGCAGCAACATGCTCTTGTGGCAGAATAATCAAGTTCTGAATGGAGCTCTTTTCCACCTAAGCCTCTCACTTCAACTGCCTAGCTTATTCATCATAGCTTTATTCTCAGTTACCTGGTGGACAGTCAGTCAAGTTCACTCCATCAGCCCCCTCACCCAATCCCAACTCCTGGCCAGATCACAATTAACACTTGCAAGGAGACCCAAGGACGATCAACATACATATATATTCCAATGACAACTGATATCGAAGGCAACAATTAATGCAAGTGTCTCAACAAAAAGGAAAAAATGTGAAGCGTTGTGACGGCCATCCGCATGCTGCAGTGAGAGAGAAGCGGAGTTCGATAACAACAGCATCTAGAATGATATCTGGCACAAATTAGACAAAGCACCGCCACCAGGCAATTTAGGACCTTGTGAAATATGCAAAATAATTGGAATCATCTACACACACATAATAATAACAGCTTGATTTTCTATAACACTTGCTACCACAATTTTGCCAACCACACTTTTTTAAAATAGCAGATGTTACTATTAATCAAACACGGGACACAATTTATTACCTAAGGGATGGCAAGAGCCAAGTTGGCTGTACAGGAATACCAGCATCTGACAACAACTTTCATAGATATCAGAACAAGAAGCACTGAATCATCCTTTTAGCACAGGCTCAAATACTGATTATTTATTATATTTATATTTGGAGCACTAATAACTGGTCTTGAGAATCAAGTTTATTCACACTCAAGGTTAAAAGCCAAGCCGAAAAGGTTATAGCTCATATCTGGGAAGAGATGATGGCACCAATACCTAAAGGTAGAGGAAACCCCACTAGTACATGAGTAGTAAATAATCAAATACATGAAAATTATATAGCCACACAACTGTCCTAAATGACTCAAGACCTGTTCACCTATATTAGTCAAAATCACTAGGAATTGCTCTTTCTGCTGTTTTTCATGAAAGACAAGAGGCTGACAGGGCTCCAGAAATAATCTGTTCCAGATATATAGTCACTTAACAGAAAGAAGACTGTCCTTTGGAAAACACACCTGAACTCTTGAACATTAGCAGTAGTTGATCTTTGGTTTGCAAATGTCTGCCAAAAATAAGATTGTTTTCTGATAAAAAAAGAAACTCCTAAAATTTGAATAAACGTTCAGAAGGAGGATATGTAAATTCTATCACTGAAAGCCTGAGGACTGCTCTACAATCTCAAAAGGCAACGATTCATTCTCTCAGAGCTCACAATTCTAGAAAAAACGCATAGTCAAAATCCCTATCAACGTTCAGGTATTCCATTTACCCATTTGAAGCTTGCAATGCAGGAAACATTGGGGGTAGACAGTCAAAACAATAAGGAGAATGTTTTGGTTTCCTCACCGCTACATAGTACCCAAGAAAGGAGGCTGGCAGGATGGCAAGGCAGCAGGGTTAGTGGCTACATGTCACTGGACATTCCATATAGACACACTAGCCATGCCTACCAAAAGGAGGTCATTTAGCTATAATCTTAGAGGAGTGCACTTCGGACGAATTCATGGTTTGTTGAGGCATGGGTTGTTGTTCACAAGAAGCTAATTATCTCCAGAATGTAATCACTCCTCATTACGTTTAAAGAAAAATCAGTAAGAAAGACACCATCTTGTTTCAAGGATCCAGCAAGGATGAGATAAACTAAGAATATAAATCTACAAGATATTTCATACTGCAAAATAGTCATTTTTCAATGATTAGCCAGACCAGTAGATTGGGCATTAGATCAAGGAGACAAGCATTTCAATGGCCACTAAGGTAGGCTATTTGATAAAGGAAGAAATGTGTGATGTTCATCCCACCCACGTTTCCTTAATCTCAGCCTAGCGTATTCAATGAGGTTCTGGGTGTCTTCTCCTTCCATACGGAAGAAGAGATCAACAGGTTTAAATTGTTGAAAACTGACTTGAAAATCTGATCAGGAACTTAATATTTATGTGAGTAAATGATCTAATAAGGTTCATAGCACCCAAGTGAAATCGAGCACGTAGCAATCATTTATCACTACTGTTCTTTATGAAGGCTTACAGACAGTTTTTATGTAGACAGATTTTGCACAATATTACGTTGTTCACTAACTGCATTTGTTCTAAAATGCCTGTTTTACTTTTGGCTGTTGTAAAAATTATGCCTCCTGATAAAGAGCTCAGGCTCAAAATGCATAGGGGTTGTGAAAGAAACCACATCACAGTGCAGGGATGTTGAAGCAATACATACAAAAATGAGAGGTTATCAATGAAATGAGACGAATAAAGAGGACTAATAATTAAGTGACAAGATTAAAATCACTTTTTAAAGAAAGAACCATAAATAAAGCTTACTTATGTTGCAACTGATAATCCTCTCACTAGCCCTGGAACATCATTCTAAAGTGGCAAGTCTTAAACCATGCCTCTTGACAGTGGCCAATTGGATGGCCAACTGCGGTCTTAAACTGAATGGTGGAAAAACAGAGGTCATGATCCTAGGTAACAACCCTCGGTCAAGCACTTCAGGATCTGCACGGATGACAAAAGGTCTTTTGAAGTCCAAGTCAGGAAACTAGCTGCAGGTTTTTTTTTTTAACATCTTAAGAACCATCAGAAAGTTATTGGGAATTCTACCTATATTACTTCCCAATGTACTGTTCTTCAAGCTTTAGTGATCTCGCATCTGGACTACAGTAATGCATTTTTCTTGGGTACATCCCAATCCATGCTAAGACAATTAGATATTGTCCAAAAGATGATAACATGCCTGCTGATGAGGATGCCTAAGCATCACTTCGACTCAAATTATCTTGCCAAACTTCATTGGCTCCCAATCCAAAAAAAAGGGCTCTTTTTAAAGCGCTGTATATCACATAACGTGCTTTCCATAACACAGGCCCAATCTTGCAACACCGTCTTGTTCAGCCCTATGTGCCATTAAGATCCTCTAATTCGCTGCATGCAAGGATTCCGAAAATTCATAAAAGCAGATGCGGGGGTCAGTCTTATTTACCCAGCAGCGAAACTTTGGAATTCCCTCCCTTAAAACTTCTCAGTTCCCATGACAAACTCAGCTTCAGGAAGTCTCTCAATACCTGCTTTTTTTTAAAGCGAGACTGATTTGGTACAGTGGGAAATAGTTCATCTATATGCCTTCTAACGCCAGGAAGCCCCATTTGCGCAGCTGTGCACTTTAGAAATGCCAATAAAAAGAACAGAAATGAAAGGAACTTCATTCAAGTGTATTCACTACAGCAAATCAGTATCGTGCTCCAAATATTGCCAAGCATTGCCAGCTTGTCATTTTTTGCCCTCTCTCATCAAGCAATTTATTTGGAAGATACTGCTCCTAAGAGGGATTTTACTTGGGGTCTGACAGATGTAGTTCAGATACAAAATGAATGTTTCATTAGTTCCATTTATAAATGTTACAACACTGAAAAAAATTACGAATGAATAAAACTTAATTTAATATCTGCAAATTTGTACTGTACTTTTAAAGATGGCAAAAATTTAAAGATGAGTGCATACTTATTTCTTTATTCTTGAGAAGGCATGCACACCTACTCGATACATTCAGCGTTAACTACACAAAGATATTTAGCATTGTTTTTTCAAGAAACTTACCTTGTCATGAATTCCTCAAACTTTGAGCTGGTGAGATTCAGGCTCGACCAGTGGGTGTCTGCTACAGGTTTGTGCTCTGGGGGGCCCAGGTATGCGAGAAGTGTAGCCATTTTGTCAAAGGGTCTCCTCCCCACCGCTTTATGATCCCTAAAATAAGAAATTGATTAAAATAAATAATTTATAAATCTTTCCCTTAACCCATTGATCAATAAATGTGTGCTAAGCAAGAAGATATAAAAACTATACGAGTTACATCAGAAATAGAGCTAGTCCCTTTATTTGCACTCCACATGCAAACTTGAACTGAAAAGTGTTATTTGAGAAGCAGCAAGATGGAAACATAGCATCATACAGCCTTTCGTTGGTCTATTAATGCAAATATTATGAATTCTCATGTATCTGTTGAGTAAAACTTTAACTTGACAAGAAACCTTCTGAAAAAAAGACATGTAGGCATCACAGATTGTTATTACTATACTAAGTAAGCAACATTGAACATCTTACATTGTCATCTTCAATTTATTTGTAAATAACAAGGAAGGTAAAGTTTTCTACCGGTTGCTGGAGAGATATTGGCCAATCTTCTCCTGATTGTTCCACAGCAATCGGTGTAAAGCTAGAACATTTCCATCGCTGATAAAGGATAAGCTGTGGTTCACAGTTTCACTAGCTGGGCAATCTGATGCAATATCAAGGAAAAACCTAAAAAATAAAAAAATTAACTCAGATGGAGTAGGCTTGTAAAAAGAAGTTTTTACAAGTGACAGATTATAGATCAACTACCTTCAGAAAAAAAAAAAAATGGAGAGATACAGGCGAAACGAGCAGTACAGTGGTTGGCTGGCATTTACATTTTTGACACTTTTCGTCAAATATAGATTTGCTCCTTTTCCTTTCCAATCCAACTCCCACAGATAGATTCAGGTTTTATTGACAACAAACATAAAAGTCTAACCACTACCTTTTAAAATACAAAAGTGCGTGTGTGTGTATATATATAAGAAACGGCACGGCGGAGAAGGATCAGCATCTGTTTATTTCACTAGGCCTCACCGGACATGCAGCGTTTCAGCTGCGCAGCAGCCTTTGTCACCTAGTGAGCGTCATCTTGTGAGTAATTTTATACTCCTGAATAAAAACAGAAAAAATACTGAAATGTTTTAAGGCAACACACTATCGTGAAATAAATATTGAATTCTCAGGATAACACAATATTGCTTGTAAAGCACAAGTTACTAACTTGTGTAACGATATATCTGTAAGAGACAGTAGTTAGTGACAGATTCCTTACCTTAGAATATCCCCAGGCATCAGGCTGGATCCGGAAAGTTTTGCGTAGCAGTACCCTTGCGCGTCGGTAGGCGGCGTCGTGCGGCTCCGCGTCCGTCGTCGGCGTCGGGATCGCCGGGATGACGTCACGGGCAGTACTTAGACGCCGCCCCTGCGCGCTGACGTCAGTTCTGTACACGACTTTCCGCGCCAGGAACGCAGAGCCATGCAAGAAGCTGACATAGGTGTCTGAAAAATACTAGGGCCCTGAAAGGGATGTCCTTAACCCTAGAAATCAGTTCGCAGAACGGGGAGGATGGGTGGGCGGTAGGAATCTGTCACTAACTACTGTCTCTTACAGATATATCGTTACACAAGTTAGTAACTTGTGCATCTGAAAGAGACACGTTAGTGACAGATTCCTTACCTTAGAATAGATACCCCAGCAATACCAACCCCGGTGGTGGGTCTGCGAACAAAGATCAGACAAGGAAGTCCTGGAGGACAGAACGGCCAAAGAAGCCGTCCCTCCGGACCTGACTGTCAAGGCAGTAATGCTTTATAAACGTGTGCAGCGAGGCCCACGTAGCTGCCTGACATATATCCTGTAGCGGAACACCGCGGCCTAAAGCCGTGGTAGCAGCCGTTGCCTTGGTAGAATGGGCACGTAGCCCGACAGGGGGCTCCTTCTTAGCCAAAGAATAGCAGGCTTTGATACACAAGATGACCCAGCGGGAGATGGTCCTCTTCTGTACCGCCCGACCTTTTTTGGCGCCCACGTAGCCAACAAAGAGCTGGTCATCCACCCGGAACTGTTGTGTGCGGTTGATGTAAAAAGAAAGCGCATGTTTTGGGTCCAGACGGTGGAGCCTTTCTTCCTCTCTGGAAGGATGCGGAGGCGGAAAGAAGGTGGGCAAAGTGATGGTCTGCCCAATGTGGAAGGCAGTAACCACCTTTGGCAAGAAGGACGGACGCGTCCTAAGAACAACTTTGTCTGGATGGACAGACAGAAAGGGGGGTTTGCATGACAGAGCCTGGGGCTCGCTCACCCGCCGAGCGGAGGTGATGGCCACCAGAAAGGCTGTCTTCAGAGTCAGAAGACGAAGAGGACAGTTATGTAGAGGCTTAAAGTGAGCGCACATTAAGAAAGTAAGAACCAAGTTTAAGTCCCACTGAGGCATTATAAACGGAACAGGAGGAAAGAGGTGTGTAATGCCTTTAAGAAACCTGTTAACAACAGGGGACTTAAAAAGAGAGGGCTGATCAGGAAGCCTGAGGAAGGCCGAGATTGCACAAAGATAGCCGTTGATGGTACCCAGGGCAGAACCCTGTTGGGCCAGAGAAAGAAGGAACAGAAGAACCTCAGAAAGAGGGGCAGAAAGGGGATTCACAGCCTTTGCTGTGCATCATGCCACAAACTTGTTCCACCTGCAGGCGTATACCACCTTAGTGGAGGGACGCCTGGCTGCCAGAATCACATCACAAACTTCGGGAGGCAAGTCGAAAGGAATCAACTGCCGCCGCTCAATCTCCACGCAAGCAGGTGGAGACTGGACAGGTTGAGGTGGAGGACCGTCCCCTGCTGCTGCGACAGAAGATCCTCCCGAAGAGGCAGACGGATCGGGGGATCGACGCTCATACTGAGTAGCTCGGGATACCAAACTCTTCGAGCCCAGTCCGGAGCCACAAGAATGACTTGGGCCCGGTCGCGCCTAATCTTCTTCAACACTCTGGGTAGAAGTGGTATAGGCGGAAAGGCGTACAACAGTCCGCAACTCCACTCGCGACGAAAAGCGTCGCCGAGCGAGTGCCGCCTTGGAAATTCCAACGTGCAGAACTGATGACATTGCGCGTTCTCTTCGGTGGCGAATAGATCTAACCAAGGCTCTCCCCACTGTAGAAAAGAGTCCTTGCACCACCTCCGAGTGAAGACGCCATTCGTGATCCATCATGCACCTGCGGCTGAGTTCGTCCGCCCTGGCGTTCAGGGAAACTGCCAGGTGCTGAACCATCAGGAATATGTCCTGATGTTCCAGCCATGTCCAGAGACGCAGAGCCTCCTGACATAGGGTCCACGACCCCACCCGCCTTGTTTGTTGCAGTACCACATGGCGGTGGTGTTGTCTGTGAACACCTGCACTACCTTCCCTTTGATAGAGGGAAGGAATGCCTTGAGTGCAAGTCGGATCGCCCGGAGCTCCAGAAGATTGATATGGAGCCGGGACTCCGCCGGAGACCAGAGGCCTCTGATCTCCGCCTCTCCCATGTGACCGCCCCATCCCAGAAGGGATGCGTCCGTCACAACTGTATGCTCTGGCTGGGGAAGGGAGAGGGATCTGCCCGTGACCCATTGCCGGTTCGAGAGCCACCACTGCAACTGTTTTGCAGTCCCCTCCGAGATCTGGACGTGATCGGACAGGTTGCCCTGATGCTGCGCCCACTGGAACTTCAGGTCCCACTGCAGAGGCCGCATATGCCATCTAGCATGATCGACCAGCAGGATGCAGGAGGCCATGAGGCCCAGCAGCCTCAGGGTCATCCGTACCGAAACCCAGGATAGAGGCCGAAAGATCGGAATCATAGCCTGAATATCCTGGACTCGCCGTTCGGGAGGATAGGCCCGAAACTGCGTCGTGTCCAGAACTGCTCCGATGAAAAGGAGCTGTGGAGAAGGAATCAGGTGCGACTTCGGCACGTTGATGGAGAACCCCAGCGAGTGCAGGAGTTCGGCCGTAGTCTGGAGGTGGGAGACGACTGCCTGGGACGAGCCCGCCTTCAGCAGCCAGTCGTCGAGGTAGGGGAAGACTGGAACCCCTGCCCGACGCAGATGAGCTGCGACCACCGCCATCACTTTCGTGAACACCCGAGGGGCGCTGGTAAGGCCAAAGGGGAGCACGGTGAACTGAAAATGCTCGAGGCCTACCGTGAACCGCAGGTAACGCCGGTGGGCCGGCAGGACGGGGATGTGGAAATACGCGTCCTGCAAGTCCAACGCTACCATCCAGTCTCCAGGGTCGAGGGCAGTCAAGACCTGAGCTAGGGTGAGCATCTTGAACTTCTCCTTCCGGAGGAAGCGATTGACGTTCCGGAGGTCCAAGATAGGACGAATGTCCTCCTTGTCCTTTTTGGGCACCGGACATAGTGGGAGTAACAACCACGCCCTACTTCTGGGGTCGAAATGTGCTCGATGGCCCCCTAGGCCAAGAGGGCCGTAACTTCCTTCTGAAGAAGCACCAAGTGATCCCCTGACATGCGGTGGTATTGAGGTGGCATGGCTGGGGGGGTTGTCTCGAAGGGGAGGGAGTAGCCCCTTCGGACAATGTCCAAGACCCACTTGTCCGAGGTGATGGCACGCCAGTGGTGAAGGTGATGGCGGACCCTGCCCCCTACTGGCGTGCTGTGGACCTGAACGGAGGGACTAGGAGAGCTTGGAGGCTGCGGACGGGGCGGGGGTGGTGGCCTGACCCGCACGCTGGTTGCCAGACCCGCCTCGGCGGGAGCCACGTCCTCGGCCACGCGAAGACGCCTGCTGCGCGGGCCGGTGGCTGGGCAGCGGACGTGACTGGGCGCCCCTTCCGTGGCCACGAAAGGGGCGAAAAGCAGACTGTTGCGGAGGGCGCCAAGCAGAAAGGCCCAGGGACTTGGCTGTAGCCCCTGAGTCCTTAAAACGCTCCAGCGCATGGTCTGCCTTGTTTCCAAAAAGACCGACCCCATCAAAGGGCATGTCCATGAGAGTGTTTTGGACATCGCTCGAGAAACCAGTGGTTCTCAGCCAGGCGTGACGGCGCAGCGCCACTGTCGTCGCAAGCGATCTGCCTAGCGAGTCGGCGGTATCAAGGCCACATCTGATGGTGTATTTTACCGCATCCCTTCCTTCTGCAATGGCGCGGGAAAGCAGTGCCTGGGCCTCCTCAGGACACTGGGGCAGAACTTGCGCCACCGAATCCCACAAGGAGTGGGAATATCGGCCCAAGACGCAAGTGGTGTTGACAGACCGCAAGCCAGCACTGGAGGAAGAAAAAACCTTCTTCCCAAATTGATCCAGGCGTTTGGATTCCCTATCCGGGGGAGCGGTAGGGAAGGCGCTTTGGGAGGCAGAGGCTTGGACAACCAAGCTCTCAGGGGTGGGGTGTTGGGAGAGGAACAGAGGGTCGCCCGGAGCAGGGCGATGGCGTCGGGCTACGTTCCTATCCACAGGAGCCCCTGTGCTGGGCTTGGACCAGGTGCCCAAAAGAACGTCCGAAAGTGCCTCGTTAAACGGCAGCAGTGGCTTCGAGGAGGTAGCCGCCGGCTGAAGCACTTCCGTCAGGAGGTTAGTCCTGACAGCCACTGTAGGCAACTGGAGGTGTAAGGCCTCAGCTGCTCTACGCAACACCGTTGCAAAGTTTGCTCTCTCCTCCGTTGCCACGGAAGGAGGAGACAGCATGCCAGTGTCAGGGGAGGTGTCCAGACCACTGGCATCCCCAAGTTCCTCAGCCCAGTCCTGATCAAACTCACATTGGTTTGTGAGAGGGTCATCAGACACCTCCCAGTTCTCTTCGTCCTCCAATTCTGGTTCAAAGTAAGAAGGAGGGACATGTGGGACCCAAGGTCTCATCGGCGCTGGAGCCGGCGTCGATCGACGTCGGTCCGGATCCGGAGAGAACCGGGGTACGACGCCGCCCAGAGCCCCGGATGGCGTCGGGAACGGCACCGGTGAAATCGACGCCGGCGGAGGTGTCGTCAGGTTAACCGGCGGCGATCGGGGTTGTGGCAGCACCGGAGCCAGGGCCGGGGCCGAGGCCGGTGTGACAGGCGGCGCCGGGACCGGAGTCGCTGGCGGCACCGTAGGAACCCTATCAGGGCCCGAAGGCGCACCGGGGGGACCTTGAGGCCCGAAGAGGCGGGCCATGGCCGACAGGAACTCCTGTATCTCGGCCGGAGTCGCCGCCGAACCCGGATAAGGCGGGTAATGCGGCGGCGGCTCCACAGGCACTCCCGGAGCCGCGGGGACGGTGCCGGCGGGACCCTCAGCCGAGTCGCGAGACCGGCGAGGGGAAGTTGTCGAGCGATGACGCTTCTTCGACTTCTTGTGCTTCGACTTACCGGAGGAGTGCGAAGACTTGGACCCCGACGACCGATGAGGACTCCGCGACCGGCCCCTCGACCTCTCACGTGACCGGGGCTTGGATTGGCGCAGAGCCGACTGCCGGACCTCGAGGAGCTTTCGAGACCGCTCTCGCAAAGCCTTCGGATGCAAGGCCCGGCAGTCGGGGCACGACTTGGAGTCGTGGTCGCGGCCGAGACAGTCTCGATGCGGGTCCGTGATCGACATCATCCGACCACAGGCGTCGCATGGCTTGAAGCCGGGCATCCCTACCGACACCTTCGGAGTCGAACGACTCGAGAAAAAACAGTGATAAAAATCACAAAAAACTTAGTCAAAAATTGACTAGGGCACTGCTCTTCCCGGATCTGCGCTTACTGGCGCGGAAAAATAAAGAACTGACGTCAGCACGCAGGGGCGGCGTCTAAGTACTGCCCGCGACGTCATCCCGGCGATCCAGACGCGGAGCCGCATGCCGCCGCCTACCGACGCGCAAGGGTACTGCTACGCAAATTTTTCCGGATCCAGCCTGACGCCTGGGGATATTCTAAGGTAAGGAATCTGTCACTAACGTGTCTCTTTCAGATATTCAAATCACTCTTACTGTTTACATTACTATTACCTTTCACAATGGATAACTCCGATTCAATTTCACAAGCTAGAAATAAATTGAGAAATCTGCACTGAACAAACATTTGCCAATGTCCACGTAACCGCATTGATATTCTGCAGAATGCAAATTTCAAGCGAATTGAAATTAAAAAAAATATATTTTATTTTTTTTAAAAGTGGCAAATTACAACTGAAACTGAAATTAAACAGGTCATACAATGTCAGCATAGTGTCCGGTATCTTTAACAATTGAGGCACACTTGTGCCCCAAATTAAAAAATAGTCATGTCTCAAGAATAGACCTTAATCATCCCTTCATGTGTTGTGGATTCACAATGCTTTTGAAATACGCTGTTACATCTCCAAATGGAATGCAGGCCGACGAGCCCCGGAACAGATGGTATTCAATTGGGGTAGTGGAAGCCGGTCGTTTGGAGTGAAGGTGCAGCGTGGAGAGCTCTCGTGTGCTCCCGGCAGGACCTTTCTACCTGCAGGCCGGCCCCCTCACTAGATGTCTGCTACAGTTCAGAGCTGGGCGCCGCAGTACTCATCACGCGGTGGGGGTCGGAGAATCACAACTATGTTTGGGCAATTAGGACACCGGAGCTGAGCAGCAACAGGTTTATACAGCTGTATCGGTAAGTTCCCAATGTAAGGCAACTAAGCAGTATTTGGAGAAAGTATGCGACTGATAACGCTGATTCTTATCTTAGCACTTCTAAGAATCTTCAGGTTGCCAGGATCTTTTTACCTGCTGAATAGTGTGAAGGGAAGAAAATCTTTTTCGGTTATGCGACAATTTTGAATCCAGTTTACCTTAAAAACTACTGACTCCGAATTCAATTTTGTGGGTTTATTACAGCCAAGAACAACTGCACATGCAAGCACCTCAAAACGAGGTTAAAAAAATAGATGGGCACTAATACAAACAACATCCTGCGCAGGAGTCTCATCCGACTCAAAATAAGAAGAATCGTTAGCTTCAGAAGTATTAAACAAACGATAACTGCTCCAATCTCTATATTATTCTTCATTTACCTAAATAAGCGTAAAACCATTAGCTGTCCCTACTCCATCACTAAGGTGACATACCTACTTAACGAATTTCCCCAGGCCAGAGTAAAAGAAAAGGTGTCAGCTGTGAAGACTTCCTAAGAAGTGCACTCACTTAGCATTTCGAGCTCGTTCTAAGATGCTCCTTCCTAAAGATCTCTCTCTCTCTGCCCTTCTCTCTGGTCTCCTCTACCTCTTCTCTCTCCTCCGCCCTCGGGGCACTGTCCCTAATACAAAATCCACATACAATTGAACACGCCCTTGTCACGCCTCTTCGGCCAGGTCTTCCTTCTCGTACTTTTCCATCGAAACTCTTACTTCATCCAGGACGGTTACGATGACCTTGAGTCCCAGGCACCTTCTCCGCTGAAAGTATCATCCCTACATTCCAGTATACTTCCATCTCAATGCCTCCCACCACCCTAACTCCTGAAACAAAGAGCCAGTCTTTCGTTAACGAGGCATGTGTCCTTGCACCTGCAACAGAAGATACATTTCAACCGACTTTCCCTCTGTACGAATCTACAAACTGTGCCCAGAGAGCCTTTCCAAGAGAACACCTTCTCTGCCTACCAAATAAGCTAACATAAGTATGACCAGGCCTTTCCTTGGCGTATATGCAGTCAGGCCTTTACACAATTTAAACACACAATTCTTTAAGAATATGCTCATACATTTCATATACAAAGCATAACCTACACGTGCAATTTAATATCATACACGTTAAATACTGCATCTCAACTGCACATAAACTAAATCATCTATGCATCATTTTAAACATTTCAATACTGCACTACATTTGCATGATTATAATGACACGACTACTCTCTTATTCACTTCTAATAATGCAATTCAAATTACATTTTACTAGCCACTCATTATGTATGCCTGAATATATGTGGGTGCGAACTAACTGTGATTATGATGCACCCCTACAAATTTTACGAGAGCATGGCGCTCTATCAGTTCCCCCCTTTGATGACTCCTGTCATCACATCTTTTCAACTCCCTTGGAGAAAGAACCGACCTAAACAGAACTTGTTGCCATTCTCCCCTGTCGGAATCTCTCCAAACTCTTAATGTTTCGATAGTGACTGTCCTGCAGTCCAGCCATTCTCGTCTCATTTTCTCTCAAAGCCCTCTCAGCTCTGCCTGCTCAATACCACTTGTATGCTCTGATCAGACCCCACAAACAAACCACACAAACCACCACAATAATGAGAGGTCTCAAACCATAGCCAAGGAATCCCTTTCCCAAATTCGCAAACCAGCTTCCCACTTGACCAAATCCTTTGCCAACTTTCTCCCAAACTCCCTCTTTAGTCAAATCCGCTATTTTCGTATGGATCGTAGTGATGTTACTTATATATTTTTCCAGATCCTTGCTGTGGTCTGGTATATAAGTGGAGCACTCTTGAACCTTCAACATTTTACAGACTCCGCCCTCTTTTGCCAATAAGACATCCAAAGCAAGACGATTCTGCAAAACCATTGTCCTTATCGACAACATCTCTCCATCCACAAGTATCGACTTTGCTGTATTCATTGATAATTCATCAACCACAGTCGCCAATCTCCGGATCTTCACGTCATTCAAGATCACTCCCAAACTTGGTATCATTGCTCCAAAGATATCTACTACTACAGCTCCTGCACTCGTACCTCTCCTCACTCTTGAATGCTTTCCATCTTCCAAAAGCTCCAAATCCTCTGCATGGTAGATCTTTGGAAAGATTATTCCCAAATAACATGTACCATACCAGTTCGCTGGCAACCTCACATAAGCATTCCTTCCACACACAAAATACACCGTAGGTATCACTTGTACAGGACCTTGCAGAAAATTCTTTGCTGAATCCTCCATAGTGAAAACATGATCACACTCGCTCTGTCCCACAGAGACCTTCTCATAATAGGTCTGCACACGTCTCACACACAACGTTCCCCTTTGGCCCAAATCCAATGCTATAGGACCATAACTTCCTTTTGTTCGGTGCAATCTCTCCTCGTCTGTCCAATCTACAGGACTATCTCCAGTGTGCCGTGTTTTTGTTAACATTCTATATCTATCTTCTACCTGATCTACAAACTTCTTCTCTACTTCTGTTAATGCACACGTTAAATTGTGTCTATGGGCATAAGCTGTATCTAAAGTCGAAGTCGGTATGAAGTACTTTCCAAGTCTATCTTCCGCCTTGTAATAATCATACTTGTTCAAATGTTTATGGGCAGGAACCTCTGAAAGCACGGCGTTATAGTTGGAAAAGAAGTACTCATAGTGACCTCTCCCATAAAACACACTCAATAGCAAACTTCACTAAATTCCATAAGTCAGTGGAAGATGGTGGTATCTAATACCCTGATCCACTGAAGCTGGCAACTGCATACACACATAACAATCTTTAGCATCCATCGCATCTACATACTCATATAGCAGCTTGGCATACGCATTAAGCTTAAAATCACTTCTAGACAAATCTACATGCAATCTACGACTCTCTTCTATTAGCAAAGCTCTGTCAGCTCCTATGTTTCCCTCCTTTTTGCTAGGTGTAGTGGGTGTAGGAGTCCCTGGCACCCCCTCCACTGCTAGCTCGTGTGGAACCACATATGAAACTACAACTACTATGATTATAGAAACTATCACACCCCCTATAAATGTGCCTACAATCAATTTGGATCTACGATGTGGATCTCCAGCCTCCATGATCTCGAAAGTTCTCAAAGTTCTTTGTTTCAGCAATGAACACTCAAAAAGTCTCTGTCTTCTCCGCACGTGACTTGCTTAACCAGTTCGAGCAACACTCCGAAACCTCTGGAAATCCCCTTTTCAACTACAGTTTTCTTATTCACATAGTCCAGAAAAAGACTTCCCTAAGCTCTCGTTCCTCTTCAGCGGAAAGTCCGTAAGTTTATTCTTCTTCCACTGGGACCTAGGTTATCTTCTTCTTTAGGCTTTTATTTACAACAGGTTATACTCAATCCACAATAAGATCAGTTGCAAGCGCTTCTAGAACATGATACAAAAGTTCAAGGCGAAGAATTATCATTTCATGTGAAGGTGGCTCAAATCAAAATGACGGAAATTTGAGTCGATGCAGAACCAGTTCTCGGACTTTACTCCGAAGCGGGGGATTCGGAACCGGAGGGTCAGTATTCCTTCGACTTCGAGCCCTGGCACTAACAGCACCACCTTCAACACCACGTTCGGGCTCTTGCTGACCACCTGCACGGACCTCAGCCTCCCTGAACTCACTACCCCCGGCATCAGTCACTGCGTAAGTCCACTCCGGGGTAGCGTATCTCTGGCAAGGTACACTCGTTCTTTTTGACCTCCTCCGACCCCCTTGAGTCTGCTCTCCGTCACTTGCTTCTAATTCAGACGTTTCGGACACTGGAGCAAGATCTCTTTCGGGTGCCAACCTCAGGTTCAGTCGCCTCTGTCTCTCAGGCCAAGCCTCCTCAGTTCTGGTCGTTCTTCCGCTTTCCCCCTCTATACCCTGTGCACCACTTCCTTCTTCGGCTGAATTTGACTCTACTCCACCCACTGCAACACCTCCGTCATCCGAGTCAGAGTCGAGGTTCTGGTTGTTGGAACCCTCTTCAGCTTGCTCTGGTGCACAACCAGCTGCATCAGCGGCCCTCAGCTTGACTTGTCCTCTCATATGGCCCGGCCACATCAGCTGGATTTTCATTCACAAGAGGAGCTGTTTCTTCCGAGGGTGCTGAAACTCTGCGGGTATGGGAGGCATGCACCCAGTTCGGCAATCCTCCACACTTCACTGCTGTGTTCGTTACCAGTATTACCTGGTACGGGCCTCACCACCGAACGTCCAGACAGCTCTTCCTCACGTGCTTTCGGACAAGCACCCAGTCACCTGGACACAGATCGTGGCACAGATCACTCGAGGCCGGAACAGCTGCAGCTTGCACCTGCTGGGACACAGAACGGACCACATCAGATAGTCCTTTACAGTAATCGAGAATCAAGTCATCAGTGATGTTTATCAAAGCTGTAGCTGGTACTGCTGGCAACCGCATTGCCCTCCCCATTAAGATCTCATTGGGAGACAACCCAGTTCTCCTGTCGGGGACACTGCGAATACTCATAAGCACAAGCGGCAGGGCGTCAGGCCACTTTAGAGACGTTGACGAACACATTTTTGCCATTCTTTCCTTCAAGGTTCCATTAACCTGTTCCACTATCCCAGAAGCCTCTGGTCGATAACTGCAATGTAATCTTTGATCAACGTTCAATGCCGCACAAAGCAGGTTCATGATTTCACTGTGGAAGTGTGTTCCTCTATCCGATTCCAAAGAGGTCGGAAAACCAAACCTCGGGATGAGTTCCCTCAACAATAAACTTATCCACTGTGAGGGTGTCACACCTGCGTGTTGGGTAAGCCTCCACCCACCGTGAGAATACACACACCACCACCAAAATGTACCTCAACCCATTGCACTTGGGCATTTCTACAAAATCTAGCTGCATCCTATTGAAGGGTCCTCCTGACCTTCCAATGTGACTCAAGGTGACCACAGTCTTCTTTCCAGCATTCATCTGTTGACACGTAACACACCTCTGACAAACTGCTTCAGCAATCGCACGAAATCGTGGGTTATACCACGTCTGTCTAAACACAAGCATCATTGCATCTCTACCAAGATGTATCGGTTCATGTATTAGTCTCACCATTGGGCTCAGCAGATTCTCTGGCAATACCGCTCTCCCATCACTGGAAACCCAAACATCCACATCCCCTCTTTCACATCCTGCTCTGACCCATCCATTCCGTTCTTGGTCTGAGACTTCATCCTGCAGTCGCTTGAGTTCCTCCCAAGTGTCTGCCATGGCCAACATCATGTTGAGCTCGGTTCTCTCTTGGCTCTCTCCTGTGTAACCCTCTGTAAATATGCATCCTTGTTCTGCACAGAAGCGGGCAACTTCGTCCGCGTAATTATTTCCCAAAGACACAAAATCCTCCCCCTTTCCATGCGCAGTGCACTTGACAACTGCGATTTCCTTCGGACATTGCAATGCATCTAGCAGTTGTCTTACATGTTCTCCATTCCTAATGGGTGAGCCAGATGATGTCAAAAATCCCCTCTGTGACCATAACTGTCCGAAGTCATGAACCACACCGAACCCATACTGGCTGTCCGTGTAGATCGTGATTCGAATTTGATCAGCGGCCAAACAGGCACGAGTCAAGGCAATGATCTCAGCTACCTGCGCGGAATGTACTCCTTCTAGGCAAGCAGCCTCAACCACTCCTGAAATGGTACATACAGCAAACGCTGCTCTTAGTTGACCAACACTGTCTCTTAGGTATGAACCATCAACAAAGAAAATTTCATCTGGGTCAGTCAGTGGTTCATCGACAATATCAGGTCTCGGTTTGGTGCACAGTTCAGTCACATCAAGACAATCATGGTCCGCACAATCTTCATCATCTGTATTCGGTATGGGCATTAATGTTGCAGGGTTTAAAACGGAGCACCTTTTCAGAGTCACATTCTCTGCGGCAAGTATGACTTGCTCATACCTCGTTAACCTGTTATTCGTTAGGTGCTGTGTCTTAGTTCTGGTCATTAACAATTCAACAGAGTGTGGCACATAAACTGTCAAAGGATGACCCATTACAATGCTTTCACATCTTTCAATGCTGACACCCGTTGCAGCAACGGATCTTAGACATCCGGGCAACGCAGAAGCTACTGGATCTAGAGTAGCTGAAAAATAGGCAACTGGTCTACGGACACCTCCATGATTCTGAGCTAAGACTGCTAATGCACAACCCTCTCTCTCGCAACAGAACAGTGAGAAAGTCTTGTTGTAATCGGGCATTCCCAAGGCTGGTGCACTGCACAAATCTTCTCTCAGTCTTAGGAATGACACCAAGCACTCCTCGTCCCATGGTACCGGATCACTCACATCCTTGTGCGTGAGCCTCTGTAAAGGCTTTGCTCTCAAGGAAAAATTGGGAATCCACTGACGATAATAGCCGACCATTCCCAAAAACATCCTGACTTCCCTCTGAGTGGTGGGCATTGCCATATTCATTATTGCCTCAATTCGATCTGGTGACACTTTCCTCTTGCCTTTTTCTAATCTGTGACCCAAGTACTGTACTTCGTTCAGACAGTACTGCAATTTGTTCGGGGACACCTTGTGTCCATTCTCTGCCAAATGATTCAGTAGGGCTATCGTGTCTATCCTGCAAGCATCTTCGGTTTCTGATGCCACAAGTAGGTCATCTACGTACTGCACAAGAACTGAGTTCTGTGGCAATACGAGACTCTCAAGATTCTTCTTCAAGATCTGATTAAAGATCGATGGACTTCTCTGGATACCCTTGAGGGATACGACACCACGTTAACACGATTTTCCAGCCGGAAAGCAAAAGGAAATTGGCTTTCCTCGTGGAGCGGTATCGAGAAGAATGCTTGACACAAATCAATGACAGTAAACCACTCAGCTTCGCATGGGATCTTAAACAGTATCACTGATGGATTCGGTACCACTGGACAACAGGGGACAACCATCGTGTTGACCTTTCGCAGGTCTTGCACGATCCTGAATTTCCCGCTCGGTTTCTGTAGTCCCATGATGGGTGAATTACATGGACTACCTCTTATCTCCTTCAGAATGCCCTGCTTGATCATAGACTCCATTACAAGCCTAATCCCTGCAATCGTCTCAGGCGACAAATTGTACTGGGGCGTCCTAGGGAATTCAGCATTCTGCTTCACCTGGATCTGTACAGGTTCAACCCCCTTGATCAGTCCGATCTCTTCTCCCGTGAAATCCCACACCTCCTGTGACACAGAATCTCTCAAAACTAGTGGAAGTTCCTCCACTGTCACCACTGGATACATTTCTATACACAAGTGCTGATTAGCAACCTTGAAGGTGGCATCGTCATCCTTCGTCTGAACCTCCACTCCCCTAGGTGTGCAATAGATAGTGCAGTTCAATTTACACAATAGATCTCTTCCTAACAGACAAACTGGACTCGTTTCGCACACCACGAACTGGTGTCTAGCTCGGAAAGAGCCTATCCTCACTGGAATTGGTTCGGTCAATGGGCTAGTTATCCTCTTGTTCGCCACTCCAACAACTTGGATCGATTGTCCCGAGAGGGGTAGGTTGGGGACCACTGCTGATCTTACAGTGGACCGGGTAGCACCAGTGTCAACCAAAAGAGTGGTAGGATGACCATCAATGTCTGCCTCCACAAAAGGTCCTCTCTGGTCTACCTCCAAGACTGCTCCAAGTGTGCAATCTTCCTCCCCCCTCAGGCACCGTCAGGCTAACGGGTCTGGACTGTACTCATCATACCCTTCGAAAAGGGGCATCTGCTGGTAGGTCCGCATTCCTTGCGAAATTCTCGGTGGCTGGGGGACCTGCACCTGTGGGTTATACGTCCCCCCTTTCGTCGATCTGGGACTTATCACAGTATTGACTACCTCCGGCACGGGTGCCAGAACCACTTCTACTTCCTGCTGCACCTGATTGGCTGGGTTCAAGGGACACTCGCGCTTCCAATGTCCGATCTGATGACAAAGATGACACGCAGTGGTCTTCTTCAATGTCGCCACGTCCATCCCCGTCTTGGGATCTATAGGTTTCCCTTTTCCCTGAGCTTGCCCATTTTGGTTCCCTTGGTAGTTTCCCTGTCTCCTTCCCAGAGTCCCTCCACTAGGCTGGACCTGAGCTGTCTGCATCTGAACAAGCATCAGTTTGTCCTTTAGCTTCCGGTGCTTCGAGTCTACTTCATCACTACAGTACCTCGCATACCGCAAGATTTCATCTACCGGCTTGTTCTGCCAGCAGATCAAATGGTGCTGTATCATGAGGCTAACCTCTGGTCTCAATCCTAAGACAAACTTTGAGACAAACTGTCCCATGTCCTTGGGGTCTAAGGCATCTAGTCCACTATACTGTTTAAAAGCTTGCAAGAGTCTTTCATAATACTCATGCACTGTCTCCTTCGGTTCCTGCACAGTTCGATCTATCTTAACCCAATCGATGTCTTGAGGCGAGATCTTCAACTTCAACCATGTAATCTCTTGCTCAAATTTTTTCATAACAATAGGTGACGGACCATTTGTAACAGCATCCCTTTCAGGTTCGACAGTCAGCCACTCAACTGCAATTTTACAAGCTGTCCACAAATCTCCTGGTACCACTATATCAAACAAGGTGTTCAAATCAATCCACAATACCTTTGAAATTTTAACAAAACGCTCGACCTGTTTGTACCACTCTACGGGTTTTTCCCTCAGCCGAGGAAAATCATTTGTAAACGCAGCCAAGTCACCTCTATTCCATGGCACATGCACGTACCCTCCGTTCTGTACTTCCCGTAAAGGATAGTTCCCTACGCCCTTCATCCCTCCCCCCGGAGGCGGCGTTTCTCCTACAGTCTTTTTGGCAATCTTCTTCTTTGACCACCTTTCCTCCCATTATTCAGCATTATCCATATACGCATCCCGACAATCAGGTATTTAGTATGCGTTCTTAATCCTGTGACCCTTTTCTCCTCCAGTTCTTGATCACTATATTGCAACCTATGTGATCCTTGCAACGATTTTGTTTTATTCAAATCCACCTCATATTTCTTGGCCAATTCTGTCAATTTCTCATGTGCGGCCCTTGCTTTACGAGTCACATCCTTTGCTACAAAAAGCAGCTCGTCTGGCTCATAGACCTCTACTCTCTCCACAGGCAGGTTCCCACTAATCATTTCATCTATCTTTGCCTTTAGTCTCACTACATCCAGCAACTTTGCCTTCACGGCACTCCTCAACATTTCTTGACAAGCCGCACCATTCCGCTCGTCATAATCACTGCTTTGTTCTCGTGGCTTGCTCTCTTCCATGGTATTCCTGGAACCTGGTCTGCTTCCTAAGTTGTCTCGTTCTATATCTCCTGGCATTCTATCGCTCTGATTCCTTACAGGTGGTGCCCACGTTCTCAAAGCTGACTTGGACTCGACCAAAGACCCTGGTCTTACCGGTCTCTCATCCACCTGTCCACTAGTCTGCGGTGGCTGGCAGTGGCGTGCTCGCTTCTATGGGCTTCGGAGAACGGACCAATTGTACCTCTACGCCATTCCCTCCAACGCTGATCCCCTCTCTCCCTGTCGTTTGCATTAGACTTCCTTCACTTACTCGATCTGGGTCACACGATATTATAGGACCAATGGTAACAGGTACCGTCAGGGAGTCCGGCAACCGCATATTCCCCATGGAAGACTGGGTTCCTACTCCCTCCGTTCCTGTGGAGATTTTTCCCACTACTCTCATTTTTGTCTGATTGTGTGACTCGCCCATCCCTCCTGCCACAATCGAATTTCCTTCGCTATATTCTGGATTTAATGGAGGTGGTCTCTCTGACAGCAGCATGTCTAACAAGCTGTCATCCGTATCACTGTCATCTTCCTCTGCACTTTTTCCCTGCGTGCCTCCCGTTTTATCTAACGGATATAATCTGTCCCCCTCAATTGTTTCCACTCTCCACCTTTTCTCCAGTGCATCCCATCTCGCATCTTGAAATGCCCTGATCGACTTCTTCACCCTTTCCTGGCTTTTGTCTCTCTTCCTGTCGTACGCTGCTCTAATCCATGCATGTAACGCCTCAAACTGTGTAGGTCTAGGTAGTGGTCGCAAGGAAGACATCACAGATTTCAACTGGTATAACACTTCCAACCTGAAAGTACCATAGCGTGGGAAAGTCAATTCTTCTTCTCCTTCTGTCATTTTATGCCAATTCTCAAGCCAAATTATAGTATGTAATCCTACATTCTTAGCCATGTAATGTGCTGGCGTATCCTCGGGAGGGGCTTCCTCTCCTCCCGAGTAACCACATGTCTATCACCTCTACAGAGTTCTCGTAAAACTTTAAAAGATTTCATGATGAAGCAGATTTCCGTTCGCACACAAAATTTAGTTTTTACTTCCTGATTTCAATCCACCAATGCCAGCGCGGCTCACACCAACCGGCCTATCGCAGCGCGGCACTGTCTGATGTCACTCTTCCTCTGCTCGCAGCAGTTCCTCTCCTTCTCGATTCACCCTTTCTCGCTCGCACGTGTCCCAATCACACTCTGAAGTAACTGTCTGTCCTACCGGACAATCACCTCTCTGACTGTCGGTCCACCAATGACCAAACAGCCTCTCGAAACTGTTGACCTCAATCTGGCAACTGTCTGTCCGCGAACGACCGGACAATCACCTCTGACACAATCGATAGGATCCAAATGCTCAATATTCTGCACACAACAACCTACGACCAGCGTCAGTTATTCACACACACACACATATGCTCCCCATCTTCAGTGGGTTAATCAACAACGTCTCATGACCCCCACAACCTCTGGTCAACAATCTCAGCTCTGGGTGTCTTCTACACCACAATCTTTTATCCCGTGATATCGAATCAAGTCTCTCGGCCCTGCGCGTGCTCACTGTCCGATCCTCAATCACACGACTCTCATTCCAACTCCGCAAGACATCACACAACAATTAATCACCGCAATCTAACAAGCATCACCCTGTTCATACTCACTCTACCACGAACTGCTACTTCCGCCGCACCGTCACTCTCCATCAGTTCTCATTAACCGCCGTCGTCCTCCTCTTACGATCCACTGGATCACCATCACTCGGGCTCTATGGGGCAAATAATCTCTTATCCTAATCTAGATCTCCCCTTACTATCAGAGGAAACCATCCTACTCTGCTACCAACTAATAACGCTGATTCTTATCTTAGCACTTCTAAGAATCTTCAGGTCGCCAGGATCTTTTTACCTGCTGAATAGTGTGAAGGGAAGAAAATCTTTTTCGGTTATGCGACAATTTAGAATCCAGTTTACCTTAAAAACCACTGACTCCGAATTCAATTTTGTGGGTTTATTACAGCTAAGAACAACTGCACATGCAAGCACCTCAACACGAGGTTAAAAAAATAGATGGGCACTAATACAAACAACATCCTGCGCAGGAGTCTCATCCGACTCAAAATAAGAAGAATCGTTAGCTCCAGAAGTATTAAACAAACGATAACTGCTCCAATCTCTATATTATTCTTCATTTACCTAAATAAGCGTAAAACCATTAGCTGTCCCTACTCCATCACTAAGGTGACATACCTAATTAACGAATTTCCCCAGGCCAGAGTAAAAGAAAAGGTGTCAGCTGTGAAGACTTCCTAAGAAGTGCACTCACTTAGCATTTCGAGCTCGTTCTAAGATGCTCCTTCCTAAAGATCTCTCTCTCTCTGGTCTCCTCTACCTCTTCTCTCTCATCCTCCCTCGAGGCACTGTCCCCAATACAAAATCCACATACAATTGAACACGCCCTTCTCACGCCTCTTCGGCCAGGTCTTCCTTCTCGTACTTTTCCATCGAAACTCTTACTTCATCCAGGACGGTTACGATGACCTTGAGTCCCAGGCACCTTCTCCGCTGAAAGTATCATCCCTACATTCCAGTATACTCCCATCTCAATGCCTCCCACCACACTAACATCTGAAACAAAGAGCCAGTCTTTCGCTAACGAGGCATGTGTCCTTGCACCTGCAACAGAAGATACATTTCAACCGACTTTCCTTCTGTACGAATCTACAAACTGTGCCCAGAGAGCCTTTCCAAGAGAACACCTTCTCTGCCTACCAAATAAGCTAACATAAGTACGACCAGGCCTTTCCTTGGCGTATATGCAGTCAGGCCTTTACACAATTTAAACACACAATTCTTTAAGCATATGCTCATACATTTCATATGCAAAGCATAAACTACACGTGCAATTTAATATCATACACGTTAACTACTGCATCTCAACTGCACAAACTAAATCATCTATGCATCATTTTAAACACATTTCAATACTGCACTACATTTGCATGATTATAATGACACGACTACTCTCTTATTCACTTCTAATAATGCAATTCAAATTACATTTTACTAGCCACTCATGTATGCCTGAATATATGCGGGTGCAAACTAACGGTGATTATGATGCACCCCTACAAATTTTACGAGAGCATGGCGCTCTATCACGTGCTTACCGAAAATATAACTTTGGAGGAATTGTAATTCGAACTGTGCCCAAGCAAGCTGTACTGGTGCCATCAGCGGTCTTGTGTTTTATTTTTCGGCAACAGTGGATTGAGAGTAACTTGTTTCTCGGGATGAATTCTAGACTAAAACGCATTGAAATG
The DNA here is from genome assembly GCA_963921515.1 of Calotriton arnoldi. Lineage (NCBI taxonomy): Eukaryota > Metazoa > Chordata > Amphibia > Caudata > Salamandridae > Calotriton > Calotriton arnoldi. The sequence continues at coordinate 3,076,928 of CAWUFW010000902.1, read as the reverse complement.
AACTGAGGTCGAGACATTCCATTTGGAGATGTAACAGCGTACTTCAAAAGCTTCGTGAATCCACAACACATGAAGGGATGATTAAGGTCTATTCTTGAGACATAAGACTACTGTTTAATTTGGGGCACAAGTGTGCCTCAATTGTTAAAGATCCCGGAAACTATGCTGACATTGTATGACCTGTTTAATTTCAGTTTCAGTTGCAATTTGCCACCTTATTTATTTATTTTAATTTTATTTCAATTCGCTTGAAATTTGCATTCTGCAGAATATCAATGCGGTTACGAGGACATTGGCAAATGTTTGTTCAGTGCGGATTTCACAATTTATTTCTAGCTTGTGAAACTGAATCCGAGTTATCCATTGTGAAAGGTAATAGTAATATAAACAGTAAGAGTGATTTGAATTTTACAAGCAATATTGTGTTATCCTGAGAATTCAATATTTATTTCACGATAGTGTGTTGCCTTAAAACATTGCAGTATTTTTTCTGTTTTTATTCAGGAGTATAAAATTACTCACAAGATGACGCTCACTAGGTGACAAAGGCTGCTGCGCAGTCGAAACGCGTCCTGTCCGGTGAGGCCTGGTGAAATAAACAGATGCTGATCCTTCTCCGCCCCAGAGTGCCGTTTCTTTCATGAGTCTGAAAGATTGTTTGCGCATATATATATGTATATACTTATATACATATATATATATATATATATATATATATATATATATATATATATACACTAATAAACACTAGTTAAAAAAAATACCTAGACACAAACAATAACTAGCTATGTATTCAGTCAAGGAAACAGCAACTGTAAGCGGAGTGCAACCACTACAAGTCTGTTTAAGGACCAGCATATCATCTCATCATGAAAGCATCGTGAAACGAGCACTGTAACTTTTTGTTTCTTCTAAACAGAAATGCAGACATAGCAACCATATCTGGCTGATCACTAGATTTAAACCTAAACATTAGCTGCCGAACCCCAAATTGACAAGCTCTTGGCCGACATTTCCTAAAAGACCGATACAGGTGAATACAGCAAAAATGTGACCAGCTTCATTCCGGCATAAGTAAGCGGCTACACTTATAATTATTGTGCGAGGAGACAATTCAACTTTTAGATATGATTAAATGTCTAACTTAAGCTTAATAAACATAACAATTGCAAATAAAATGTTTTGCCATTACAATTAGCACTGTTAGCCAGGAAACTGCTTGTGTTCAAAACAACTTTAGGCCAGGTAACTTCTCCAAGCAATATCAACGTTTTGGATGCAGACATAACATCCCGCTAGAGCTCTGTAGTTTCGATATTCAAGTTCAACACTGTTCACCACAGCACAAGCAGTCGAAACCATGTGAGGTGACTAACACTGGGAATGGCCTCAATGGAGGTTTTACCAAAGGGCTTGAAACAAGTGGTGGTCCACATTCTGGTCAAGAGGATGAGCAACCTAATGGAAAACGCCTAGGTCAATGCTACAATATCCAACCAAAATAGCATGGTCAGGGTTGATACAGTACCTGCCACCTGGTTAGTACATGGCACCCACATCCCTCTTTGAAAGCCCTTATGACTAATAGCATATACCAAGGAAACTGTTATGACCCCACCTTATATAATACAATGTGGATGGCCCAAATTATGGGGCCAGCACACAGTTAAACATTACACAGGAAACAGAGCACCTTAACAAATCTAGGGCTTTCCTATTTTTCTGCAACTTTGAAAAGACTAGTGTAACAAAAAAAGAAATACTTAGGGGGGCGTGGCCAAGATGGCGATGGAGCAACACCGAGCCTGAGGAGCTCCGCTCGCCGTGGCCGAAAAGGCGCATTTTTCACCGCTACTGGGGCCCCCGGAGGCTGTACGCGAGGTGCGGTGCTCCAGGTGCTCGACCCACTCCTGTTTGGAGCGCCGGCAGACTACAGCAGCCGCAATATCGGAGCATCACAGCAGAGGCCTACGGAGCAGTGGGTCCCGCGTGGAGACCGCTGGAGGCGAGGGAGCGACCGCAGGCTGCGTTCAGACCGGAGTCAGCCAGCGGAGAAGAAACAGTCGAGCGCTGCCTCCCGCGACTTAGAGAGGGCGGCGCTGACAGACAGCGAGGCAGCAGCGGGCTCGGCAGTGGCGGGGCCCACAAGGCGACAGGCAAGGGAAGACATCCCCAGCGCTGGAGCACCACTGGACCGGCAAGCTCCTGGGGGCTGACCAGGCTCGCACAAAGGTGAAGAAGTGGAGGTGACCGGGCCCCCCTGAACCTGAATTGGAGGCTGTGCACCTGAGAGGGGGCCCGAGCCGGGAAGAGTGAAGTCACCAATCGCGGAGGAGCGGGATCGGCAATTCGAACAAGAGGTGAGCAGGCAGACGCGGACCCTCCGCCGCGCGATCCTCCCCAGCGAGTGAGGCCCTAACTGCAGCAGAAGCCTGCCTCACTACAGCACCCCCGGTGGGGGGCAAAGGGATTGACTGTGGCGGGGGGCCTGCGACGATGCCCTGGTGCAGGCCCAGCGTTGATCAGCTGACGCAGGCCTTGTGCGCGGCGTGGCGCACTGGTGACAGGAAGAAGGGCCCAGTACGCAGAGACCCTGGAAGAGAGGCAGAGGGGCCAGCCTGAGGCAGGTGGAGACCTGAGGCCCGTAAGTGGTCCCAGGGCGGCTGAGAGACTGCTTGGTGGGGGAGGCGCACAACCTAGGGCCTAGTTGGAAAAAGTTCTCCTGGCCTGAAACCCGGTGTCCTGCCTGATCTGTCGCGCCGGTGCCTCTGCGCCTTCAAGCACCCTAGAGGGAACACTCAACTAGACCAGCGGGGTACCTTCAGAACAAGGGCTAGTTGGCGAAGGGAGAGAAAGAAAGTAGGCGGTGCGGACAATCACTGGCGTCTACTGCAAGGAGGAGACGGTGGGCCACATAGACTACACTGCTCGCCCCCGGACGCAATTAGTCCCCGAGATGTCATCCCTCCGCTCCAAAAAGGACTCTACAATCAAGGACATCCTGCAAAAGTCTGGTTCGAAAAAGACAGACTCGCACGTAGCAGACAGACAGGTGGCGGAGAAGGAAATGGAACCTGCGCAAGACCCGACGGCGGAACCCATAACAAGGGGCTTCCTGGAACAGCTTTTTGGTGTCCTCAGGGCAGACTTTGCGGCACTGCGCCAAGAGACGGCCTCCGATGTCAAACAACTGAAGGCGGACGTTCAGGAGATCGGAGATCGGGTTGACTCCCTGGAGCGAGCGGGAGATCGCAGGGAGTAGGAGATCACGGAACAGACCAGGGAGCTTCTGGAGCTCAGGGATCGTATCGAAGAATTGCATCTACGCCTGGAGGATTTGGAGAATCGCTCCCGGAGATCGAACATACGCATTAAAGGAGTGCCTCTGCAGGCCAATGGAGGGAAGCTGGAAGAGTGGGTGCTGCGCTTCTTCAGACACGTAGTTCCGGATCTTGGAGAAGGAGAAATCGCCCTCGACCGCACACATCGCGCTGGGCGACCAGCCTCGAGCTCAGGCCAGCCACAGGATATCCTCACCTGCCTCCACTCATATAGGCAAAAGGACCTTATTATGAAAGGGACCAAAGATAAAGCCACCATTAACTTTGAGGGACTTCAGGTGGGAGTGTACCAGGACTTCTCGCCCCTCACCCTCCAGCGTCGCAGGGAGCTGAAGCCACTCACCTCTCTCCTGAGGGACAAAGGAATAAGATACCGGTGGGGCCATCCATTTAGCTTATCCTTCACATGGGAGAACGAGCTGCGCATTGTGCGCTCCATGGGCGACGCAAAGGAGATATTGGGTGCCAGTCTGACCGTGGAGGACTCGGACAGTGACCAGCGCCAGCCCGGGACGCCCAGGTGGCAGACCGTCAGAAGAAGACGTCGGAGACCGGGGAAGGTGCAGCCTGCGAAGCCTACGGAGCTTGAACGGCAGCAGGAGAGAGAGGCCCTGCTCCGCCAGCTGCAGGGTAAAGATGCATCGGTGGACCCTGTGAACTATCGGAAATAAGTTGCGGGAGGCCTGGTCGTGAAAGTGCAGGTTTTATTCTTTTAACTGTAGGTCTCCTAAGAGTGTCCAGTGTACAGGGGGTTATAGCGTGCGACTTGTCCTTAGGTCCCGGGGTGTGTGCTGTCGTCTTCTTCCTGTCTTGGTCCAGGCGTCTATCGCCTCCTTCTCCTCCTCGTGTTCTGTCCCGGGTGGCCACCGTCGGATTCTCCGGATGCCCCAAAGGAAGGAAGAGGACAACACGGGGTCAGGGTGAACTGGGTGCGGTGCGTTGTCAGGGAGAGGGAGTGAGGTAACACCAGCCCACAACCAGCAAAATACAGTGACACACGCTCAATTGAGGGGAGTGTAGGTGCGGTGGATGGGGATCGGCTATTTTCAATGCGCGATACTGCGCTCGCGCCTCTAAGCCTCTGGCGTCCCCCGCTTTCCCACCCAGCCCGTGAAACGATCCCGTACCTGCTTTAGCCACGCTCCTCCTGGAGCGTGGCTGGGCGAAGCGTAAGTCCGTTGGCCTCCTGGCTCTGGGATTCCCTCGGGGTCTTCCTCCGCTCCTCCTGGGTCTGCCTTTTCTTTCGGGATCCGTCGCTCGCTGTCTCCGTCTCGTCTCTCCGCAACTCCGCTTCCTCCTTTCTCACCTCCGGTGTCGGCGCACACTGGCTTCCTGTTCCAGCCCTCTCTTGTTGGACGGAGGGCGATGTCGTCATCAAACGGGGCGGGAGCGTCCCATGTCGGATCCCAGTTAAAGGGACCGTATCCCCGTTCAGCGGTGTCGGACGTGGATGACCCAACCCAGTCCTCCTGTGGCGATAAAATAAAAGGTGCAGTGACGTCCAGCGCCTCCCACCAGTCTTTCAGTCGATCCGGGCCGTCCCGACACACACCCGCCCCGTGACACTCCTCCACCCCTGGATTCTCCCGATTGGGGAGAGGGAACACTCTGGACAGATAGTCCACATTGCCGTTGTCGACCTCCTTTCGATGTCGCACGGTGAATGAATAGGGTTGGAGGGAGAGAAACCAACGGAGAACCCTGGGGTTATTGGCGATGTTGCGGCTCATCCATTGGAGAGGTGCATGGTCAGTGTACAGAGTGAACTGGTGTCCCTCCAGGTAATAACGTAACTTCTCTATGGCCCATTTTACTGCCAGGCACTCGCGCTCAATGGTGGGATATCTCACCTTCCTCGGGAATAGCTTCCTACTTCTGTATACTACAGGGTGTTCTATCCCCTCCTGAGTCAGCTGTGAGAGGACCGCGCCTATGCCTTGTTGTGAGGCGTCCGTATGTAGGAGAAAGGGTCTGGAGTAGTCAGGAGAGATCAGGACGGGACTCGTAGTAAGGGCTTGTTTTAGGGTTTGGAATGCCTTTATCATAGGTTCCGTGGGACGTGACAGGACCTGTGGTTTCACCTGCTTCTGGAGGATGTCTGTCAGTGGGGCGGCCACCTCGGAAAAGCGGGGTATAAACCGTCTATAATAGCCAATCAGGCCGAGAAAGGCTCTTAGGTCTCGCTTGGAGGCTGGAAAGGGAGCGTCTGTGATCGCTCTGACCTTCTCTATCTGAGGGGCGATCACCCCATGTCCTAGCACATATCCCAGGTATTTTACTGTTTGGTATCCCACCCGGGATTTCTTTGCATTTATGCGTAGACCCGCTTCCCTTAGGGCCTGTAAGATGGTTTGGAGATGGCGAAGGTGAGATTTCCAGTCGGGGCTAAAAACCACTATATCATCCAGATATGCCGACGAAAAGGAGTGGTGGTTTTGTAACACGGTGTTCATGAGTCTCTGGAAAGTCGCTGGGGCCCCATGTAGACCAAACGGGAGGACAGTGAACTCGTAGAGGCCTTCAGGTGTGGAAAAGGCCGTCTTCTTTCTGTCCTCCTCCCTTAGGGGTACCTGCCAGTATCCCTTGGTCAGGTCTAATGTGGTGATATACGTGGCCTCCCCTAGTTTCTCTATCAGCTCGTCTATCCGAGGGATGGGGGAGGGATCGAAGGACGAGATTCCATTAAGGGCCCTGAAGTCCATGCAGAAGCGGGTGCTACCGTCTGGTTTCGGCACCATGACGATCGGAGAGGACCACTCACTCCTCGAGGGCCTTATGACTCCCAGCTGCAACATTTCCTGTACTTCCTTCTGTATGGCTTTTCTCCGGGCCGCGGGGATCCGGTAGGGTCTCAGTTTTATGGTTTTCCCGGCCGGGGTCTCAATCCGGTGTTCTGCCAGGTGGGTCTTGCCTGGAGCGTCGGAGAACAACGAGGCAAAGGGCCGAAGGGCTTCATCCAACTCGTCCCGCTCTCTGTGGGTGAGGTCTTCGTTCACCACTAGCTCTGCTACCGTGGAATGCTTGGTGGTAAGTGTGGGCAGAGTGAGGTTTGAGGCTTTGGGTAGGGGTCCCAGCCATTTCTTTAGCATGTTTATATGGTACGTCTGGGTGCGGGTCGGGGTGACTTGTAACCTATATGTGGTTTTACCTATGACGGCTATAACCTTGTATGGGCCTTTCCATTCTGTTTTCATCTTCGTTGTAGCCGTGGGTAGTAACACCAGTGCCCAGTCGTCTTTCCTTAGGGTCCTCCACCTTTTCCCGCGGTTATAGTAGTGGGTCTGTTGTTCCTGTTTCTTCACCAGGTGGGAATAGGCCAAATCACGTAGTTTTCCTATCTTGTCTCTCAGTCCTTGGGTGTAGTCCAACATACCTCTGGTCTCCATCGCCTCTTCCTTCTCCCAGGCCTCTTTCGTCATCTCCAGAAGGGAGCGCGGCTGCCTTCCGTATAGCATCTCGGACGCCGAACAGCCAAGGCTGCTTTGCACCTAGCTTCTTATGACGTACAGCGCCAAGGGTAACAGCTGGTCCCATTCTTTGCCGTTTACTTCCAGCATCTTCTTTAGCGTGGCTTTTAGGGTCCCATTATATCGTTCGACTAGTCCGGTCTGTGGATGGTACACCGAGGTTTTGATCGGTCGTACGTTTAGGACCCCACAGACCTCTCTCATAAGACGAGATACGAAGGGCGTTCCTTGGTCCGTTAGGATTTCTTTGGGGAAGCCCACCCGTGAAAACAGTTCCAAGAATCTGTCAGCTATGTTGCGGGTGGTGGGGGCACGGAGCGGAAACGCCTCCACAAATCTGGTCGCGTAGTCCACTATCACGAGGGCGTAGACGTTCCCTTTCTTTGTACGGGGCAATGGGCCAATCAGGTCCATTCCGACCCTCTCAAAGGGATTACCTATTATGGGATGTGGTTGTAGGGGCACCGCTGGGGGCCTATGTGTGTTCCTTCTCTGACAGGTATCGCATGACTGGCAGTGCACTTTTATGTCCTTGTATACGCCTGGCCAAAAGAAATGCCGCAGGACGTTTTGTGTGGTTTTCTCCGCTCCTACGTGTCCTGCCGTGAGGTGGGAATGAGAAAAGAAGGTTATCTGGTCCCGGAAAGAGAGGGGCACCAGTAGTTGGTGGGGTTCTGTGGGGTTAGCCTGTCGGTAAAGTAGCCCCTCCTTTATAAGGAACCGGGGATACACAGGACCGCTGTCGTCCTGCGTGCTATGGGCCGGTTCCCATGCGTTGTATAGAGTGGCATCGTTGGCCTGTGCGAATTTAAAACTGCGGTCTAGGAGCCACGGTTCTGGGGTGATGAGGGCCGGGACCGCCTCCCTTGGGTTACCTACTCCTCCTTTCCTTCTCTCCTCTAGGTGGAGTACGCCTCGGAAGAGACCGAGGAACTCAGGGTTATCTGTGCCAATGATCAGGTCTTCGGGGAGCCCTTCTAACACCCCTACTTTTACCTCACTGTGTACCCCTTCAGAATGGGTGAGGGCAATCCTAGCCAGGGGGTAGGGTTTCACATCCCCATGTACGCATCGGATATGGACTAGGGTATCGGGTACTAGCTGACTGGGGTTAATGTACGCCTCCTGGATGACCGACTGTTTACACCCGGAGTCGAGAAGGGCCTTAACCAGTTTACCATTCACCCGTACACTTACATGGAAGGCCGTTCCCAATTCGGCCGTATACATGATGGACCTGGGGAGGTACCCCACCTCCATGGGTTCATCCGCTGGTTTCTTCCGGGGGCAGGCACGGGCTATGTGGCCCCAGTCCCCACACTCAAAGCATTGGGGACCTCTGACGCTCGGTATCTCCATCTTCGGCATTCGGGGTTTTCCCGGTTCTGGTGGAGCCCGATATCTCTTCTCTAGCCGTATGGCAGGCTGGCGTGTCCTCTCTGTGTCACATACAACGCCCTTCGGCTGGGCTCGTGAATAAGTTGTGGCCATCTCTATGGCCTGGGCGGCAGTTAAACGCGAATGTTGGCGCAGCCACTTCTGCGTATTGTACGGCAGGGCGTCCAGGTACTGTTCTAAGTAAATCTTCTCCATTATCTCCTCCTTCGTACTAAACCCTGGTGTCAGCCACTTGTCGGCGGCCATCTTCAGTGTGAAGAACAGTGTTTTAGGATTTTCACCTGGGACGCCCCTCTCTTTGCGGAACCTCACTCTATATGCCTCCGAGTCCAGGCCGAGGTGGTCCAATATAATGACCTTTATCTCTCCGTAAGAGGTATCACCCGTGGCGTTCGCCACTTGGTAGGCTGCTTGTGCTTCCCCCGTGAGCAAAGGGGCCAGAAAGAATGGCCATTTGTCTACCGGCCAGCTGCACGCCCTTGCTACCCTCTCAAAGTTGGTCAGGAAGGCGTCGGGATCTTCTCCCGTTATGTACTTTTGGAGGGAGACGCCTGACGGCGGGTGATGGGTACCCCGTACCTCCCTCACAGTGCCCCCGGTCTGTTCCGTTGCCAGCCTGTGTAGTCCGTCCATCTGAGCTGCGATGGTATCTTTGAATGTCTCCCGGTCCGCCTGGGCCGACGACATCTGTCGCTCGACGGCCCATTCTAGCTTCTCCTGGCCCTTGATCAAGTGCTGCACGATCGTCTCCATCTTAGTGTCGCAGATGGGCTCTTCTATGCCCGTATTCTCCACCACTTGTGAACTATCGGAAATAAGTTGCGGGAGGCCTGGTCGTGAAAGTGCAGGTTTTATTCTTTTAACTGTAGGTCTCCTAAGAGTGTCCAGTGTACAGGGGGTTATAGCGTGCGACTTGTCCTTAGGTCCCGGGGTGTGTGCTGTCGTCTTCTTCCTGTCTTGGTCCGGGCGTCTATCGCCTCCTTCTCCTCCTCGTGTTCTGTCCCGGGTGGCCACCGTCGGATTCTCCGGATGCCCCAAAGGAAGGAAGAGGACAACACGGGGTCAGGGTGAACTGGGTGCGGTGCGTTGTCAGGGAGAGGGAGTGAGGTAACACCAGCCCACAACCAGCAAAATACCGTGACACACGCTCAATTGAGGGGAGTGTAGGTGCGGTGGATGGGGATCGGCTATTTTCAATGCGCGATACTGCGCTCGCGCCTCTAAGCCTCTGGCGTCACCCGCTTTCCCACACAGCCCGTGAAACGATCCCGTACCTATTTTAGCCACGCTCCTCCTGGAGCGTGGCTGGGCGAAGCGTAAGTCCGTTGGCCTCCTGGCTCTGGGATTCCCTCGGGGTCTTCCTCCGCTCCTCCTGGGTCTGCCTTTTCTTTCGGGATCCGTCGCTCGCTGTCTCCGTCTCGTCTCTCCGCAACTCCGCTTCCTCCTTTCTCATCTCCGGTGTCGGCGCACACTGGCTTCCTGTTCCAGCCCTCTCTTGTTGGACAGAGGGCGATGTCGTCATCAAACGGGGCGGGAGCGTCCCATGTCGGATCCCAGTTAAAGGGACCGTATCCCCGTTCAGCGGTGTCGGACGTGGATGACCCAACCCAGTCCTCCTGTGGCGATAAAATAAAAGGTGCAGTGACGTCCAGCGCCTCCCACCAGTCTTTCAGCCGATCCGGGCCGTCCCGACACACACCCGCCCCGTGACAGACCCCAAAGGGGATTGAATAAAAGGCATCACGTAGACCTCGCAACTATGGCTTTGTACGCCCCCGAGAGGGCCTCGTCCTCACAGTATTCGGCCACGGCCGGGAACCCAACATCCTTGATATGAGCACTGACTGCCGGCAGAATGAAACCTTGCACGTTGAAGTGCTTCAATCCTGTTGGAGAGTATTTCTTGTGCTACGGACTTGTTTATTCACTATCATGCCATATCCCTTCTCTCTTTCTTGTCTTTTTCTGGCTCCCCTGCAGTTCTTCTTCATGGGGTTAGAGGTGGGTCCATCAAGGGGCAGTGTGAACGTGCAGAATAGAGTGTGTGTGGGGGAGGGGGCTCTAATGGGGGGAGGTGGGTCGTTGGGGTTGGGGAGCCGTTGGGAGAGCTGCTGCTCGCAGTAGGCATCCAGCCGCAGATTGGGCCTAGCGCCGCCATTCAAATTCCATGTCGACGCTTAAGGTAGGCATTTAGAGCCTCAACGTCAGAGGCCTCAACACCCCGGTGAAGAGGAGGGCGCTATTGGCAATCCTGCGAGAAACGGGCAGCGAAATTTGCCTTATACAGGAGACTCACTTACTGCGATCAGACCGGAAGCGCCTCCGCTCCCGGTGGTTTGACAGACCATACTTATCCTTCTCGGGAGACAAGAAGGCGGGGGTAGCAGTCTTGTTCGACACACTTCCAGGGTAAGGTGTTAGGGGTGCATACGGAGGTGCCGGGCAGGGCCCTAGCTCTGAGGGTGGCGATAGGCAGGCACACACCTACCATAGTATCCATCTACAGCCCAAACGAGCGCCAGGAGCTATTTCTCAATAACACCCTGAGGGCTATACTGGATTCCCAAGATGAGGACCTGGTTATAGGGGGGGATTTTAATATAGCACATGATGCACAGTTGGACCGATCCATACAGAGACAAGGTCACACTGGGGCGCTATCTGACTATGAGGCAGAAATTGACAGACTTGGGACTCTCAGACGTGTGGAGGACAAGAAACCCTACGGCTAGGGAAAACATGCTTCTCAGCAGCCCATCAGACCTATGCCAGTATTGACTGGTTCCTAACATCCTCAAGAGTTACTAGGGCTACAAATGAGGCTTCAATAGGGACCGCGGCAATATCAGATCATTCTCCAATCAGGATTGAATTGCGTATCCAAGGGGACTCCCGGGGTCACAAACAGTGGAGGCTTAATCATAAACTGCTCGAATATGACGCCAACATTAAAGAAATACGAGATACAATTAAGACGTATCTTGAGACTAATGATGACGGAGGGACTTCGCTCGCCTTTCTATGGGACGCACTAAAAGCGGTCCTTCGAGGGCATTGTATAGCAATAGCTGCAGGAGTCAACAGGGATAGGAAAGAGAAGAGGGAGCACCTCGAATCGCAAGTAAAAGAATTGGAGGGGATCCATAAGAGAACGGGCACTGTTCAGGTTCGGCGGCAACTCAATGCAGCTAGACGGCAGCTGAAAGCCCTTGACTATGACCGAGCGGAATACTCGCTCCTGCGAACCAAGCAGCGTTACTACGCTGGCGGCAATAAAGCAGGGAAACTCCTGGCAACCCTCCTTCAAGCTCAGACAACCGCTAGGCGCATTGAGGACATTAGAAGTACTCCGGGCGAGATCTTACGTTCTGACGGCGACATAGCGGACAGACTCGAGTCTTTTTATACAGAATTATACAGGGCAGACAACTTAGATCTGGAAGCGGCCAAACAATATGTGCAAGATGTACCGGTGACGCCCCTTCCTCACCTGGAGCCAACAAACCTAGACGCAGCCGCTCAGACCACCACCCAATATGTTGTCTCAGATGCAACGCCTTATCAACAACTTTGTTTGGGGAGGTAAGAAAGCGCGACTAGCCCGTAATTTGACATATCTGAAGCAGTACGACGGGGGTTTGGGTGTCCCATGTTTGGAACGTTACTTTCAGGCAGCACAACTTAGATACATGCTTGAGTGGTATAAGCTAGAGTCGGAGAAGCACTGGTGTTTTATAGACCGCTCGATAGCGGGCATGCACATTTGGTAGTTCCCGTGGCTCCCCCGAAAACACCGCCCCAGTGGAGTGTATGTGTCACTGGTCCCAAGGGCCACATTGGGAGTGTAGGATCGGGTACAGGTACCATACAGCCTCTCGACTCCGGTGTCTCCTTTGACCCCATTTATAGGCAACCCTGACTTCCCACCGGCCCACACGGGGAGGGATATCTCCATTGGCAAGAGGCCAATTGTAAACGCATTGGGGACCTCTTTGACGAAAACGGGGTAATGGACTTCACAAGCCTCATGGACGGCTTTGGGATCCCTCGGAAGGCATATTGGCAATACCTGGCTCTCCGTCATTGGGTAACCCCAACCACAGATAAAACCACATGCAGGTCGCTTTTTAACAAAGTTTGAGAAGTGGTATGTTACTAGAACGTCAGATAACTGGCTGCTGTCCGATATTTATGCTTTCTTAAACACCCCCAGACATGCTAGTAAGTCCCCGGCGCAGCGTAGGTGGGAATCTGAAATGGAACGAGAGTTCTCCCCCAAGGAATGGCACAATATCATACATAGGGTCAGAGCTACCTCATGCAGCACAGCAGGCAAGGAGATGTTTTTGAAAATTGCACATTACTGGTATTACACGCCAGCGAGAATTATCAAATGGAAACCGGGTGGGAATAGGCAATGCTGGTGGCAGTGCAGTTTGCAGGGCACGCTCACTCATATCCTGTGGTCATGCCCGAAGATACAGGACTACTGGGAGGAAATTCTCCGGGATATAGATGACATATAGCATACTGATTAACCTAAATTCCCCTCATACATACTTTTGGGACTCCCGAACGCCCTGATGTACCCTCTCAGATCTAGCCGGGGTAGAGCAATTACTTTGGTGTTGGGAGCGGCCAAACAGGCACTACTGGCTAGATGGGGCACGGCGGAGATTCCCACCCGTCTGGATTGGCTATACAAGTTATGGGAAATACTGGGGATGGAAAAGATCACAGCGGGCCTCGCACGTTCCCTCCCTAAATTCAATAAAACATGGGGTACCACTATAGAATTCTTGTCCAACAAATTTACTGAGCTTACTTGCCCGAAGTACCTTAGAGTGCTCCGCCTCACTGGAACCCACTCCCCAACGGATTAAGGATAATAGATGGCTATCCAGCCCAGACCATCTGGGTGACCCTTGCCTGTTGCACCACAAACACCTATAGGGGGATAGACCTCTTTACCCTCCCTTCTCTCTTCTATTCTTTTCCTTTTCTACCTTTATTTCCAACTCATACGAATGTTCCCCACCGGCCGGTGGATGTAGGTGGCAGCTATTGTAACGCTTGTCTTTTCAAAATCAATAAAAAGATTTAAACCATAAAAAGAAACACTTAAATTATTCTAAAGAGGACCAGGTAGGAATGCGTATCCCCCGACCCCAACCCGCTGTAGATGGTACACAATCAGGGCTGCACTGCTCAGATACTGCTTGTGTTCAATACAGCTGTATAGGCTCGCATTTGGGTTTGTCATAATAGTTGTGTATAGTCATACCATCGTAGAATCCGGGAACAACTGATGTGGCTGAAACTCAGCCTGCCAACTGCGATTTATTGGATTATTGATGGTGCCTGTCATGCTTGCTGTAGTGTTCATTGTCAAAACTCAACAACGATGGTAAAAAAAAAAAAAAAGGACTGCGTATTATTCAAAGCACTGATATGCATAAAGACACAAATATTTGCATTTACTGCCCATTAACTTTGTATTCTTCAGTAACACCTGCTAACAGACAGCCTTCTCCTAAGGAATGAGGCTGAAAGGATTCGGACTGTCTCATTTTTGCAAGGAATCAGTCTTCACCGTTGCAAGTGCTGCATATTATTTTGTTGTTTGTTTCTGTAGATTCAGAATGTAGGGATACAATATAACCCAGGAAACGCTGAATGGCATCATAGACTATGAACATCCTGGCTCATTGTCAGTCCTTGCCCTACTCCAACACGTCACCTATCTTGAATATGCGCAGTAGCTCCTGTACAGGGAGACATCTTAGAGCTCTAGAGTTAGTATCATAGAATAACAGAGGAATCCAACAGTATCCAAAATTACAGAAGAACACAGCAAATGGATTTGTGGCCTGGGAGCGGAGCGGCCTTGATCACCCTGCAGCCTTAGGAGCGAGGCCAGCTGCGGGGGGGGGGGGATCTTGGCTCCGACCCAATCATTGCTGTTGTGGTGCAGGCAGTGGTTCTCACACTCCGGTGCCTCCCCTCTGGGCAGAAGGTATGAGATGTCTCCATAGTGCAGGAGCGCTTTCCCCATATGCTTAAGGACCTGCTGCGGGCTCGGCTGTTGCAGTGAGCAGGAGTGCTGATCACTGTATTCACTGAAGCTTGGCCCTTCTGCTGGAGACCTAGGGCCGGGAATTTGTTTCCCCTATGCCTGCTGCTTTGCTTCCCTGACGATGGCTGAAGAATTAGGGGAGCAGATTGGTAGGTTTCGCAGGCCCTTACTGGGGACTTGTGAGGACACCTCTACATAGCTGGCAGGCAACCGTTGGGTTGCCGTTATGGGTCGCGCCAGGGCAGCTAAGGAGGTGGGTGGGGCCTCAAGGTCTGACCCAGACACAGCTTCAACTGACCAGGTGCAGGCTGTGTCCCCCCCTCCTCTAATCTTGATCAGATTCTGGATGCTGTCAATAAATCCAGAGAGGTGATCAAAGCCAAAATTGATAGGGTGACTAGCGACCTTAATATCCTGTCGGATGACCATCACAAGCTTATCGTAAAGTTAAAACTAATGAGGCCACACTCAGCAACATGCCGCAGACGATTGAAAAAACTAAAGGACAAGGTGCAAGTTCTATCCAGGAAGGGTGAGCTACTAGACCGTAAAGCGGAGAACTCTAAAGGTCACAGACTGGGCAATAATATCCACATCGTGCTCGAAAACCTCAATAAGTTAGATATGGTTGCCTTCTTGGAGTATTGGCTGCGAAGAGAGGAAGTCCCGCAGGTTCTATCCAACTCCTTTGCACTGAAGAGGGTGCACAGGGTGCCGACGAGGCCTTCTTCCCCCAGGGCTTACCTGCCCCCGCATGTGGCACGGTTGCTGCATTATGGCGACAGAGACCTCATCTTGCAATGCTCCTGTACCGCTGGATATGTGCTTCCATATCGACAGCGCTATGAGGCCCTTCTTCCCGAACTACACAATGTAGGTACACCGCCACAAGGCGTCCTTCACTGAGGTGAAAAAGGCACTGAGAGAGGTGGAGGTGCACTACATGCTTCTATTTCCAGCCAGGCTCAACATTATTGTGTACAGTAACACATACTGTTTTGATGACCCAAAGACTGCCAGGGGGTGGCTGGAATGTCACAAAATAGGAACTGATGGATATGGCTGGACATTACAGCCACCCCTTAAGTGAGACCCCATCAATGCTGTGGCAACGTGCGCATAAGGGCACCACCTCCAAAAGGAATGCAGATGCCATAGCCACTGCAACTAGCTTTGCTGCCTTGCCCGATCGAGTGACTGGTAGACAAGACTGAGTTGACATCAGATGGCCGGAATCCAATGCCTCGCTCGAGTGGAGTGCTCCTCTGCTGCACATCACAGCCCTTGAGGCAGACAACTTCTAGTTTCATTGTCCAGACTTTGCTGCTTTGTGGACCTATCGCTGCCTGCTTCAATGGGCTGTCTAGTAGCGTGGCATGCCAGTTTTGAGCCTGCACTGCTTTCAGTGCCAATCAGATCGCACCAAGCTCCAACAGGTTGATGTGGAGCCCGGCTTCCGCTGGAGACCAGAGTCCTCTGATCTCCACCTCCCCCATATGGCCGCCCCATCGCAGGAGTGACATCAGTCACCACTAAAAGATCTAGGTGGGGAAGGGAGAGGGGTCTACCTGTGACCGATTTGTCAGCCACCACTGCAGGTCTTGCGCAGCTCCCTCTGAGATTTGGACCAGGTCGGCGAGATTCCCCGATGCTGCACCCATTGGAACTTCAGATCCCACTGCAGAGCCCGATTATGCCATCTGGCATGATTCACTAGCAGGATGCAGGAGGCCATAAATGAGGCCCAGCAGCCTCAGAGTCAGTCTCACCGAAATCCAGGATAGAGGCTGAAACATTGCTATCGTAGCCTGAAAATCCTGGACTCGCCGTTCGGGTGGATTGGCTGGAAACTGCACAGTGTCTAGAACGGCTCCGATGAAAGGAAGTATCTAGGAAGGAGTCAGGTGTGACGTTGGCACATTGATAGTGAACCCCAGCGAATGCAGGAGGTCCGCTGTAGTCTGGAGGTGGGAGACGACTGCCTGGGGCGAGCCCGCCTTCAACGGCAAGTTGTCGAGATAGTGGAAGGCTGGAATCCCTGAGCTCCGCAGATGAGTTGCGACCACCGCTATCACCTTGCTGAACACCTGAGGCGCACTGGTGAGGCCGAAGGGGAGCATTGTAAACTGAAAGTGCTCGTGGCCCACTGTTAAACGAAGGTAGCGGCGATGGGCAGGCAAGACGGGAATATGGAAATAAGCGTCCTGCAAGTACAACGCTACCATCCAGTCTCCCTGTTCCATGGCAGACAGAACCTGAGCAAGAGTGAGCATCTTGCACTTCTCTTTTTGAGGAAGTAGTTGTGGGTTCTGAGGTCGAGGACAGGACAAAGGCCTCCGTCCTTTTTGAGGACCAGAAAGAGGGAATAGCAACCACTGCCTACTTCTGGCACCAGAATCCTCTCTATGGCACCCTTGGCCAAGAGAGTCGTCACTTCCTCATGAAGCAAAGCAAGGTGATTCTCGGTCAGCCGACCGTATGTAGGAGGCATGAAGAGAGGAGTAGTCTAGAAGGAGAGGGAGTAGCCCCTTTGGACTATCTGTAGAACCCACCTGTCCGAGCTGATGTCCCACCAGTGGTGGAGGTGATGGCGTATCCTGCCACCAACTGGACGCCCATGATCTGGAAGGCTCAGACTAGGAGGATTTAGAGGAGGATGGAGGTTTGTGGACTGACCTGACCTCTGGCGCCCAACCCACGTGGTCAGGGCGAGCAGCGCACAAGGGCACGCAGAGGTTGCTGAACTTACGGTCTTCTGGCCAGGATAGGGCTGGGGCAGCAGAAAGCCCCTTCCGTAGTGATGAGTGACAATAGGCAGACAAGACGAAATGATACAGAGAGGCCCAAGGACGTGGCCATAGCCCATGAGTCCTTGAAACGCTCTAGCGCCGCGTCCGCCCTATCTCCGAAGAGATGAGAGCCATCAAAGGGCATGTTAGACTTGGCATCTTTTGGCGTGTCTCCCCTGACTTTTTGCTTTCTGACCTCCCGGTTTTGACTCTGTTTTTGCTGGTGTAATGATTCTGCGCACTTTCCTCACTGCTGTCCAGTGGGAAAGTGCAAGTGCTCCTGTATAAAATGTGTTATGGATTGGTGTTTCCATGATTGGCCTATTTGGTTTATGTGTCAGTCCCTTGTAAAGTGCACTGCGAGTGCCAGGGCCTATAGACCAAATGCTGTTGGTGGGCTGCAGCACTGGATTGTGCCACCCACGCAAACAGCCCGTAAAGTGTAACTCGGGCCTGCCATCGCAGAGCCTGTGCGCAGCCGGGGGCAGCCATGTCGACTTGGCAAGTGCACACACTTGCAAGTCCCTAAACCTTCCCTTTGCTACATGTTAGTCACCCCTAAGGTAGGCCCAAGGTACCCCTGTGGGCAGGGTGCGTTGTATGCGAAAGGTAGGACATGCCCGGGTGTGTGCGGCATGTCCTGATAGTGAATTACAGCCTAGTTCGTTTTTCACTATTGCAAGGCTACCTGTTCCCCATAGGCCAGAACGGGCAGTTTTGATTATTACAGCTTATAATCCTAACTGACCCCGGGAACATGGTAGAAATTCGAGTTTAGTATGCCTGGACTCAGAATGATAAAATGCATCTTTTAGTGAAGTTGGTTTTAACATTCTGTGTTTGAAAATACCACTTTTAGAAAGTGGGTATTTTCTTGTCTAACCATCCAAGCCTGCCTCTGCGAGGTTGTGTATTCCTTGTCTGGAGTGTGAGTGACAGGGGCTGGGGGATGCCAGGAGACAGGGTGAGTCAGCACAGGGCTGAATAGCAAGATCTACATGTAGATGGGTGGGAGGGGTCGCACCTGGGCCCTGAATAGGACAGTGCCTTCCCTCCACAATGCTGGCTCCACCTCCTGTGGTGCGTCTGATGTCCCTGGCCTACTCACTGAAAGAAGGGACGGAGACTTGTCAACAAAGTGCTCCAGAACTGGTTTGGACTAGGCAAAGGCCTCTCTGCCTTCAGAGAACAAAGGAATTTGGGATATAAATATTGGGGCCCTGACCCCATGAATTTAGATCTCGCTGGAATCAAGGAACCTGCCAAGACGAAGAGCTGGAAGAGCTGCCAGGAGGAGTACTGCCCCTTTGCTGTGTTGTTGCTTTGTTGGGTTGGCCTGCAGCTGCTGCTTCTGCCTTGGGCAGTGAAAGGACTGGACTGAACTTTTTACAAACTTGTGCTGAGTATCTCCAAGGGCCTGGAACCGAGCTGGGCTCCTGTTAAGAAGTCTCAGGGACTGCAAAGACTTCACCAGCCTCTGGATACCGCTTCTGGAACGCTGTTTCAGTTGCCACAGAGGAAGGGAACTGCAACCGACTCCGTCAATCGAATCCATCCCTGGCCGGTGACCTGTTTGCACCGCAGACCGCATCGCCCCGCTTCGCATCGCAACCCTGGTCTCCCCGTGGGCGACGTCCGACGCCGCCAACATCGAGCCGCTGCTTGCACCGTGACCTGTGGGCACCGCAGTTCGCATCGCATCGCTTCACTGAACCAACCAGACCCGACCGACGCGGTCGCTGCAACTGGCTCAAGAGTCGAGACCGCACCGCATTTGGGGCACCGCTCGCACGTCTGCGACGCACCGCTCCGACTCGCACCGCTGTCCGACGCCAGCTCCCGCACTCAGGCTAGGTCGCCTGCATCGCAACCTGTCAGCACCGCATCGAGCATCGTCTCACCCTGCATCGCACGCCTTGGACTCACCGACTCCGTCTGCACGACGCTCATCGAGCCGCTGCCTGCACCGCATCGAGGGACACCGCACCTTGCATCGCTCCGTCTTGCACCGCAACCGCGACGAACGCCGACCGGCTCGTACACTCCGTACCAGCCACAACGAGAAAGGTACTGTAACCGAGTCTGTTCACGACTCTACTGGCCCGTATCGACGCGGCCGGTTGGAACTGTTAGACTCTGTGGTTTTCAGCATCGCGGTAGGCTCGAACGGAGCTACCGACTCGTACGAATTTTGCTTTTGTGCTATTCCTGCAAAGAAGAAGTTACCGTATCAAGCATTCATTCGTACAGTATAGTATTGTGGATTTTTGTCGTAATTGGTCTTGTCTTGAGTATATAAAATATTGGTTATTTTTCTAAACTGGTGTGGTGTCCGTTTGTGGTGCTTACACTGTATTACTGTTGGTTATGTGCAAATGCTTTACACACTGCCTCTGAATTAAGCCCGACTGCTCGTGCCAAGCTACCACGAGGGTGAGCAGGGGTTACTTCACGAGTGTAACACCCTTACCCTGACTAGGAAGAAGGGTCCCTACTTGGACAAAGGTGCAAGCCTTGCCAACTAGAGATCCCATTTCTAACAGGGCATGTCCATGATATTGGTTTGGACATCCCCAGAGAAGCCAGACACTCTCAGCCAGGTGTGGTGCCTAACAGCCACCGTTGCAGAAATCGCTCTGGCCAGCGAGTCTGACGTGTCAAGGCCACAGCGTATGGTAAACTTCGCTGCATCTCTCCCGTCTGCAACAGCTTGGGAAAGGACAGTCCGGGCCTCCTCCGAGACTTGTGGCAGCATGTGCGCAACCTTCTCCCATAACCAATGGGAGTAACGGCCCAAGAGGCATGTGGTGTTTACTGACCGTAATGCTAGGCTGGTGGAAGAAAATATTTTCTTGCCAGAGCTATCCATCCTTTTGGATTCCCTATCTGGGGGTGCAGAAGGGAACCTGCCATGAGAAGTAGAGGCTTGGACCACCAAGCTCTCGGGGGTCAGTGAGATGTGAGGAAAGCTGGGTCGCAAGGTGCAGGGCGATGGCGGTAGGCAATTTTTCTATTCACAGGGATCCCTGTGCTGGGCTTGGACCAGGTGCCCAGGAGAACATCAGTCAAGGCCTCATTAAATGGCAGCAAGTGTTCTGAGGTGGACACGCCAGGCTGCAGGACCTCCGTCAAGACGTTTGTCTTGACCGCCACAGTAGGAAGCTGCAGTTCCAAGACCTCCGCAGCCCTACGTACCACCATTGTAAAGGAAGCTCCCTCCTCGGTAGCCAGGTTAGGGGGAGAAAGCATGCCAGGCTCTGGAGAGGTATCCAAGCCACTGGCATCACCCAGTTCCTCATACCAGTCCATGTTTAGAATAAGGCTGGACTTCTAAGGGATCCTGCATCCCCTTCCAATCTTCCTCTAATCCTAGCCCCTCCAAATAAGGCTGAGGATGCGAGGCCGGTGGGCGCTGGCGACGTTGGGAGTCTCGGCGGACGAGGCACCAGGGACGGTTGTGTAGAAGGTACTGGGGCCGGTCTGGATCCGGGAAGGGATCCATGAGAAGCCACGGACACTGGAGCTGACGGCGTGGAACCAGATGGAACTCCTTCTGCTGAGCCTAAGGGGCCCGAAGGCACGCCAGCTGGGTCAGGCCACCCAAATATGGCGCATATGACATCCTAAAATTCCTTCAATTGGGCGGGGGTCGCTCCCGGTCACGGAAAGGGGGGCAAACATGGAGTCAACCCAGGCACACCCTCTGAGAACTAGGCCTCGTATGGAGAGACTCCTCCGTCGTGTCGGGTGATGGACGGGGTGAAGTCGAAGCACGTTTCGACGACTTCTGTTTTTTGTGGTGCTTCTCACCTGACCCCTTCGACGACTTCGAATGAGAGGATGAAGGCTTGGAGCCCCTGGAGCAGTGCGTGGACGTTCCTCTTGACCGGGAACGAGACCTCCGGGGTGCCCGACGCCAGGCAGCAAGAAGCTTTAGGGACCTCTCCCTCAAAGCTTTCGGAGCCATGGCCCAGCAATCGGAGCATGACTTCGGGTCGTGGTCGTGCTCCAGGGACCAAAGACACACGAGGTGGGGATCCGTGACCGACATGGCACGGTGACAGGCGCCACACGGCTTGAATCCCGAGGTCTTTCTGGACATGACGGAGTAACCTACACACCAATTAAATTTTTTTGACAAAAAGTGGAAAAAAGTCTGTCAAAAAATGATAGGGGGTAGCTCTATTCAATGGATCTGCGCTGGCTGGTGCTTAAAGAAAAGAACTGATGTCAGCGCGCCGAGGTGGCGCCTATATAGACGACACAGACATCACGAGGGCGGAGACGACGCTGATGACGACGTCACGCGGAGTCGACCAAAGCCACCTATCAGGACTCAGGGGTACTGCTAAAAAAAAATCTTCCGGATCCAGTCTGATCCCTGGGAAGTTCACAGGTAAGGCTAGATGTCTCTATCAGATCTGTGTTAATAACCGCACTTAACACAATATTGACGTTTCCAATTTTCTGGTGAAGCTTTTTGTTTTAATTTCTAGAACTTCCTTTGACCTCATCCGACGGGTTGATGCGAACATGCTACAGCTAAGGTACATCCTCTATAGCATTCACAGCAAGAAGCCTGGGTGATCTAGGAAGGGACTTTTCATTAGTCTATTTCATTAATTTTCACTGCTTTCAAAGTTCCAGAAATATTGGAGTCCGCTTTGGAATCTAAACTTGGAGTTTCAATTTGACTGAGTCTCCCACCTTAATACAGGGAAAGTCTGACAAACGTTTGAAGTCATACTGAGTTTTGGACTTTAACAGTTTGTCTCTCACTATATCTGCAATCTCCTCCATTCCCTTCAATGTGAGCCCATCACGTAAATTGCCTCAACCACCATAAGCATATTTTAGAGGTGGTAACTCAGTCTATGCATAAGGAAAACGACTCCCCAGGTACAGTGGGGCATTGGAAAGCTATTTGAATGCAGTCTGCACCAGTTGACCATTACTTTGGGTATCATACACAGCAGTGGTTACATGTCTGATGATATCACAGGATAAACATTTTTACATTTCATTAGCTGCGAGTTAAACACACTCATATGGGACCTAAACTTCGGAGAAGCCTTCTTAATTTAAGACCCCTATGAGAAAATTACTGACAGAACTAGTGGTTACTTTTTCTATTAACATGATTTCAGTGTGCTTGGACAGTTAGTTCTAATGTATATTCTAAGTGTACAAGTAAAGTTTTAAATAGCCCAACAATGTCTAGCACTAGTTTCTGCCAAGCATATTGAGGCCACTCACCTCGATGCATTGGTAAGGCTGTCAGCCCTGGATCATAGATCACTCGTTCTTACCAAATGGTCAAAAAGTAAGGTCTGAGCACGATTTTAAACATAAGCATGCCCAAAAGAGATTGATTGCAATCTTTAAGTAGACAGCCTCTAATGTCCTCAGGTGGGACACATTTGTCTAACCAAAGAAATAATTTCTCAGACACACTCTAATCTGGAGCTACATGGAAAAAGAATGGAGAAAACCTTCCAGATTTCTGCTGGAAGGCCACCCTTCATTTTTAAAAATATTTTATTGATTGATTTTAGCAAAATGCAGACCTGTGGAGGAAGATAGAAGAGGAACTAATAAAAAATACAGGCAGTTTCCACATCAAGCGGTGTCAACGTTAAGCCTTACAGAGTGCAATGTTATCAATATCGTGCGTTTACAATGGTAGTCAGTAGGTAGGGCGTCAAATCGCTTTGCAACAATCATCAAAAGCAAAATACATAAGAAGGGTGGCCTTCTCCTCAGAGGATCCCACAGGGGGTGCAATTATACATCTCTATCTCCCTCCCCACGTCGAACAACAAAGTATGTCACAACCGTGCTCCAGATACCTCTTGGGCAGGATTTGGCAGGTATCAGTAACCAGTATTCCTCCAGTCATTCCTAGCAATAAACCACACCAGTAAGCCAGTCAATTCACTTTCAGGTAGGCATGCCGGCCTCAGTTCATGGCAACCCTTCTCTTGGACAGGACAAGCATCATGGGGGTAGGTTTACGAATGCCTGAAGGAATGTCTTTAAAGTAGCCCAGGAGAGCCACCAGGGACATTCTCGATGGAGTGTCACCAAGTCCAAACAGTCGAAAAACGAGGACCATAATTCAGCTATTTAAATGCACTACCACGCCAGGTGCAGAAAACCAGCATCATAGGCACCGGAACGCAAGCATCACATATATTCAGATACTCATTTTGTGCAAACTAGTGGGTATGTGTTAAAGTCTGTGGAGGAATTTCACATGAAACAGAGTCTATAGTTTGGGGATAGCATAGCCGTCTGGGCACAGCGGTATCGCCATACCTAATCAGTCAAGTTGTATCCCAACTCAGACCGCCAGTCAGCGCTGTGGGTGTAGTCATAGGGCTTGTGGACTACATGGCAGAGTACAGTCTAGTTATTAGCTTCTAAGGAGATGGGGAATTGAGGATACCATCCAGTCCATGGAGACTCATGGGTTCCTGAGGACAAGTAGCATACATATGTTTGCAGGTGCTGCATAAGCGATAATGGAAGAATACATCCAGTGACGTACTATTGAAGGTATTACAAATATCATTCAAGGTAAGAAAGGTGCCTTTCGGGTATAAGCCCTCTATCGTCGTCCGGTGCAAGCGCTGCAGCTGCAATCCAGCCAGGTCCTCTGACTTTAGGGGCAACAAGGGTTTAAGAAGCAGCTGAAGCACTGCAGAATACAGAAAATCAACTCCCACCTCTCCCAGGCCCACACCACGCATCTGACCATGTCGATTGTGTCTTTGGGGTGCGACAGGGCCGTGAATAACAAGTTACTCACCTTCGGTAACGATATATCTGTAAGAGACTTATATTAGTTATAGATTCCTTACCTTAGAATTACCCCCAGGCGTCAGACTGGATCCAGACAATTTTTTCTCAGCAGTACCCTTGCGCGTCGGTAGGTGGCGTCGGTCGACAACGCGTTCGCCGTTGGCGTCGTGATCGCCGGAATGATGTCGCGGTATCTACTTAGACGCCGCCCCTGCGCGCTGACGTCAGTTCTTTACACGACATTCCACGCCAGAAGTGCAGAGCCATGCAAGACACTGACCACTGGTGCACAAAGCTAGGGCCCTGAAAGGGAGTCCCTTACTCTGGAGGTCAATTCGCAGAACGGGGAGGATGGGTGGGGCGGTAAGGAATTTAAAACTAATATATGTCTCTTACAGATATATCATTATCATAGGTAAGTAACTTTTTCATCTGAAAGAGACTATTAGTTATAGATTCCTTACCTTAGAATAGATACCCCAGCAATTCCAACCAGGGTGGGTCTGTGAACTAAGTTCACACCAGAAAATCCTGGAGAACTGAACGGCCAAAGAAGCTCTCTCTCCGGACTTGACTGTCCAGGCAGTAATGTTTAGTGAACGTGTGCAGTGATACCCACGTGGCTGCCTGGTAGATATCACTGAGGGGGACTCCACGTCCCAAAGCAGTAGTGGCTGCCGTAGCCCTTGTGGAATGGGAGCGCAATCCTACCGGGGGCTCCTTCTTCGCCAAGGAGTAACAGATCTTAATGCAAAGGACGACCCATCGAGAGATGGTCCGTTTTTGCAGGGCCCGAGCTTTCTCCGCGCCCACATAGCCAACAAAGAGTTGATCGTCCACCCGGAACGGTTTTGTGCGATACAAATAAGATGATAACGCATGTTTTGGATCCAGACGGTGGAGTCTCTCCTCCTCCTTGGAAGGATGCGGGGGCGGGAAGAAGGTGGGCAAAGTGATGGTCTGTCCTATGTGGAAAGAGGTAACCACTTTGGGAAGAAAAGCAGGTCTAGTTCGAAGGACAACCTTGTCCGGATGGACAGCAAGGAAAGGAGGTTTAGAAGATAGAGCCTGAAGCTCACTCACCCTGCAAGCAGAGGTGATGGCAACCAGAAAAGCATTCTTTAAGGTCAAGAGCCTGAGAGGACGTATAGAAGACCGCAATTCCACTCGCGGCGAAAAGCGTCGCCGAGCAAGTGTCGCCTTGGAAATTCTAACGCGCAGAACTGCTGACATTGCGCGTTTTCTTCGGTGGCTAACAGATCTAACCAAGGCTCTCCCCATTGCTGAAAGAGACCTTACACCACCTCCGAGTGAAAACGCCATTCGTGATCCATCATGCACTGGCGGCGGAGTTTGTCCACCCTGGCGTTCAGAGAACCTGCCAGGTGTTGAACCACCAGGGATATGCCCTGATGTTCCAGCCATGTCCAAAGGCGAAGTCCCTCTTGACACAAGGTCCACGACCCCACCGCACCCTGTTTGTTGCAGTACCACATGGCGGTGGTGTTGTCTGTGAACACCTGCACTACCCTTCCTTTGACAGAAGGAAGGAATGCTTTCAGTGCCAGACGAATCGCCCAGAGCACCAGAAGATTGATGTGGAGCCTGGACTCCGTCGGAGACCAGAGGCCTCTGATCTCCGCCTCTCTCATGTGGCCGCCCCATCCCAGGAGTGACACATCTGTTACCACTGCGAACTCGGGTTGGGGAAGGGAGAGGGATCTGACGTTGACCCAATCCTGGTTCGTTAGCCACCACTGCAATTGGTGTGCAGTGTCCTCCGAGATCTGGACGCAATCGGAAAGATTTCCCTGATGCTGCGCCCACTGGAACTTAAGGTCCCACTACAGAGCCCGCATATGCAACCTGGCATGATCCACCAGCAGGATGCAGTAGGCCATGTGGCCCAGCAGCCTTAAGGTCATTCTCACCGAAACCCGGGATAGAGGCTGAAACATCGGTATCATAGCCCGAATATCCCGGACTTGCTGCTCGGAAGGATAAGCCCGAAACTGCGCTGTATCCAGAACTGCTCCGATGAAAAGGAGCTTCTGAGAGGGAATCGGGTGTGACTTCGGCACATTGATAGTGAACCCCAGCGAGTGCAGGAGGTCCGCCGTAGTCTGGAGGTGGGAAACGACAGCCTGGGGCGAGCCCGCCTTCAACAGCCAGTTGTCGAGATAGGGGAAGATTGGAACCCCTGATCTGCGCAGATGAGCTGCGACCACCGCCATCACTTTCGTGAACACCCGAGGGGCGCTGGTAAGGCCAAAGGGGAGCATGGTAAACTGAAAATGCTCGTGGCCTACCGTGAACCATAGCGAATGCCTGTGGGCTGGCAGGACGGGGATGTGGAAGTAAGTGTCCTGCAAGTCCAACGCTACCATCCAGTCTCCATGGTCCGGGGGGGGGAGACAGGACCTGAGCTAATGTCAACATTTTGAACTTCTCCTTCCGGAGGAAGCAGTTGACGTCCCTGAGATCCAAGAGAGGACACAGGCCTTTGTCCTTCTTGGGTACCAGGAAGTAGTGGGAGTAACAACCACAACCTACTAACGGGACAGGGAATCGTTCGATAGCTCCCTTGGCCAAGAGAGCCGTAAATTCCTGACGGAGAAGGGCCAAGTGATCCTACGACATGCGATGGAATGTGGGTGGCATGGAGGGAGGGGGGGGGTCTCGAAGGGGAGGGAGTAGCCCCTTCGGACTAACTGCAAAACCCACCTCTCCACCGTGATGTTGTGCCAGTGGGGGAGGTGATGGCGGATCCTGCCGACCACTGTCAACTGGTGGCCCTGAAAGGTCGGACTAGGAACCTTTGGAGGCTGCTGCAGAGGGGGCACTGGTGGACTGGCCCGCCTGCTGGCCCCCAGACCTACGGCGCTGGGTACCACGTCCCCGGCCGCGCAGAGGCTGGGTAGCTTGCGCCGGCCTGTGGCCCTGGGTGAACGTGGTGGGGCACCTCTTCCGTAGCCACGAAAGGGGTGAAAGGCAGACTGAACGGGGCAAGAGGTGGGAGCGAGGCCCAAGGATCTGGCTGTAGCTCTAGAGTCCTTGAAGCGCTCAAGCGCATTGTCCACTTTGTCGCCAAACAGGCGACGGCCATCAAAGGGCATGTCCAAAAGGGTCGATTGGACATCCCCAGAGAAGCCAGTGGACCTCAGCCAGGCGTAGCGCCTCAAGGCTACTGACGTAGAAATCGTTCTACCCAACGAGTCAGCGGTATCCAGCCCACATAGAATGGCAAACTTTGCTGCGTCTCTACCCTCTGCGACTGCACGGTAGAGTATGGCCCGGACCTCCTCCGGGCACTGTGGCAGCACTTGCGCAACCGTGTCCCACACAGAGTGGGTGTAACGGCCCAAGAGACATGCGGTGTTCACCAATCGCAGTCCTAAGCTGGCGGAAGAAAACATCTTCTTCCCAAGATGGTCCAGCATCTTGGATTCCCTATCTGGGGGAGCAGTAGGGAACGCACCTTTGGACGTTGAGGCTTGGACCACCAAGCTCTCGGGGGTAGGGTGTTGGGAGGGGAAATTGGGCCGCCCGGGTCCGTGACATCGGGCAATCATCCTATCCACAGGAGCCCCAGTGCTGGGCTTGGACCAAGTGCCCAGAAGGATGTCTGTGAGGACCTCATTGAACGGCAGCAGAGGCTCCCAAGAGGCCGCTGCCGGCTGAAGCACCTCAGTCAGGAGGCTAGTCCTGACTGCCACTGTAGGAAGCTCAAGGCCCAAGGCCTCAGCCGCCCTACGCAACACTGCAGCGTAGAAGGCTCCCTACTCCGTGGCCACGATAGGGGGAGAAAACATACCAAGGTCTGGGAAGGTATCCAGACCACTGGCCTCACCCACCTCCTCTCTCCAGTCAGGCACTTCAAGCTGGTCTGCCAGAGGGTCAACAGACCCCTCCCAGTCCTCCTCACCCTCCTCTGGCTGCTACTCAGGGTGATAAGGAAGGCCAGGGTAGAACAGTGGTACAAAAGTAATGGTCGGCGCCGGTACCGGTCGACGCCGGACTGGCTCCGTGTCCAAGTCGAGGGGGAGACCGGGGTCGACGCTGGCCGGGGACATAACCGGTGACGGAGGCATCGTCAGAGGAATCGGTGCCGGGGGAGTTGTCGTGAGGTCGACCGGCACCGATCCGGATCCAGGCCTGGATCCCTGGGGGCCCTGCGGCGCTGAGGCCGGAGCCCCCGGCATCGAAGGCCTAGAGCCACCAGCCAAGTCTGCGGGGCCCGAGGGCACGCCGGCGGAGTCGGGCTGCCCAAAATGGAGTGGAGGGCTTCGTAAAATGCACGAACCTGGGCAGGGGACGCTCTGGCTCCCGGGAAGGGAGGGAAGCTTGGAGCCGTCCCAGTAGGCTCTGTGGGCGGAGCCGAAGGACGACCTTCCGCGTTACGTCGGCCGATGGACGGGGAGAAGGCGAAGAGCGACGGTGCTTCTTCACCACCTTCTTGTGCTTCTACTTACCCGATGACGAAGACTTCGAGGCGGAATGATGGTAGTGACTCCGCGATCAGTACCACGACCTCCCTCTCGACCCGGACCCTGAGCGGCGAGGAGCTGACTGCCGGGCCTCCAGAAGCTTTTGGGACTGCTCCCGCAAAGACTTAGTGTTCATGGCTCGACAGTCGGAGCATGACTTCGGGTCGTGGTCACGCTCTAGGCACCAGAGGCACATGAGGTGCGGGTCCGTGACCGACATCAACTTGTGACAGGAGTCACAAGGCTTGAAGCCGGTCCGACGATAGGACATCCCTACATGCACCAGGAGTTGACGATGCGAGAAAGATGTAGACAAAAGTCGAAAAAGTGTTAGTCAAAAAATGACTAAGGATACTGATCTCTCCGGTTCTGCGCTGGCTGGCGCGGAAAAAAAAAATAACTGACGTCAGCGCGCAGGTGCGGCGTCCAAGTAAATACCGCAACGTCATTCCGGCGATCACGACACCAACGACGAACGCGGAGTCAACCGACGCCACCTACTGACGTGTAGGGGTACTGCTGAGAAAAAATTCTCCGGATCCAGTCTAACACCTGGGGGTAATTCTAAGGTATGGAATCTATAACTAATAGTCTCTTTCAGATTATCACAGTATTCAAAGGCATGGGGCTGCATTATCCACCGACACCGCAACATGCAGCTGATACGGTGTGGGTGAAGCCAGTAATAAACATATTGGGCTTGCACACGGTAATAGTATAATTCTAGGTTGGGCGCTTTCAAACCTCCCTGCTTGAAGGGCAGAGTCAGCACCTCCCAGGATAGACACGGCTGTTGTCTGGCCCACATGAGTGCAACTACGAGATAACAGAGGTGGGCAGAGAACGCTTTGATTCGGGGAGTGGGATATTTGCGAAAAGTTAGAGCAACCTCAGTAATATCACCATTTGCGCTATGGCAATTTTCCCCTTAAGAGAAAGGAAGCTTGGACCAGGCTGGAACCCACTTATCCAGCCATGCAACCGCAGTCCTGTACTTCTCCCACCATACATACATGAGGTCTCTACTAATCCAGATCCCCAGGTAGCAGACAGCAGGGCCCGCCCACTGCAATGGGAAGTCCGGTGCAAAGTGTATGCCTGAGTCTAGGGAAGGCAAACCTTCATTAGGAAACTTTCTCACAGAACAGAGTCTGTCCTTGGCATCAGCTATTCTGTTATAAAACTGCCAGCAAGAGATAGCAGTTCTTGAACACTTGCTACCAAATTCACCCGCACGGTCCTCATAATAATGATGTGCAGTTACATCATATGGAAACAAAACTACAAACAAAATGACAGCGAAACTTTAAATGAAGGTGATGCTGAAAAAGAGGAAGGCAGTTATCAGAAAAGGTACAAACAAAACTGCCATTTAAGATGTGACATGGACCAATGAAAATGCATTGGTGGAGCAGAGAACATCACCTTGTTCAAGTCATGAAGTCTCTAGATCAGATATAAACAATCCATGGGTAGAGCAAGTCTAAACAGAACCTTCAAGGTAGTAACTGCTTGTACGGCAATGTCAGTGGATGTTGTCAGTGTGAGGGCTGCGATGATCCTGGACACCAGTGTTATGAAAAATGCACTCAAAAGGTGGAGGAACCATTTATAATGTATGTGGTAACGCTACCAGCACCTGTGAAACCAGTATCTCCACAGTCCCTCTCAACCGTCATTAGAATTCACAGTCCCTCATTTTTTTTTGTGCAAATCTCTTTATTGATTTTATATTTTCAATATACATAATTCCTGCATGCAAGCAGCACTGGACTTCGATTTATGCCATGGATACGGTACACGTATGCATTTATGTCCCGAATGCATTATTTAGACAATAGCAATATGATAAAGGAGTCGGGGGACATAAAAGCAGGACAATAATTATAACCATACAGTTCTAGTTATCTTGTGCATCAAATACGTTATTACACGTCTATTACTGTCTGCCTTTACATGTATTTGTATAGAGACAAAGTGGTAACATCGGTACTCGTAGATGGCCAGGTAGTGTCAATGGATTAGATAAATTAGGCAAACAGGAAAAAAAAAAAAAAGAGAATTGCATAAACTAACAAAATGAACAACTAAACATGTGTAACAGATGCTCAGCCCATAGTGCCCTACCGTTTTCAGATTTGAATTTGTGTCGCTCTTATCGCCAATGGTTACCAGCTGCCCCTTCGCCCCTGAGGTGTGTGCTAGTATCTTTATACAAGCAACTTGTATGCTATCAGTCAAAAGTGTTGTGGTATACACTCTACCCAACTCGTGAGCGTGTTAGCTGCTCACAGCATGTGCATCAGTGGAATCCCCGCTTACCATGTCTGTACCAAGCTGTAACACAATATAAAGGGCGTCCCAGCTTGCTGCAATGGGAGTCCTGCGCAGTCCCAGAGTTTCTTCACGCCTAATGGCGAGACTTTCCGCTTTGGCCCACGCAAGCATTGAGCCTCGCCAGGCTGCAATATTGGGAGGGTCTGGTGACTTCCACTTTTTAGTAATCAGCCTTTTGGCTACTATCAGCCCTAGGTCCAGAAATCTGGAAGTGACCTTTGTGCTGGGTGTCCTGTGGAATTTGTGTAGCAAGTAGGTTGGCCAATCGAAAGAGAGATTTTGTCCAGTGCAGATGTGTAATACTTCAGCCACTTCACCCCAGTATGCACCCACCCGGGTACAGCTCCAAAGCATGTGTATCAAGTCAGCCCGATTTTCAGCGCACCTCGGACACTTTGCATCTACGCGATTGAAATACTGATTGATTTTAGCAGGTGTAAGGTATGCCCTGTGGACTACATAGAGCTGTATTTGCCGGAAGCGTACATTCCTAGGTATGCGGACCGGACTCTCTAGCACTCGGGCCCAATCCGTGTCTATGAGCTGGCGTCCCAGGTCCCGCTCCCATTTACGAAGGAGTGTTTCCAAGCTAATCGCGGCATGAGTTCTTAGTGAGGCTGCGAACCAGCGCGTTAGGTGTCTGCCTGCCCCCATGACATGTAAGTACTACATGGTGAGATGCGTTTGTGGTTCTGTAGTTATGTCCCCCCATTGGGATGCGAGCGAGGCCACTAGTGAGCCGTGGACTAGAAAGTGACCCGGCGGGAGCCCTTCTTCCTCTACCAGCGATGTATATGGTATAAGTGCCCCTTCGCGATACAGGTCCCCGAGCACCTGAACACCGTTTTCCTGCCATCCCTGAATTGCTGGCCTGGAAATTACCGCCCGTCTACACGGAGTTCCCTCTAAAGGTATCGCTGGCGCATAAGGGATCACCTTACGGGTTATGTAAAGACTTCTACGAAAGCATCTATAGGCAATAGAAAGCAGCAAGGATTCCGGCGGTCGTGATCGCGCACCCGGATGAAAAAGGCTCACTATGTGGTCCAGTGGGTAAGGCGGCCTCGTAGTTGCAGTGTCCGCTCCATGACGGCCTGACAGCCATCGCGCCACCCATTGCAGCTGTGAGGCCAGGTAGTAATGTTCGAGACAGGAGCCGCCAATCCCCCTTGGTCCGTTGGCAAATATAACTTCTTCAGCGCCACTCTATGCCTGGCGTTGCCCCATATAAAATCTCGGATCTGTTTTTCTATAGAGGCAAAGAAGGAAGCCGAGATCTATATCGGCAGATTCGTAAAATAGTATAAAAGCCTCGGGAGTACCACCATTTTTGTGAGCGCAACCCTGCCCGGTACAGCCAAAGGCAATGTACTCCAGAATCGCATCTGTGATTTTAGGGATGTCACCGCCCTTCCCAGGTTTCCGTCAAAGAGATCTTCTGGTTGGCGGTAGATCTGAATGCCCAGCTATCGGAACGTATCCGCCTTCCACCGCACTCGTTTGCCACTCATAACAAGGCCGGGGTCCTGGAGGCCTTCCTTAAACGAGTAAATGCAGGACTTATCTATATTTACAATTAGTATGGTTGGACCGTAATCTTGACTTTAAGGAGCAAGCACGAAACGTCGCAGCCTGCTGCTACGGTATTCTGAGAATGATAAGAAAGATCCTCCCCCTGCTACCTTTTTCCGCCAGAAGATTGTTGGTTCAAGCATTAGTCCTGTCACGTCTGGACTATGCCAATGCCCTATATCTGGGAGCCCCTCACCTCACTACCAAAAAATTACAGATCGTTCAGAATTGTGCAGCACGTATGCTCCTGAATATCCCCAAACGCCTATCAGCCAAACCTGCGCTTGCCTCGCTCCACTGGCTGCCTATCCAGCAGAGTATCCATTTTAAGGCGCTGTGCATTATGCATAAAGCACTTTCAGGCAAAGGTCCGCCAATTATCAATTCCATTATTCAGCCCTACCGCTCTAATAGGGCCCTGAGGTCAGATAAACAACTGGCTGCAGTTCCAAAAATAAGAAGAGCACGAAGTGGGGGCCATCTCTTCTCGTATAATGCCGCCAGGTAATGGAACCACCTTCCCCCTTCACATCCGCCTTGAGCCAAACTACCTGACCTTTCGAAAACATATAAAGACATATCTGTTTCCTCAACTCTGCCCGGAGTTGAAGCTTCGCCGCTGTGAGCGCTGGGATGCCCTCGGGTAACCATGCGCTTTAGAAATGCTTCTTCATTCATTTATTAGTCCAGAGAGCACCGCAAATTCTTCTAGCAATTGCGCCAGCTGTACAGGGACTCGGTCAATGTCTCTAATGTAAATGAGAAGATCATCGGCATACAGTGACACCTGATGCGTGGCATCTCCCAGGGGCACCCCGTCTCCCAATTGGGCGCGTAGTGCTTCCGCTAGCGGCTCTATTGCAAGTGCAAACAGGAGTGGCGATAAAAGACGCCCCTGTCGCATACCTCTCTGCATCGGAAGCGAGTCCGAAATGTAAGGCCCCACTTTGACGCTGACTGTAGGGTTAGTGTAGAGCAGGCGTGTTAATTGGATAAAAACTGGGCCCAATTCAAATTTCTCGAGTACTGCAAACAGATAGCCCCATTCTAGGGAATCGAAGGCCTTTTCCAGGTCTAATACAAGGCACCCCGCTCGTGGCCATTCCCGTACCGCGTATGCGGACACCCTAAAGAAACGTCGCAGATTAAGAGAGGTACTGCGGGCCGGCACAAACCCGTTTTGGTCTGCATGGATCAGAGTTGGGACAACCTGCGCCAACCTATCCGCCAACACCTTCGCAAGTATCTTATAATCGGCGTTGAGCAGGGCCATGGGCCTCTAGGAGCCCATCTCCGTTGGATCCTAACCTGGTTTCAACAGCGATATCAGGTGCACTTCACGCATAGAGGGTGGGAGTTGTTGGTTTTCTAAAGCAGTGGTGTATACAGTGTGGAGACGCTGTACAATAGAGACACGGTATGCCTTATAGTACTCGGCCGGCAACCCATTCGGGCCCAGCGAACTCCCCGAAGCCAGAGATTGTATGGCCTCCCCTATCTCTTCCAATGAAATGCTTTCGTTGAGTGCTTCCCTGTGTTCCCTCCCCACGTTGGGTAATTGTAAAGGGCTTAGGAACTCGTCTAGGACACACTCATCGCATCTACTGCAGGATTGGTATAGGCGGGCATAGTGTTGTGTCAAGGCCTCGTGTATTTCACACTGTGTGCACAGCATCTGTCCTGTAACCCCCGTAGTGTCCCAATCGGGGAACGGGTGTAGTCCTGCCTTATCAGCCAGGCTAGTACCCCAGAAATGCGTTCAAGAAAGGAGGCTTGGTCTGTGTTGGGGACATAGATGGAGCCCACCAATATAGTTTGACCATTCAGGCGCCCTTTCACAAAGGTGTATCTGCCCTCCGTGTCGTTCACCTCCTCATCGCGGACAAACGGGACTCCCGCTCTGACCCATATCAGTGTGCCTCGTGCATGTGCTGAGTAGGTGGTGCCAAATATCTGACCCCTCCACCTGCTGCGCAGGCGCTCCAGCTCAACTTGTGTCATATGCGTCTCTTGAAGCAGGGCGATGCTGGTCATGTGTCTGTGCAGGTATGAAAATATAGAATACCTGCGTGTGGGTGTGTGGATACCACGTACATTCCATGTTGTCACTTTAACCTGTGTCATGTTTGGCTAGCATAGTTTTCTCCCTTGAAGGATACGGGGTGGGATTCGGAATATCAGGCAAGCGTCGGTTACGGGGCCTACGGGCTTATCCTGCTGAACTAGAACTTGGAACATGAATCGTAACCATGCTAACAATTGGGGCGAACACTGTGGCCACGTTCGTCCAAACTACTAGTGGGCCCAACGGGGCAAAGACTATGCCAGTATGAAGACTGATGGGGGTATGGGCAGTACGCGTCTAACTATGTATACTACCTGTCCCTCTGTGACAAAGGTTAGTCACCCTCTTCCCCATCCTGTGTGCCAATAGGCACGATGTGCTAAATATGTTTAATGATGTCTGCGGCCTGTGTATAGAACATGCATATATGTCCTGGTAAGGTACTTGTGTCGTATCATATAGCAGCAAATGATCAGCATCATAGTCAATCAAAGCAAAGATGGCCTCTACTTGCGTGTGCAGCCTCTTTCATTGCTCTAGTCTATGGAAGTCCCTCACACGATGTCGTCAGCAGTCTGTGGGATGAAATCAGGCAGCCGCACCCCGTCGAAGTCCTCAGGTCTAGGAGTGGACGAACCACTGGCAGTCGCCGATCCAGAGGAGCCGATTTCCCAGGCCTCCCGATACACCCCCAATGTCGCAGCTGCCTCCAGGGCGCCCCGACGCTCCATCTTCCTCTGTTCCGGACGTGGCACCGCTGCCCGTGCGGATGTGTTTCCCATTCCTCCACGCTTCCCCCGACGGCGGGTCCTCCTTCTGACTGGCCGAGCTGATTCTTCGCTTGAGGGCCGAGCCCCCGTCCAGAGGCCTGCCTCCTCCAACCAGCCCCACGCCAGGCGAATCAAAGAAGCGAGTAGTACCCTTGGCTATCACCTTCAGCCTGGCAGGGAACAGCAGGGAGTAGGGGAGTTCCAGCTCGCGCAGTTGGCGCTTCACAGCAGTGACAGTGCTTCTTCGCCGCTGCACCTACGACGTATAGTCCGGGAACACCATGATCGGACTGCCACCAACTCTGAGAGCTTACGAGTTTCACGCAAGATTGCGTCTCTGTCTCTATAGTTCAAGAGCTTGAGGAGGAACGGTCTCGGCTGAGCTCCTGGTGGGGGCCTGTGGGCTGGTACTCGGTGCGCCCTTTCTACTACGAAGTGCAGCGACAGTGTTCCCGGGGGCAGAATGTCTTGAAGCCACCGCTCTACATATTGTTCCGAGGACCGACCCTCTTCTCCTTCCGAAAGGCCCACTACACGGACATTGATGCGGCGAGAACGTCCCTTCGCATCTTCAACCCTGTCTTCCAAGGCGTGTACATGGTCCAGGACGTCTTGCAGGGCCGCATCGTGACTGTGGGTAACAGGCTTCAGTTCCGAGTGCGACTGGGCTTGCGACTGTACTTTCTCTGCCAAATTCTGATGATCAGCCCTTAAAAGGGTAAAGTCAGATGCTACCTTGTCGATCCTAGCTTCAAATGACGTTCGCGTCTGATCCAATGTGGTTCCAATTTTCTCGACTGCTGCCAGCACAGAGTCCAGTTTTCCCACTCACGCCGCATTCGGAGCGTCGCTGGCCGTACCATCTTGGGCGTTTGGTGGTTCCAGGGTATTAGCGAGTGCTACATTTTGTTGCGCATTGGTGCGGAGGCGGCCCATTGCCAGTTTTTGTGCGGAGAGCATTGACCTGTGGCACGGAACGATTGTGTGGTGATAAGCACCAAAGCAGGCTGTAGGTAAGTAGCTGTTCCTGTTGCACAAGTTACTACTTGTGTAACGATATATCTGTAAGAGACATTAGTTAGTGATAGATTCCTTACCTTAGAATATCCCCTGGCGTCAGACTGGATCCGGAAAGTTTTTTGTCAGCAGTACCCCTGCGCGTCGGTCGGTGGCGTCGTGCCGCTCCGCGTTCGTCGCTGGCGCCGAGATGACGTCACGGAAACTACTTAGGCGCCACCCATGCGCGCTGACGTCAGTTCTGTACACGACTTTCCGCGCCAGGAATGCAGAGCCATGCAAGAAACTGACCACTGGTGCCATGAAACTAGGGCCCTGAAAGGGATGACCTTAACCCTAGAATCAGTTCGCAGAACGGGAGGATGGGTGGGCGGTAGGAATCTATCACTAACTAATGTCTCTTACAGATATATCGTTACACAAGTAGTAACTTGTGCATCTGAAAGAGACACGTTAGTGATAGCTTCCTTACCTTAGAATAGATACCCCAGCAATACCAACCCCGGTGGTGGGTCTGCGAATAGATTACACCAGAAAGTCACGGAGAACAGAACGGCCAAAGAAGCCGTCTCTCCGGACTTGACTGTCAAGGCAGTAATGCTTGGAAAATGTGTGCAGCGAGGCCCACGTGGCTGCCTGACCAATATCTTGCAAGGGAACGCCACGTCCCAAGGCAGTAGTGGCTGCTGTTGCCCTGGTAGAATGGGCACGCAGCCCCACAGGAGGCTCCTTCTTAGCCAACGAGTAACACGTTTTGATGCACAGAACGACACACCGAGAGATGGTTCGTTTGTGCACGGCCCGACCTTTTTTGGCGCCCACGTAGCCAACAAAGAGCTGTTGTGTGCGTTTTAAATAGAACGAGAGCGCACGTTTTGGGTCCAGACAATGGAGCCTCTCTTCCTCTTTTGAAGGATGCGGAGGCGGAAAGAAAGTGGGCAAAGTGATGGTCTGCCCGATGTGGAAGGGCGTGACAACCTTTGGCAAGAAAGAAGGACGGGTCCTTAAAACCACCTTGTCCGGATGAACAGAAAGGAAAGGAGGCTTAGAAGAAAGAGCCTGGAGCTCACTCACTATTCTGACAGAGGTGATAGCTACCAGGAAAGCCGTCTTGAGAGTAAGAAGACGTAAAGGACAGTTATGAAGAGGCTCAAAAGGAGCGCACATCAGATAGGTCAAGACAAGATTTAAGTCCCATTGAGGCATTATGAAAGGCACGGGAGGAAACGTGTGTGTAATGCCTTTGAGGAAACGGTTAACAACCGGGGACTTAAAGAGAGAAGGCTGATCTGGAAGCCTGAGAAAGGCAGAGATGGCCGAAAGATAACCTTTGAGAGTGCCCAGAGCAGAGCCCTGCCGGGCCAAGGATAGTAGGAATAGAAGGACCTCAGAAAGAGGGGCAGAAAGGGGATCCACAGACTTAGCTGTGCACCATGCCACAAATTTGTTCCACCTGCAGGCGTATACCGATTTAGTGGAGGGACGCCTGGCTGCCAGAATGACATCACAGACCTCGAGAGGAAGATCGAAAGCTGTCAACTGTCGCCGCTCAATCTCCACGCATGGAGGTGGAGGCTGGACATGTTCGGGTGGAGGACCGTCCCCTGTTGCTGCGACAGAAGATCCTCCCGAAGAGGCAGTCGGATCGGGGGATCGATCGCCATGTTGAGTAGCTCGGGATACCAGTATCTTCGTGCCCAATCCGGAGCCACAAGGATGACTTGGGCCCGGTCGCGCCGAATCTTCTTCAGCACTCTGGGCAGAAGTGGTATAGGCGGAAAGGCGTACAACAGACCGCAACTCCATTCGTGACGAAAAGCGTCGCCGAGCGAGTGCCGCCTTGGAAATTCCAATGCGCAGAACTGATGACATTGCGCGTTCTCTTCGGTGGCGAATAGATCTAACCAAGGCTCTCCCCACTGCAGAAAGAGACCTTGCGCCACGTACAAGTTCAGACGCCATTCGTGATCCATCAAGCACCAGCGGCTGAGTTCGTCTGCCCTGGCGTTCAGAGAACCTGCCAGGTGTTGAACCACCAAGGTAATACCTTGATGTTCCAGCCATGTCCAGAGGCGCAGAGCCTCCTGACATAGGGTCCACGACCCCACCCCGTCCTGTTTGTTGCAATACCACATGGCGGTGGTGTTGTCCGTGAACACCTGCACTACACTTCCCCGGACAGAGGGAAGGAATGCCTTCAGTGCAAGTCGGATCGCCCGCAGCTCCAAAAGATTGATATGGAGCTGGGACTCCGCCGGAGACCAGAGGCCTCTGATCTCTGCCTCTCCCAGGTGGCCGCCCCATCCCAGGAGGGACGCATCCGTCACCACTGTGTGCTCCGGTTGGGGAAGGGAGAGGGATCTGCCATTGACCCAATCGCGATTCGTGAGCCACCACTGCAATTGTCATGCAGTGCCCTCCGAGATCTGGACAAGATCGGACAGGTTGCCCTGATGCTGCGCCCACTGGAACTTCAGGTCCCACTGCAGAGCCCGCATATGCCACCTGGCATGTTGCACTAGCAGAATGCAGGAGGCCATCAGGCCCAGGAGCCGGAGGGTCATCCTGACAAACCCGGGATAGAGGCTGAAAGATGGGAATCATAGCCTGAATATCCCGGACTCGCCGCTCGGGAGGATAAACCCGAAACTGCGTCGAATCCAGAATCGCTCCGATGAAGGGGAGCTTCTGAGAAGGACTCAGGTGTGACTTTGGCACGTTGATGGAGAACCCCAGCAACTGCAGGAAGTCGGCCGTAGGCTGAAGGTGGGTGACGACTGCCTGGGGGGAGCCCGCCTTCAACAACCAGTCGTCGAGGTAGGGGAAGACTGACACCCCTGACCTGCACAGATGAGCTGCGACCACCGCCATCACTTTCGTGAACACCCGAGGTGCGCTTGTAAGGCCGAAGGGGAGCACGGTAAACTGAAAATGCTCCTGGCCTACCGTGAACCGCAGGTGACGCCGGTGGGCCGGCAGGACGGGAATGTGAAAATATGCGTCCTGCAAGTCCAACGCTACCATCCACTCTCCAGGGTCGAGGGCAGCCAAGACCTGAGCCAGAGTCAACATCTTGAACTTCTCCTTCCGGAGGAAGCGATTGACGTTCCGGAGGTCCAAGATGGGGCGCAAGCCCCCCTTGTCCTTTTTGGGGACCAGAAAGTAGTGGGAATAACATCCATGTCCTACTTCTGGCCCAGGAACGCGCTCGATGGCCCCCTTGGCCAAGAGGACCGTGACTTCCTGTTGGAGAAGCGCTAAGTGATCCCCCGAAATGCAGTGGAACTGAGGTGGCATGGACGGGGAGCAGACTCGAAGGGGAGGGAATAGCACCCAGCTGTCCGAAGTGACAGAGCGCCAGTGGGGGAGGTGATGTTGAATCCTGCCGCCCACCGGCGTAGGGTGCACCCCAAAGCGCGGACTAGGAAGGCTTTGAGGCGGATGCTGCGGGAGCGGAGGTGGGCTGCCCCGCACGCTGACCCCTGTGCCGCCACGGCGGCCACCACGCCCTGGCCACGCTGAGGCTGGGTTTGCGCAGGCATTTGGAACGGAAGTGTAGAGGTGCCCCTGCCGCGGCCACGAAAGGAACGAAAAGTAGACGTGGCTGGGCGGGAGGTGGAGAGACCCAAGGACTTGGCTGTAGCCCGAGAGTCCTTAAAACGCTCCAGCGCACTGTCTGCCTTATCGCCAAAAAGGCGAGTACCATCAAAAGGCATGTCCATGAGGGAACTCTGGACATCCCCCGAAAACCCAGTGGACCGCAGCCAGGCATGTTGTCGCAAGGCGTGGTGGAAATTGCTCTTCCCAAAGAGTCCGCGGTGTCCAACCCACACCGAATGGCGAACTTCGCGGCATCCTTCCCCTCTGCAACAGCTTGGGAAAGCACAGCCCGAACCTCTTCGGGGCACTGGGGCAGAGTTTGCGCCACCGTGTCCCACACAGCGTGAGAATAGCGGCCCAAGAGGCATGTGGTGTTGACTGACCGCAACCCCAGGCTGGCAGAGGAAAACAACCTTTTGCCAAGCTGCTCCAGCTTTTTGGATTCCTTATCCGGCGGAGCGGTAGGGAATGCTGTTTGGGAAGTGGAAGCCTGAATGACCAGGCTCTCCGGTGTCGGATGAGTTGTCAGAAAGGCAGGGTCACCCGGTGCCAGACGGTGATGTCTGGCCACATTTTTATCCACAGGGACCCCTGTGGCTGGCCTAGACCAGGTACCCATCAAAACATCCGTCAAGGCCTCATTGAACGGAAGCAGAGGTTCTACAGAACCTGCTGTAGGCTGAAGCACCTCAGTAAGGAGGTTAGTTTGGAGGGCAACAGTAGGCAATTCAAGGCCAAGAGTCTCAGCTGCTCTACGGAGCACCACAGTGTAGGTGGCGCCTTCTTCCATGAGAGTGGGAGGAGACACAAACCCAGGCTCAGAGGAGAGGTCAAGGCCACTGGCATCCTCCGAGTCTTCTGCCCATTCCTGTTCGGACTCACTCTGCCGTGCAAGAGGGTCCCCCGACCCCTTCCAGTCCTCCTCTTCCCCAACAGCCCGAGGCACAGGCTGCAACGGTGAGGGAGGCACAGGGGGAGAAATGCTCCACCGGCGCCGGGAACGGCGCCGAGAACGGCTCCAAGGCCCAATCCGGGTTCCAAAGTGGAAACGCGGGCAAGGGCGGAGGTGGGCCGAACGGCACCCAGGGCGGCGCCGGGTAGAGAGCCGCAGGGGGCGCCGGAGCCGCCGGCGGAGGACCCTGCGGCGCCGGAGCCGCCAGCGAAGGACCTTGCGGCACCGGGACCGCCGGCAGAGGACCTTGGGGTGCCGGGGCCAGAGCCGCTGGCGGAGGACCTTGGGGCGCCGGGGCCGGAGCCGCCGGCGGCAACCAAGGGCCCCCCAAAAGGGACCGCAGGCCCGAAGGCGCACCGGCGGGAGCCCTAGGCCCGAAAAGGCGGTGCATGGCAGCAAGAAACTCTTGCACCTGGGCCGGAGTCGCCGACGGACCCGGGTATGGCAGGTAGGCCGTGGGACTGACAGGCTCCAACGGAGCTGCGGGAGAAAGACCCCGGGGTCCCCTCGTCCGCGTCAGAAGACCGACGAGGTGAGGTCGGAGAACGTACGCGCTTCTTCGACTTCTTTTTATGACGTCGCTTACCGGAATCCGAGGGCGACGACTTGGACCCCGAGGAGCGATGATGGCGACTCCACGGTCGGTCCCTCGAGCGACCCCTGGACCTGGAACGGCACGGAGACAACTGTCGGGCCTCTAGCAGCTTTCGGGACCGCTCCCGCAAAGCCTTCGGAGCCATGGCCAGACAGTCGGAACATGACCGGGAGTCATGGTCGCGCTCTAGACAGTAGAGAGACGCCATGGGGGTCGGCCACTGACATCGTACGGCGGCAGGCCCCGCAGGTTTTAAAACCAGGCATCCCTACGTGGCACCAGGAGTCAAATATAGAAATTAGAGACAAAAGTCCCAAAAAACAACTAGTCAAAAAGTGACTAAGGTACGTGCTCTAACCGGATCTGCGCTTGCTGGCGCGGAAAAAGAAAGAACTGACGTCAGCGCGCATGGGTGGCGCCTAAGTAGTCTCCGTGACGTCATCTCGGCGCCTACGACGCCAGCGACGAACGCGGAGCCACACGACGCCACCTACCGACGCGCGCAGGGGTACTGCTGACGAAAAACTTTCCGGATCCAGACTGACGCCTGGGGATATTCTAAGGTAAGGAATCTATCACTAACGTGTCTCTATCAGATATCTGTGCGCGCTGTAGTGCGAGCAACGTTCAATGTCCCAGCGCAGTGCGGTGCTATTGACGTCCCGCGTAAAGCTTAGTGTGACCAGAGCCCTTTTATTAGTTCACGCCTGTACCAGGCCCACCTCCAACAATGCAGCCACGTAATCAGGGATACAAATAACCACCAAACTGCCCACTGCATCGGTTCCCAACGAGTGAACCTAAAGATAGGGCGAGCAACTTCACATTCAAGGGGAGTCCCTCTGATCCACCTCGCCTCGGGGACCACCGTATGTGTGTAGTCTCCGAAAGCCTGTTGTCTCACTATGTCGGTGCAGGTGGGGAACAGACACGTGTCTTGACTGGCGATATCCCAGCTCCAACAGCAGTTATTCCAGTCCCGCGCCATAAGGCAGTCAATGTAGAGCTGCCGTACTTCTGGTGATATGTCAGTTAGGCCGGTCCGGCCACATGCAGATGCAGGACAAACACAGGGTGTAGGGTGCGCTTCGGTTCTCTCACCGGGTGTAATGTCCAGGGCGTAAGACCTCACTGCACTGCAGTTGCCCTGTCAACAGCACGCTCTGTCGCAGCCCTTGCAGTCAGGCACGCAGGGGTATATGCCACGTCCACCCCCAGGCCTCTATCTCCCATTAATCAAGGCCCATGAGCAATTATTGCCCCAGCTCACGCCGCTCCGGCCGTGCCTGCAACCTCGGAGCCACTACGCATTATGGTATCGACAGTCCCGTCCCAGCAATCGAGGCCGCCAGCACATATTCCAGTGCCTCTCAGGCAGGGCCTACCTTACAGGGTCTTCCGGGGCCAGGCCCAAATCGCCGGAGCCTCCAGGCAGAATCTCTGTCAGGGCAGCGCCGGCTGGAGCTTAACATTCGCTGTCCGAAACGCCAATTAGTTGCTCAGGCGCAACAATATCGTGTCCGGCTGAGTGGCGCAGAGACAGCCCCAGCGGGTGTTCTACGATTGTCAGCGCGCTCCTGCGCTCTCTCCACAGCCGCACAGGCCGCGAACTCGCCGCCTCTGAATTCGGAGACTATATCCGCATCGATGTCTGCAACAAGGGCCTCAACTGTGACCGCAGCCCATCGCCAGCTCAGTGCTGTCTTTTACTTTGCCGGATGGGTAGGATGCAGGGTAGAATTCAGGATAACCGAGGGATTAGCAACGGAGCACTAGGAGCTCACCTCCGCCATGTTGGCTCGCTGGCCACACCCCCAGAATTTACAGTCCCTCATAATCAAATCTCATCGCAAGTGCTACCAATGAGGCAAAAATGGGAAAGGCGGAACTAAGGAGGAGTACACAGCATACAGAAGAAGGATACACCAATAAGGACATTCTAATAAATTAGAACAAACAAGATGTAACAACTGGTCATTAGGCTTGCTGGATATCTATGAGGTGAACCCAGAAAACTGTGGGCAACATTTGGAGGGCAACATTCAACAAAAGCTAGAAACAGGGGCATGGGTCAGACTTCAGGTGGGTATTAGTACCCTGCGTTGTAGGGCACTCAATCCTGTAAAAAGCAACTTCAACATTTCTCTAATGAGTTCTAATTTCAAGAGGATTTCAGAATACCTCAACAATGCAGAGGAGTATGGGGTGAATCCAGGGAGAAGAGGATGTGGTCTACAGTATAGATTCACTGTCATCACACTTTGAATAAATAGTGAGGTCCTACAGCATTTGTCCTCATGATCAGTGATAAAGACAACGAGCGAGTAGGCTTCATTAGACTTGAAATTAACCCCACAGGTAGACTCTTAAATGCAAGAGACAACGAATCTGGATCATAAAAGCTTGGGAACTTAATAGCTCAGTGACAGGTGTAATTTATATGGGTAAAGCATACAGTAAATGACCACTCCTAAGATTCTAATCACGACAACTGTCATTTTTTGGCGAAATTCCAAAATATTTTGGACACATCAGAAAGTGATAAAACTATCTATAACACATTTTCACACAACAGAAGAATAAATTACCCATTTTTGGTTATGGTTTGTCTGATGGTTGCTCAATGTTTTACTAGCTTCACCATCTTGTGAAAATATCCCAAGGCATCAGAAGGGATCCAGATAATATTAATACTAGTGAGTGGTGCTAGGTGGAGGAGCCAATGCAATACTGGAGGCAAAGTCACCTAAGTGTTAAGGCTGCTTTAAAGCACTGCCTGGCACTCATAACATCAGTTGTATCTACATCCTAGCTATACAGAGGCAAGGTGAAAAAGCTAGAGAAAGACAGATTACATTAATTTAGAAGAACCATTACCAAGTACAACACCCAACAGTAAGCAAAGTAGAGTAACTGCAAAGGTGTGTGAAAACACAATATTCAACTGAAAAAGAATTCCAGAGGGTAAGTGTTTTGCTAAAGCACATAATCCTTCACACAGATTCCCCATTTTACTAATATCGTCACCAGAAGTAGATCTTAGAGGAGGCCTCTCTGGGAGACATGTTCATTAAAGTGTGGGATACATGTGATAAAGTACCCCACACTGTACATTATAAGGACATTGCAAGTCCCCGAGGAGGTTTGTGACCACAGAGGAACGAGGCCGAAGGCAGAGGTCCTTCATAAGGTCATAGAATGACTGAAAGAAAATCAACTTCAACAGTGTGTAGCTACTCCAAGGTGTGTCCCGGAGTTTAGCTCAAGGCCAGAGTGTGGTGTATGACTATGTTGTCTATTCCGGC
Source organism: Calotriton arnoldi (assembly GCA_963921515.1). NCBI lineage: Eukaryota > Metazoa > Chordata > Amphibia > Caudata > Salamandridae > Calotriton > Calotriton arnoldi. Next base: position 3,032,353 of record CAWUFW010000902.1, on the reverse strand, counting down.
ATGAAAAGCCAGGTTTTTAACCTTTTTCTTAACCCTGAGATAGCGTCCATTGTGCGATGCTCCAAGGGGAGCTTATTCCATGCTGCTGGTCCTAGATAAGAGAATAACCATACCCCAGCTCTAGAGCAGCAAATTCTGGAGATCTTAGCAAGAATGCTGTTAGCAGACCACAAATTTCTTGAAGGGGCGTAGAAGATGAACCTTGTTCTTAGATAACCCGCACCTGACTGGTTAAGTGCCCCATGAACCAACACTAATGCCTTAAACATGATTCTTCTCCTTATTGGGAGCCAGTGGAGGCCACATAGGTGCGGCGACAAATGCGTTCTTGCAGGTAGATCCAAAGCTGCTGCGTTTTCGATCACCCGAAGTATGTCAAGCAGGTATTTGGAACTCCAAGATAGAGGGCATTACCATAGTCCAGTCTTGAGGATATCAGTGCTTGGATGACTGTTTTTATTGCCGTGAATGAGAGGTTCAGCAAGAACATCTTTAGTGAATGCAGTATTCCAAAGCACGTGCCTACCACAGATTTAATTTGTAGTGTGAAGGACAATCAAATTTGACCGACAAGTTCTTAACTGTGCCCCCTTGTGGGCCTGGAAAGAGGGGGGGGCATCTTCAAGCCAAAAGTTCTGCCATGTTTCTGGGGGAGTGTTACCGAAGAACAGAATTTCAGTTTTGGCTGTGTTACACTTTAGTTGGTGTATGGTCATCCAGTGGAATACCACAGGAATACCACTGGAACTGGGAGGTGATTGCAAAATCCTTATAATGTACGGCGGGGTACTTTGTTTCCATAAGAAGAGTTGTGGTGGCCTTGTTCATCTTGAAAAATTGAGACAATTCCTTTCGGCAGATTTTTCTTGGCAGTTTACTCAAGATGAATGAAATTCACTATCCATTTACGAAGTGATACACTTTAGAGCATTCAACCAACACATACAAGGCTTTTCTAGCATCTATACAGAGTAAACACCCCCCTTTCTCTGAGAAATTACTATTAAAACCATAGTTAAAAGCTTCATATACAAGAATTTATGGGCTGCAAAAGGAGCCCACCCTTGAGGTATGTTACGTTCAAATTAAGGATTCAAAGGAAAGAAACAAGCAATTTGTGACTGAAACCATTTTGTAAATTTTTCAGAAAGTCTAGAAAGAGGATCTTGAACAAAGCAAACCTTGCTCTGGGGAGAACCACTGAAAAGCTAATTTGGCAGTAATGCGACACTACACCTCAATAGTCTGAAGCATTCCAATGCAAGCGAGCAATTCAGAAAAACTGATCCACACCATGGCCCAAATACCAAGGTGAAATCTTGGGTGATAATCTGTTTGGCAGCTGGCACTGCAGTCAAAAGTACAAGCTCTATCGCCTCATCTATGTTCATGCAGAGCCAGTGTATCAATGTGACTATCTAAAACACCCCACCAATTTGCTGAGACAGGAGTCTCATTTGATTTATACTCAATCAGAGGGCCCCCCACCTCGTTGCACAATGCAATATTAAACCAAGGAATCCTTGATGGCTTGTGAGTGTATATTAAACCAGGATTCTGCGATGAAGAGATAGTGGTCTCTGAGAAGGGTGGCAAGTTCTAGATGGTGAGTGTTGGTTAACCGGACCCGGTGACGCGTACCATTTGAGAAAGAATTTGTGCTTAGACAAACTTGGGCCTTGAAGGACACAGAAGCTGATACAAATGGGATAACTGGTGTTGACATGTTTAATTTGAGAGTGAATTGGGCTATTATGAATATTGTGTCTTTTCTATTCTGGGTATTCTCCTGCTTGAGTTCAAACAATCAAAAAGTGAATATGTAGGATTAGGAAAATGCTAAATGCATGAAATTACTAGGACGCACATTTAGTTTATATTATGTTCTACAATGTGTAAAGTAAAATATATTTGCTGCATTGACTTTAAATGCTGACTGCTTCATTTTATTTTAATTTGTTGATTTCTAAGAGTTTCTAGAAAATTGACAACTACGTGTCTCATTTACTGTTATTTGGAAAAGAACACAATTTCAAAGAATGAAAATAATTGAAAATTGTGTGTGATAAAAGTTACTAACAACAAAATGATGTTAGAAAAATAGAGCACAGAGAATGAAGGGTAGAAGAGAATCGTCATGCTTTGAAACACTGGGACAAGCTGCATAGCATCAGATTTCTGGTCCCAATTGATGGCGAGCAGGACAGGAGGCATTTAGTCTTCCTTCAATAACTTATCAGTACAGGTGGCCTCATGAGACAAAAATATCAGACCTTGAGACTGTATTGGACATAAGAGCTATAGTTCAAACAGGTATACGGTGTGTACCATCTCAAACTCAAACTAGGTTTTATTTTCTGGTGTCCTAGAATTAGATTAGCACTCAGAAGTAGCATAATGAGGGCAATACTGCTATAGAATTATCACTGTAGCAATGTTAGAGTGGTTCCTCTTAATTACACTCGAATACTGAAGCTGCTGTTTTATCTGTCTCTATTGAGGTTACAATTCATATTGTGTGCACTAGACCAGCGGTTCTTTTTTTTAAAAACTCTTTTTATTGATCAAATTAAAACAAAACAAAAGACAAAAAGCAATTTTAAAGAACAGTTAGTACCATGTTATATGCTGTGGGTCTAACACAGTGATACAATGCCCATTTTAATCAGACCATGCATTTTGGACCTTGCCGATCGTTACCCCGAAGCCTCCACCACTCAGGTGTTTCCCGACTGATTCCTTAATCTCGGCAGGGGTATTGGTGTGCATATCATACCTCGATATTCGTTCCACTTCCGCCAAATTTTGGACCATTTGTTTGGGCAGCCCCTACTTTCATATACAGGTTTCTCAGCAACCATGCACAAGTCCATATCACTTTTCCAATTATTCAGCTTTGGGGCCGCTGGGACACTCCATAATCTAGCGGTGTTATGTTTAGCCACTATAAAATCCAGTGTCACCCAGAGACGCTCTTTAATTGTGAGATTTGCTCCAAATATTCTAGAGACACCACTGTGCCGACTTCCGTGTACTTATAGGATGAACCTCACGCTTACAGGAACTAATTCCCTCCCAATATACCCGCATGCTGGGACAATCCCATATCATGTGGAGAAAGGTGCCCTCCTGCTTGCATCCCTGGGTACAGCTTGGGTTATCAATTCTATCTATTTTTGCCAGCATTGTACGAGTAATGTACGATCTGTGGAATACTTTTAATTGTACAAGCCGAAAATGTGAGCAGATGGCCACCTCCTTGGGGGCGGACAGGGCTTCCAGCCAGTCCTCATCCTCTATCGGACCCAGGTCTTATTCCCAGCGGGCACGGAGGGCGAGCAAGGGATCTGGAAAATTGTTCATGAGTTTACGATAAATCAGTGATATCGCCTTCTTATCCAGACGATCATCCAATATTCTAACTGCGACGCTTCCGGAAGTTCCTTCCCCTTTGTCAATACCGCCCTCAGAGCATGTCTAACCTGCAGGTAGCGGAAGGTTTCCGAGTGTGCCAATTGATATTCTTGTTGTAGTGTCGCAAATGACTTCTCGTCCCCCTGAGCCCACGTCTCCCAGCCTCGAGAGGCCAATCAAGTCCCACCTCTTAAAACCAATTTCCTTTGCCAAGATTCCTAAAAGCGCCGAATCCCATAATGGTGTCATCTGTGTGAGTCTGCCTCTCCATCCGAGAGCGGTTAGCGCCTCTTTCCAAACCTGTAGCGTAGTGGAGGCAGGCTCAAAAAAGGAATCCACTCTGTTACCACCATAAATAGCCCTTAAGTAGCCTCCCAGTTGCATATTATGTAGATCCATTTTATACGCTGGGTCGTCCTGGGGAATAGGGCACCCAATGGTTTACCACTGTCAACTGAGCTGCCCAGTAGTACATATGCAATGCTGGCAGCGCCACCCCACCATCGTATCACCCTCTCGTTAGTTTATGCAGGGAAATCCTTGGGGAGCCGCCATCCCACAGAAGTGACCGTACAGCTGCTTCAATCATTTGAAAATATGTTTTGAAGGACCGGGTAGGGGGAATTATGAAGCACAAAGAAATCGCGGCTGGACCATCATCTTAAAGAGTGACGCTCTACCCAAAAGGGACAATGGAAGGGATCTCCAATGTTGCACGTCACTACGTAAGCGACAGACCGGAGGCTCTAAATTGCAGTCGTAAAACGTGTTGTGGTCCCTGGTTACGTATATGCCCAAATACTTAAAACCGTTCGTCACTACAAGTATCACGCACCCTCGAGGCAGAATCGGTGGAGTGCCTGAGAGCATATATAGCACTGACTTCTCTCAATTTATTGAATAACCAGAATACTTTCGATATAATTCGAATATATGCAGGATCCTGTGGAGAGTGGCCCTTGGACTCGCTATACACAACAGGATATCGTCCGCATACAGCAACATTTTGTCTTCCCAATCTAATGTCCATCTCAGTCCTCTGACCAGTGGGTCCCCTCTTATCCATACCGCTAAGGGCTTCAGCACCAGCGCAAATATAAGCAGCGAGAGAGGACACCCCTGTCGTTTGCCTCGTTGCAACCGGAAGATCTTTGACGTGCTGTTATTTACCGTCACTTGGGCAAGCGGATGGGAACATAGTGATCTTATCCACGATAGAAATTGTGGCCCGAAGCCCTGCCTTTCTAACACTGCATACATAAAAGGCAATTCAATGGTGTCGAAGGCCATTTGTGCATCTAATGAGAGCACCGCTGCATCTTCTCCTTTGCTGGCCGCTCTTCCCAGGACTCCATCCAACCTTCTTAAATTGAGTGCAGTGTTTCTCCCCGGCATAAAGCCAGATTCAGGGACTGTAAACACTTGGTCAGACGAGTTGCCAATAACCTAGCCAATATTTTCACTTCCGCATTTAAGAGTGAAATTGGTCTATAGGAGGAAGAATCTTCCTTAGGCTTGCCCACCTTATGGACTACTACTATATTAGCTATTCGCTGGTCTCTTGGCAACATGCCAAGACTACAACTTTCCTGAACCATTCGGAGAAGCATTGGGGCCACCTTTGACGCCGCCTGCTTCTATAACTAACGGAATACCATTGGGGGCCCCCCACCTTCTCTGACTCCAAGCCCTGATTGCCTGGATTATTTCACTTTGTCATTTCCTGATCTAAGAAGTCCCTATCCTACTCTACAAGCCCCTTCACGTGTAAGGTGGTCAGTAACTATCGAGCTTCCTCTATTGTAGCAGTAATTGATGCCTTGTATACATGGCTATAGTATGTTGCAAACTCATCCACAATTTCTTGTCCCTGTCTAATCATAGTGCCGTACCTCTGCTTAATCTCGTAAACCCACCTCGTTGCCACCTCTATTTTAACCAACCACGCTAGCAATTTCCCTGCCCTATCTTCGATTTCGTAGAGGTTATGTTGTACCGCGCGGTGCCTGACCTTAGCTGCCTCTTCGGCCACTTCTCGGAATTCCCTCTGCTTGAGCCTGAGACGGTGGTGTATTTAGTTTCTAAATCTCGTGTTCTAAACTTTCTAGTTTGGCCCTTTTCTCCTTCTTGTGGCCCGCCACCAGGGCTATCCCTTGCCCTCTAACCACCGTCTTGTAGACTTCCCCAATGTATTGGCAGATTCAACTGTGCCCTCGTTTTCTGCTATGTAGTGAGCAGTGGCCTCTTGGAGGTTGGTGCTAATCGGAGAAATTTTAAGATTCCACGGATTTAATCCCCAACGACCAGAGTGGTTGGCGATGCCAAGGTCATAACGCACACACACTGGGGGGTGGTCAGAGATTCCTCGTGTCAAGTGTTGCGCTTTGCGGAAGCGTAGGAGTAAGTGAGCCAACATAAAAACAATCTATACGAGAAAGGGTGCAGTTGGCTCCTGAGTGATAGGTGCAGTAGGGTTGAGTGCCCTCCATATATCTATGAGGCCTAAAGCCGACAAAAAGTTCCCTACATTAGTACCCATCTGGTCCCGAGGGCTTGCAGGCCTGCGGTCTATGTCAAATGAAAGAGCCACATTGCAGTCCCCTTCGGCAACCAAGACAACCTTTGGGAATTCAAGGAGTAGAGTCCCCAAGTCTGGATATAGTTGTGTCTGCAGTCATGGTGACGCGTAATCAATCAATGAATCAATCAGGGGTTTGTTAAAGCGCGACTACTCACCCGTAAGGGTCTCAAGGCGCTAGGGGAGGGCGGGGGGGGGGGGGAGGGAATGCAGGTTCCATTCCATCAAGGAGGGGGTCTGTCTAAGAGCCAGGTTTTGAGGTTTCTTGCGAAGATGCGGAGCGATGTTGTCTGTCTGAGGTGGAGCGGAAGGACGTTCCATGCTTTGGCCGCGAGGAAGGAGAAGGAGCGGCCTCCCGATCTGGTCTTTCTGGTGCGGGGGACCACGGCGTAGGAGTGAGATTATATTAAATAGTTGACCCTCCCAGCTGCTTGTGATAGCTACATAACGGCCTCCATCATTGTGGACTGTGTTGAGCATTGTGAGGGGGAAGGAGGAGCGGAGCAAGATACCCACCCCTCTGGAGCCCCTTGTGTATCCATAATGCGCAACTAGTTTGCATCCCCATCTATTTAACGCTCCATACTTTGTTCCCTGGATGTGGGTCTCCTGCAACAGGATAGACCAGCGGTTCTTAACCTTTTGACTTCTGTGGACCCTCACTGAATTAGTACTGGAATGCGGGGACCCCCACTGAGTCATTATTGGAAGATGGCGACACTTCTATGATTCAAACTGCAAACCAATACACAAAAATTCAAAAACATGTATACAGCAAACAAATGTTCAAATATTGAAATATTTTGTTTATTTATAATCAAATATAGAAAATGTTTTCACATTTTCAATTTTACTTTATTTGCATATAGATTATGAATTTTAGTGTATCAATTTTATTTAATTTGGTACCATAGTCGTGGCGCCCGAGTAGGCCTCACGGACCCCCAGGGGTCCTTGGACCACAGGTTAAGATACACTACGCTAGACCAATATAAATATTTTAATTATATCCATCGTATTCTAGTGTTCTTGACTGTGTTTGAGGTTCCATTAACTATCCCTGTATTATCTCATGGCATTGATCATTACCTGAAACACATCTCACTAAAATACTGCTCAGAGGGTTGTAGAATGGTTGCATTATAACGATTTTTCAGATTGCAGTTGGCACATTGACCAAGTCCTTGGTGCCAGGGGGTCTAGAAAACCAACCTCTGTGCTTCTAGAAAAATCTAGAAAATGTATCAGGGCAAGGAAACCGAGTGGATGGCGGGAATGATGAAATGGTCAGCAAGCCAACATATATATTACAGATTCTACACCCAAAGAAGAATCATATCAAAAGGGGGCACCAACTGACTAAATGCTCAGAAGGTGTAACACAAAGATGTGTGACAGACTGTAGCGGTTACTCAAGTTTACGTTGTGCCTAAGCTACGTAAATGTAATTAGCTGCAATCAGTCTCTCCTAAAATCTAGTATGAAGGGGCTTTACGCATCCTCAACTATGGCTTGGGTTGCACATTGCACGCACTCCTGGCTAGCCTTTGGCTCTGCTGATGGACAATGAAAAGTATGCAGCACCTCAGATCGACTCAAAGATCGAAGTCAAAAAGGGGAGAAAATTATCAGGTACTTTATGGGAAGGATTCCCACCTTGATGGTAGTGAGAATTCAAAATAAATGGAGGAATAGAAATGCAGGTACTTAACATCTGAAGAATGGTGTGTAACAGAGTCAATTCAACATTTGGAAATTAACATCTACAAGAGATGTTCTTAAGCTCAAAGGACATAATCAACAGTAATCATTTTGAGCATGTTCAAACAATTACTCATATAGTACAGCAGCGCTATAGCACTGGTGTGTGACAAGTTCAGTAGCCTACTTCTTTAAAAAGCCTTTCAGATCTTTGAAATAGGACAGACTTGTGGAAATGGTGGCACAGACTGGATCAGAGACAGTTTCTTAAAATAAAACTAAGAAATACAGTGTCTTTCTGCAGGTTGAAGTCATAGGGCGTTAAAAGCTGGAACAGTTGTGGCGATAGGTGGTGATGAAACTGTTTGTTATACTTCTTAAATACCAATACTGCTCATTGTAGGATTAGGTCAGTGATGTCAAGTGCCCTAGCTTTTGCTCTTCTCTGCTGTACTTTCACAAGCCCTTGTCTATCTACATGCTAAAAAGCGTTTTGCTGGAAATGGACAGAACTCTGCTGAATACATCAAATCATAACTGCTAAACAAAGCAGTATGCTCAGTGCAACCATACACATCCAGAGCAGAAGGGCGAAGCACATGCCTTGCACAAATACGTTCGTGCCAACCGATAAAGGCGGATCAACAGATCTTTACATATTCTTTGGAAAATGAAGGGTGATTATATTTGCTATTTCTCATAATGCATGCAAGAATCTGTTGAACAAGCAAAAACAGCATTGAAAATGCAGTATGTTCCAATACTTCATTCAGCTGTAGAGCCTTGGACATATGTTTTGTTTTTAACTGAATGATGGGCAATTTGTTTCTCATGAACATATCCCTGAGAGGATGTATGCCACTCAATTCCAGATTGCTGTCGAGCGAGTGCAAATTTTAATATGCAAACACATTTGCTGATTTACTAGACCTCTGCAAGCATTTGTTCGTCCAAACTAAGCTTAGTAGCAAAGACCTTTATTGTCATAACGTACGAGTTACTTACCTTCGGTAACGATGTATCTGGTAGAGACGTTGTCTAGCCGCAGATTCCTTAACTTAGAATATCCCCAGGCGTCAGACTGGATCCGGAAAATTTTTGCGCAGCAGTACCTCTGCGTGCCGGGGGGCGGCGCCGCCTGGCTCCGCCCTGACGTGGTCCCCGGACATGACGTCAGTGGAGCTACATAGGACCCCCCCGGCGCGCTGACGTCAGTTTTCTTCGGCGGAACTTTTCCGCGCCACAACGCGGAGCCCCCCTCCGGAAGCGGAGAACCGACAGGTGCCGGCGACCGCTCCGGCATCGAACGACGCCGCTCCGACGCCGCAAAGGCGTCGAACCCACCATGGAGAGGCGCGGAGACAGAGCCTGAGGACCAGGTGGCGACAGGCACAGCGCCGGCGGCGCCGCTAATGCCGATGTCGACGCAGATAGCCGCCAGGGGCTATGCGGAGACAAGGCAGAATGGCTCGGCGGGGGGCTGGAACACCCATCGGGGTTAGGACCCGAGGCCGACACTACTCTGGAGCCGGAGTCGAGGCACTCGGCCGCCGGCGCCGATGACGCCGATGTCGACGCAGGGAGCCGCCAGCGGCTATGCGGAGACAAGGCAGAATTGCACGGCGTGGGGCTGAAACGCCCATCGGGGTTGGTACCCGATGCCGGCACGGCGCCGGAGCCGAGGCACTCGGTCGGCGCCGAGGGCGAACCCGCCGGCGGAGATCCGACCTGATTGCCTACCTCCACTGTGGGACCCGAAGGCGCGCCAGGGAGAGGAGGTGACCCGAAGATGGAGTGCAGAGCCTTGTAGTAGGCTTCCATCTGGGGCCCGAGTCGCACCAGTACCCGGAAAGGGCGGGTAAAGGGAGGCTGACTCCGGGGCGCACGGCTCCGTGAGGGAACGGGAACCATGGCCCCCATCGTCACGTGGAGGCGAGGACTTCGACTTCCGTGACTTTTTCTTCAACTTACCTGTAGAGCGAGGTTCGTGGGATCGACTCCGGGAGCGGACGCGGAGAGAAGAACCAACCGGGGAACGTCGGGGAGACGTCGTGCGGGAAATCCGGGCGGCCAAGAGCTTCATCCGACGCTCCCGTAGGGACATCGGGCGCATCTGCCGGCAGGCGGCACACTCCACGGAGTCGTGGTGCGACCCAAGACACCACATACAAATGGCGTGCGGGTCCGACGCCGACATCTGACGTGAACAAGTCTCGCACAATTTAAAGCCCGAAGGCATCGCACACTGTTCCCAGACGCCAAAGGACGTCGAAAAAGGGCCTGAAGAAAAACAGGCCAGAGGAACAGCTAAATCCCGGATCCGCGTTGGAACGCGGAAAAGAAGGAAACTGACGTCAGCGCGCCGGGGGGGGTCCTATGTAGCTCCACTGACGTTATGTCCGGGGACCACGTCAGGGCGGAGCCGCCCCCCGGCGCGCAGAGGTACTGCTGCGCAAAATTTTTCCGGATCCAGTCTGACGCCTGGGGATATTCTAAGTTAAGGAATCTGCGGCTAGATGTCTCTATCAGATATGTCAAGCGGAGCTTCACTTTTCTATTTGTGCCATGTAATTCATTAATTCAATTATAGACATGTAAACTTTAAAAAAGAAATTATTTCCATATGTTTTTCAAATCACTGTATTTTATCACTCTTGCTCCCAGAAAGTTAAATGTAGTATGTTTAATGTGTGCTGGTGGGCAGTTGTGTTTTTATAGGTCATCTCAAATGCCCCCAGTGCCTCAACAGAACAGGTCATTACAGAACTCTGCAATCTGAAAAACCTTTGAGAAGTATAGGGCTAATTGAGTTTAAAGAGGCCATCCTGTGTTTTTTATGATATTTAATCAGGTGTTATGAAGTGGGTAATTTACTTGAATAAAAAGCTCCTTACTTGAGTCTGCAAATATTTTTGAGCAATATCTTCTCATTAACCTTTGCTTGCATTTAGCTTCAACTTTGATAAAAGAAAAAAATCTATGTACCTTTAGTAGCTTTTTCAGGTGGATTTATAATCTTTCCACAGAAGTCTCACCTTATAAATATCATTCCAGGAACCACATTGGAAAGAAAACATTTCTCCAGCAATATGTCTCAAGACTCAACAGGTAGAGCTAAGTAGAGTTGCTTAAGCCACAACTCTGTCCACGGGATATTACGATATTATGTGCTGACTGGTGCCTTTTTGCTAAAAGTTCTGTCGCCCCATCAAGGCATGTGGAGAGGAACAAACAGAGCATAAACACAGCATGTTGGAATGCCTTAGGATCTCATCATACACAGCGCTAAGGGGAGGAGATAAGGTGATGAGAGGTCCACGGGAAGATTATGTATCCACCAGAAGAATACATTATTTACCTTTGGCAATGCTCTTTTTGTTGGCTGCTACTTCTTTTTCCGGCACCCTTCGACGCATCCAGAGTTTCACTCCTACTGGTTTCGATTCTCACTCAAGACTTTCAATTAAAATTACCTTTGACTGTGTGGACAAATGACAGGATTCAAACCATGCTGCGCATGTGGAAAACTGATGCTTGTAACAGAACCGCACACCTACCTATGATGTTTAAGCAACAAACATGACCAAGTCCTGTGAAAAATGCCCCCTTGATGCATCGGAAAGCCATCAGGTAACATGTTATACAAGACAAGAGACCCGTCTCAGTCGATGGTCAACTCTTCAGGTAAGTTGTAGGAAAAGTAAACTAGGTTCTTGGACGTCCAGACACTCCTGCTGTTGGGAGAGGTCCTGCAGACTGTATTCAAGAAACCCAACGCTAGCTTCACCTTTTTCAGACCTGAAGCTGAATCTGAAGCCAGGGCTCCCCACGTTTCCTGGACCATCTTCAACTCTGCAACACTTTGAGGGCTTCAATGAGACCATGCTGCAGATCCTTCCTCTATGCCGATTGGACCCAGATGAAATAAGCGAGCTTCCATGCAGGGCTTTGCATCTACTACTATACAGGCTGCCGAAACGGCAACAGGCTTATGACTGGTGCTAGGAAAGAGACCACCGGAAGAGGCACAGTCAATTGTGTCATGGGTGTCTTGGAACCCGAAGATGCACCAGAGGGAGTCGGTGGAGAGAGAAGTGTAGTTCAATCCTGCATGAAGGCCTCCACCTCAGTCTGGTCAGCCCAATGAGTCAGAAAGGCCTAGAGTTCTGCTGACAGCATCAAACAGAGCCAGAGCACAGCTGGACAGTGATATCATGGCCCATGTCCACCACGGTGGGTCACTGCTCGGAAGATGTGAAGGTCAAATTCAAGGAGTGGATCTGATGAGGGAAGACCAGTCCTCCAATCAGGATCAATGTCATGAACAAGACCAGTACTCTGCATGAGAATTCCTAAACTTGGAGCGAGAAGACCTCCTCACGAAAGAGGTCACATTACTGTCTCTATCCCAGGAGTTGCACCCAGAAAGGTGCTGATGTTTGATGTGATCTCCAGACACAAAGATGGACCCAACTGGTAGATACAAGGGGGGTGGGATCACACTGCTTCTCATCCCAGCACAGTTCTCCCCATTGCATCCTGGTAAATGTAGTACGCTTACTTTCAAAGTTGCTGTGGTTCTTCACCAAAGTTGGTACAGGTAGTGCTGTTATCTCTAGACACGCGTTTCTGGGTTTAGCCCTTCATCAGTAGAGAGCAAAAGTAATATAGAGAAGAGAAAAGTCATCAGGGGTTGCTGAAATGGTGGTAGATATCAAAGGTACCAACGAGACACATGCGGAGTACTGATTCTAAGGAGAAGCATTGTGTGATCTCAAAAAATGTCTCTGGAGCTGCACCTATGGCAACTTGACTTTTTTGGTGGCAATGTCCTTATAGCTCCATAAGACAGTCTAATATTTAAAAAAAAAATTGGAAAGAACAGCAACTCAAGGCCACAAGGGTGCAGAAAAAACTGAACTCATGTATATCGCTCCATGACTTCACATCTGGTGACGTGCGGGAGTTGAGTTGGAGCTGTGGCACAACCTACCAGTGCAAAAGAGCTATTTCAACTTTTCCAGATAGAGTCTAACACCTAACTAGATTCATGAGGTGAGGAATCTGCAGGTGGACGTATTCATCAGAAATGCTTAGAAAGGGGAATTTTTAAAATAAATTATTCGAGCTGCCAGATATTTCATCATCTGAGGTCTAGCAAGCAAGTAGACCCAAATAAAGATACTCAGGAGAGTATGGCCACCTGGACAATGTAGATGGATATAAAAAAAAAAGCAAGAGGAAGGAACCTTGCTAAACTGGGTAGACAGAGACGGCAAAGATGTTTTTTGACAGTAGAGCTTAGTAGGGGGCCCCAAGTTGTTGGTTGACCGGGCTAAGGATCGCAAAGCGGGGTCATTACCAATGATCAACATTTTGGCTTTGTTGGTATTAAGGTTAAGGGAAATAGGGCCCATTCCAGAGATTATCTCCATAAAACATTTCTTGGAGGTTCCAGGCAAGCTTTTCTTAGAATCCCTAAGTGATGTCCACACTCAAGACTCCATAAATCACCTTTAATTCTAACTTGAAGCAAGAGTGTTATGCCTCTGAGGAATTCTTAGAGCAGCTTCTCTGGAAGGGAAACCTGCTCCATAAGTCTCTCTGCAATGTGAAAGGCACAGAATATTATTGTAAACAAAGGAAAAAGGGCAGACGCTGCTCAACACTACTCAGACTCAATTATGTAAGATTTCCAGTGACAGTTCGATTTCCTTAGTAAATTAACTAATTTCTAGTACCACTCAACTAATATGAAAAACACCAGCTGGCCCCTTTTAAGATTTCTTCCATAAGAGAAGAATAAAGTAACCACTCAGCAGTTTGACAGTGTTGCTTATTAAAGACACAGTGCCATGATTGGAGTTTGTGTTCAATCTATTTGCAGTCTTGATAATGAGATTCCTTTATAGTATAGCAAACACATTAAAAAATATATTCAGTACGGAAATGATATACGAAGAAGCAAATGTGTTTTCTGTTTAGTAAAGTTATAGGTTCACTGCTTCCAAGGCCTAGTCGTGTCAACAAACAGGTTATCCTCTCTGAAATTAGACAAAATATTAAATTGTGAAAAGCTTAAGATCACATGCTTAAAATAACAGTTAATTATTTTACTCTTACCTTCGAGCTGCTTCAACATTATTCCTGACAAAGTCATTGAAAGGCCGCATGTGTTCTTCTTTTGTAAACAAAACGTGGTTGGCAATACTTTGAAGGATCTAAAAAAAAGATGTATATATATATATATATATGTATATACGCACACACAATTTCAATATGTTGAGACATGCAGTTTGTTTTTGTTTTCGGTTTGAATAATGATTCACACATCGTCTTAAACAGTAATGGCTTGTGTAGTCGTACCACACAGCAGTAATCATAAGTTTGCTTTGAATAATGCTCCATAAAGCCTCAAGAACCAATAAAACTAATTTCTACCTATAGGAAAGCCCAGGATATACTGATGAACGAATGCTGCTGCTTAAGACAGATCTATAAGAACAAAGAAAGTCAAAGAACATATTGCACATTCAAAACTATATGACGTAAGAAGTCAACAGTGTAAAGGGTGATTGGCTCACTTTAAGGAACTGCTCTCTTTAGAGCTAATGTAAAATGTGCAACTATTAATCATTCGACGAATCAAACTGGACCATGGAACAAAACTATGAAATTGGCTGCATTAATTTATACTCTGAGGATCACGGCAAAGGAGATGCCTCCGACCCTGCAATCTTTCTTTGCAGTTTTGAAGATCTCCTGTTATATTTGTAAGCAGCATATTTTAGGATTCAACATACAGAGTGTGCAGTTAATGAGTCATGCTGCATTTGAACGGTCTTTACAAAAACTCACTAACATGATGGTACCTAGGAGCAAGATCGCATTATCTTCCTGATAAGTGGCTCTGGCCTCAGAAACTAAGACCTAGCTGAAATGGGGACTAGAATAGCAATATAAAGCATGGACTCTATACATTTGTTAGCATAGTACACTAGAAGTAGCTCCCAGGGGTAAAGCTTTGATCAACACAGCACAAGACTTTATGAATTACAACAATCCGTCAGACTAGAGCCGATTGTGTAGTAAATTGCACGTCATCTCTATAAACACTGCATTACAGGACTACTTTCCTCTCATAAACATACACCAAAAGAACCAAGCACACTAACTATCATCAGTCATGGATAAAAACATACTGATTTCCTCAAAAGATAATAGAAAGTTTGCCAGTGCCTATCATATAAGTAATTTGTGCATTCCCAAGTAAATAACTCTGAAGAAGGTGAGCCATTTGTAGTTTAGTGTTGGGTATGAACTGCAGAAAACAGAACGCACAAACTTATAAAGCTTGAGACACATCATATTATAACCCTGTTCAGAACTTTGAAGTGGTAAAACAAATACTAAAGTCTACCATAAAAAACTGTATTTTCAAATAGCAGAACACAGTCCAGAATTACGGTCTTCAATCGTAAAAGACTCAGATAAAAAGAAATTCTCAAAACTAGGCAGATCCTCACTGGCAGACTTTGCCTAGTAAAAGAGTAATCAACTGAGATTTGGCTGGTAAACGCTTCCTGGCGGAATGTGTGTTGGGAAGGGAATGGGCAAGTGATGTACCCTCTACATAAACTAGCTCTGCAGAACTTCCCACTTGCCATTAAATCATTCTCCAACAATACAAAATGTAAACCACAAGTTAAACATCCTTACAATTGTTCTTTCACACAACCAGCACAAAAACACAAATATAAAACTCAGATATTGCTTCGTAAGACTTATTCTGTTGGGGCAATTGACACAAAAAATTGATACAGAACTGTTTTGTTCAAGAACACAAACTGATGTCTGGTGAATTCAACATTGAATGAGATGTTCTGAAGAAAATAGATATTTTTCCCATATTTCAAAATCAAGCCAATGCCCTATTTCACCTTTGACATTAGCTTTAGTCCTCGTTCAATTCTAGGTGGTGGCTTCTTCTCCAAAATCCCTGCTTCATAGGGCGAAACTATTGCAGGATTAATGAATCGTAGGAACATGGCACTTCCAACTGCACCAATGCTGTTCTGCGGAAACCTCTGGCTGACAACCTACAAAATAAAAATTGATGAACATTTTTAAAAACTCACTGACTATAAAGTGTTTAAATATCCTGATCAGAAAAGCATACACTGTAAATTCACACAAAGTTACTATTTGTAAAAGATACGCTGCAGACCAGCTTTCAGCTTATTGAGACTTAAAAGAAGAAGATATATGCCAGAGAAGTACTATTTCTTAAAGGCACATAGGGTTTTATTAATGGACAGCTACAACTTATCCCTTCTACCTACTAAAGTTTGGTATTTCAAAATTTTTTCCCACAGACACGCTAGAGAGGTTGTGAATAATGCTGCCACTATCATCAAAAGTTATGAAAAAATACACACGGGTCAGATTCACTACGGAGCACTATAATTGAAATAGGTGGACAATCAGGGGGTCAGAATTTGATAAGCCAACTTCTTTTTTTTTTTTTTACAAAATGAACAGTGTTACTTTTAAGGCAAAAACATTACCTAATTGAAACTTTCTTTATTGCAGATTTAGAATAGTTTCAAACGTTCTCACAGCGATAGCCTCGCAACCTGGATGATGGTGCACATAGAAGTCGTGCAATAAAGTTGAGGTTACATTTTTAACATTGTCTTTTTATGGAATAATTTGGCAAAATAGAACTATGAAGTTCTTCTGAATAGGCATTAAATCAGGACGAAGACTAGGAGGTATTTTCAAGTTGATCAAGTAGGAAATGAGGCCTTGGGTATCGATTAATGGTCAGTCACATAATACAGACAAATGCAGTACACGATCCACTGGCTTAAGGTTTGGACACTGCTCCCCATTTTAAAGGATCGAAGAAAGCCACCAACAGACTTCTATAATGAACACAAAAATGCAGTCCACGACATATAGGAAGAATGTAAAATGCTGGACCCATTGTGTAATGCTGGACCCATTGTGGACTGCTGGACTTTTAAATTCTTTAAAAAATGTATGAAGAAAGAAATCTAGGACATAAGACCCCAAAGAAACTGTGGTTAGGTCTGCCTCTGCTGCAGGTCTTAGCCTCAGGCTTAGTGACTCAGTGGGCTTACACAACGGTACCTGAAAAGAGTGCGCTAAAACTGGTTCTTCACTAGCAAAGATGGTATAGAAGAGCAAAAGAAAGTGATCACGTGGATTTAATAAGACACTCTGAACTCTTGACCTGTTGGGTCATCTGTCGATGTATGAAGGAGCAATTACTTAATACACAAAAACAATGGGTAAACAGACCACCAAAGTTGCCCAACAGGTCCTAAAGACCAATAACCTATACAGGAAAAATGGACAATAATCAGCTGCTGAGAGTTCGGGGGAAGTCAAGAATCCACCTGTACAGGAGGAGAGAACTCGACACTGTTGCAGTTCTTACCATAAACCAACTATATAGCCGCTATCATTGACTACTGGAAACTATAAGTGATGGTGTGGCAAGAGATCCTTTGATCTGCATGCTGCAAGTGACAATTGCCACATTACTATCTAATGCTGTGCAGTGCCTTGACGGGAGTCGGGGGATTTGAAGAAAATATTGCAAAGGCTCCATCTAAAAGCCTTTCCAGTGGAGACACTACAAATTTCAGGAATGTCAAGTAACTGAAAATGAAGTTTCTAATTCTGGGTGCATGTCTGGAACAAAATGAACAACTGGAAACTGACTGCTTTACGGAAAAGCAGCAGGGATAAGACGGATTTAGTACTATTCAAATCTGGGTCCATTAGAAGGAGAAGAGCTCAACTGCCTGCTCTTGGGAATTCAGGGTCTGTACTGGGGAGCCTCCGGGGAAAACAGAGCATAAAAACGTCGTGAGATTCTGCAAAGTTTGCCAATGCGCAGAATTATGCATGTTGTGCTGTTCATGCTGCGATTCAAAGTTAGCACAAACGGCACCACAAGATGCGTTCGAAAGCACAGCTTTTGAGTTGATTTTGTTGCCACTCAAGTAGAAATCTACTTGAGAAGCAGCCCTTTGACCGTGCCTGCCCCAGTTACAAAATCTCACAGGAAGGCCTCCTAGAAATCGGAAATAGCAGTACAGGACACAAAATCTCGCTCGCCTGCTCGCATTTCTGGAATATAACAGGAGAAAAACGTCTGCCACACAGTGCTTGGTGGATTTTGGCCAGAAATCCACCAAATTCCACCAATTCCGCTAGTGGAATGAAAGTTTCTCTCAGGGCCTACTCCATACACAGTTGTGTGCACTGTTAAATACTCATGGTCCATTACTTATCTCTGGCCACAGTATTAGCACAGAAAAT
The DNA here is from genome assembly GCA_963921515.1 of Calotriton arnoldi. Classification (NCBI taxonomy): domain Eukaryota; kingdom Metazoa; phylum Chordata; class Amphibia; order Caudata; family Salamandridae; genus Calotriton; species Calotriton arnoldi. The sequence continues at coordinate 3,014,304 of CAWUFW010000902.1, read as the reverse complement.
CCATATTCTTTTTTATCTCCATTGTATTGCTTCCATACTTGTTATTGGTGCTAGTCTAGCATCTTCGGATACTATAAAACTGGGCATATAGAGACAGTCATACTCTTTCACGTAGCCTTCAAAGAACAGATTAGTTAACTACACCATTCTCCACATGCAACAGGACTGAGGTTTGGAACTAGGGCTAGGTTAAAGACCACCCAAAGCCTCACATGTCCAGAGAACAGCAGGAATAACTATGGTGTCTTATGTTATGGGTAACTGTTTAACTTTAGATACTCACACTTGAGAAACAAGAAGAGTAGGACACTGCAGTGCTGGGGCAAGCGTGCAACTCAAGGACTCCAAGATCTGGTCGCTGAAGAAATGAAAATTCTGGTGTTGTGGCTGTTGTTGGAATAAAGAATTTGAATAATGACTCTTGGGAAAGGAAAAGAACATTTTGGGACGGATTGTTAGACATTGTGCTTCTTGGGGCTGTCCCAGGGCTTAAGTTCCTTTCCTCTGTTCTAAAAAAAAAAAAAAAAGGGGCGCTCAATATAAGGATTCCTGTTGGGATAGGGCCTTATTTCTTGGTTGAAAATGACCATTAATGAGCATGAAGGTAGATTGCACGCACTTTACTTTTTGAGACCATCTCAAGTCAGATAAGCCCTCTTTTCCAGTTGTTCTTGGGCTTTGGGAAAGTGACATCTATTTTGGAAAGATAATGTTGAGGTTCAAAGCACCATATAAAGCAAGCATGTGGAATCATTGGGAACAGGATCCATTTGATACTCCTACACTTGTATAATTGCAAATAAGAAGGAGCTCCAATTAGGAATCCTTTAAAAAATGAGAACTATTAAATTACATGGCAAATGAAGATTAGACGATGTTGTATGTAAAGTGTCTGGTACCTTGCACTGGAATGGATATTTATAGCCAAAGGTCATCATCAAGTTGAGGAAAGGCAGCATATCTGCGGTAGCAACCAGTAGTAAAAATGTACTAACTGGAGTAGCGTGGAATGACAAATTAGGAAACTGCCATTTATGAGAATCAGAAAGAGGTAAGCTCCACACGAATGTAAATCCAGTACTTATATAGCGCACGAATCACCCCCGAAGGGGTATCTCGGCGCTGGGGGCCGTTGGGAAGATTAAGCGAGCTAATGCCCAGAGTCGCATGGTGCTGGGCAGACGCCTGCCGCCGGAGCCAGGGATCGAACCGTGATCCCCAGCGTCCAGCGTCAGTCGCCCTGGCGATCCAGCACAATATTAAAGATTATTTTTGTAAAATCAGTAACAGAATTATATCTAGAGATCCGACAACTTACAAGGGGGAGGAAGAGGGTAAGTCAATGTTAATGATGCATGATGATGCATTAGAGAGATACATTAGAGAGACTGGTTTACCCAAAAAATCGATATCAGATACTATGTTTCACTGTGCTGAGAAGGACGATATATACGCTTATTAAAAAAACACTATGCCCGACTGATCAAATGAACAAGTTACGTAACTCAATTAACACTCTTTCTGTTGGATACTCGATCTACCCGCAGATTACTCACATTTAGAATATTCCCCAGGTGTCAGCCTAGATCCAGAAGTTTTCATAGCAGTGCTCCCATGAACCACTAGATGAAGCTGTGCGACTTCTCATTGACTTTATTTCACCCAAGAAGTTAGGGAGTGGAGCCACATATAAAAGCACCACCCATGCATGGCGACGTCAATTTGCTTGACTCTTTCCAAGCCTTCAGGAGTGGTGCACAAAAACAATTGGAGGTGCCAGTGTGCAGATCTATAATTTGGGACCTTTTAGATTGTAAAAATCGACCACTCCACAGGACTGGCCGTATCTGGCACCGGGTGTTTTCCTGGTGAGCCCGAAGGGTGGCGGCCGGTTTTACAGCAGTGCTGCAACATCGGCCCCCTGTAATAAAACTGGCAGCAGTGCTAAAGCGGAAGCAGTGCTGCTTCTCGCTAGCAACACCCTCCCACCCCCCCTGCTCCGGGGCGGGTCTGGCAGAATTGACAGGGCTTGTTTGTGTTCCCAGTCCGGCCCTGTCTGCAGTTAGATAGAATATTCACCACAAGAGCATTAGCAAAGTAACTTTGAACCACAGATTCCTCACTTTTTGAATAGATACCAAAGCAGTACCTCCCAATGTGGACAGTCTGAAGTGGACTTGGACCAAAAAATCCAGCAGAACCTAACTGGCAAAATGACCTTGCCGCTGGACTTGCCTCTCAAGGAAGCTGTGCTTCGGGAACGCATGCATTGACACCCATGTCATGGCCTGACAGATGTCAATAATAGGCACACCGTGTGCCAAAGCATTGGTAGCAGCCTTGGTCCTGGTGGAATGTGCCCTCAATCCTTAGGGAGGCTGCTTCTTGGCCAATGCGTAACAGATTTTCAAGCAGAGGACTATACACCTTGGCAAAGTAATTTTCTGCCCCAGCATTACTTTTCTATGCCCCAGACAACCCCACAAAAAGCTGACCGTCCAGCCAATGGTCTTTGGTGCGATTGATGTAGAAGCTTAAAGCTCTGTTGGGTCCAGCTAATGAAGTCTTTTCTCCTCTTTCGAGGAATGATACACTACAAAGAATGTTGGGAGGGTGAATGAATTGCCCAATGTGAAACAGTCACAATTTCCAGAAAGAAGGACATTTTGAAAAAAGCTGGATGTACAGCTCGCTCATGTGACCAGCTGAAGTGATTGCACAAGGAAAACAGACTAACTACTGAGGCTTTTTCACCAGTGCTGGGCTATTTACGGTAGTTCGGGCTTAGGCCTCCATAACTTTTTACCCACATAAGGTATCCACACCAAATTTGTGTCCTTCCACCCCCCCCCCCCGCCCTCCATCCCCCCCCAACATCAAAGGGATTCAAAAGGAACCCAGTTTTTGTTGATTCCCCTGGAGGGAATAGGAAAATAGCCAAAATATAGCCAATTGTTTTTTTTTCTTACAAAAATGGGGAAAGTGCTTTGCAAAAATGTGTCCTTTTCCCTTACAATGGCATCAACAAAAGGTATGCTGTGCTAAAATCATGATCTTCCCAGTCTTCAGGAACATACAGAGCTGTATCCCAAAAAATATTTTTCTAACACAGTTCAGCACTTTACTAAGAGTCAGCCTATTTTTCCTAATTTTTGTGCTTTCATCCTTCTCTCAGTTTGTTGAAGAAACATGTGTGAAACCCCATGGGTGGTGCTTGAATGCTATACATTTCTGAAAAGTAGGTAACATTCTGAATTCTGCAAGGATTCTGAAATAAAAAAATGATGAAAATGAGCAGGAAAAAACAAACATTTCTGATGTTTTCATCTGTACCTTCTTGTCACAATGATGATTTACAATAGCAATATAATGTTACGTACACTGGACCTTTCTGGTCATGTGAATATATATCGGGTTTGTAGGTTCTTCAAGAACCCAAGGTACCCAGATCCAACAACTAAGCTGCACATTCCAATAGCTTTTCATTGTGTACCGAGTATAGAGCAAGTCTTATAGTGAAATATAAAGAGTGAAAATGGGTATGAGAGAAACATTTGTATATCTGCAATGCACGCCACACAATGAGTTTAGGAACAGTGGTTATTTGCACATCTCTGAAATTATGTGTAGCCATACTAGCATGCGATTCAGATGACACTTTGCAGAATGTCTTTCTTCTTTGCACACTGGCTTACATTTGGCAGGCACAAATGCAGAGAAACCAAATTATAATAACAAACGTTCCACTATCCTGTGTTCCCACATGTCTCCTGAAAAATTGGGACCTCACCTGTGTGCCTGTGACACAATACACCCCAAAGAACGATCTGGAGACATCACATTTTACCTAGCAGAAGCCTTGTTTTCTTTTATTTTTACAACATGGGTAACTGCGGGTTTAGGGGGCCGAGTCCAACCACCACCCAGGTAAACCTACCATACTCAGATATCTCTGAAAACTTGAAACCCGGGTGTGTCCAATATAGTGTGACTTGTGGGGTTTTAATTTGGCTTTTTTTACACAGAAGCCCTCGTAAACCACTAACTTTGTCTTAAAACACACATTTTTCTCATTTCTGAGAGGGAAAGTTCCAGAATCCACAGGGAGCCAGAAATGTCCTACCACCCAGCGTTCCCCATAAGTCTCCCGATAAAAATGGTACTTCACGTGCATGTGTGGGCCTTGTGTCCATAGCAGGAAAGGGTCCAAAACGCAATGTGGAAACATCAACATTTCCTGAAAAAAAAAATTACCTGATTTGACAATGGGGGTTGCTGCGCTATTTGGGCCCAGGCTTGACAGCCACCTAGGGAAGACTACCAAACCCAGACATTTCCATAAACTAGACACCCTGGGGAGTCAAGGGTGGTGTGCATTGCGAGAATCCCACAAAGTTTTTTTTACCCATGATGCCCTGCAAACCTCAACCTTTGCCTTAAAGCATTTTCTTACATTTCTGTAACACATCCTTACGTTTTTATCTGAACATGCAGAGGAATGCTGAGTGATTGGAATTATGTGGATCACTGCATATTCTGGAAGTTTAAGTCACAGAAATGCAGGGAAAATGTGTGTTTTTAGCCAAAGTTTGAGGCTTGCAGGGCATGGTGGGTATGGAACAGTCGTGGTATCCACAGGAGGCACCCCAGTCCAACCCCCCCCCCCCCACCCCCCACCCAAAAAAAGACTTTGGCAGCTGGGTAAGCTTTTCCTCAGGAGCCTCAGCTTAAGAATGTAAAAAGGAAACCCTCTAGTGAAAGAGCCGGAGGGTCCTTTACAGTGTTACCTAGTATCGGCCAATGGCCTTCAGAAGCACTGGGGAGGGAGTGAGGGTGTCGGCCTCTAGCCGACGCCCGCACTTAAAAAGTCAATGTCAAAATATGGAACGAGCATCTGTGCACTGGCTTGAGAGAGTACACATGTGAAAAGTCAGGACCACATTAAAGCCAGACTGTGGCTTCACAAATGATTTAGGAGGGAACATGTGTGTAAAACCTTAAGAAACTGCATCACAGCAGGGAATATGAAGGACGATTGGTCCGGTAAATGCAGAACATCTGAAAGGACAGACAAATAACCTTTAACATTGCCCACCACATGGCTTTGCTCTGTCAAAGACATAATAAATAACAAAATATCCAATGATTTGGCTTGCAGAGGGTCTGTCCTGTGGGCACCACAGCAGGCCACATATTTGTCCCAGCAACCGTGGAAAGATGTCTCTCAGCCAGGATGACATCTACAACTTCGAGTGGCAAGTCAAATGCCATCAACTGCCACCTTCAATCTCCATGCATGAAGGTGATGATTGCACAAGTTTGGATGGAGAACCCTGCCCTGCTGCTCTGACAGAAGATCTCCCTGAAGAGGTAGCCTGATTGAAGGGCAGATGCATATGCTCAGAAGCACCGGGTAGCACACTATCCTGGCCCAACCCAGGGCTAATTGGGTGTCTTGGGCCTGGTTATTCCTTATCTTTTTCAAAACTCTGGACAAGAGGCAGGAAGTCATACAGGAGTGCCTGGTCCCCACCCTAATCGGAATGCAACTCTTAGGGAGGACCTTTGCAGGAACGCCAATGTACAAATGTTTGGACACTGCACATTCTCTGCAGTGGTGAAAAAAATCTAGCCAGTGTTCTCCCCACTCTCGGCAGATGCCCTGTACCACCTCGGAATGTAGCCACCATTCGTGATCTGCAAGTACCGCCGACTGCAGCAGCGGTCTGTGCAGGTAACAGCGGTGAGGCCGTGTAAGGGGGGATTTCGAGGGACGATGCAGAGGGAAAATTAATTATTTATTTCATTTTCCCTCAGCATCGTCCCTCGAAATCCTCCCTTATTCGGCCCCACCGCTGTTACCTGCACAGACCGCAGCTGGCCGACTGGGCTTGTTCATCATGGCATTCAATGACCCCACCAGGCTGTTCACAATAAAGGAGATGTCCTGACTTTCCAACTACTTTCACAGGGGCCAGAACTCCACTCCACATGATATTGCAGTAGAAAACAGCATTGGTGTAGTCCATAAGAACCTGTACCTGCCTCCCCTTGATGGACAGTAAAAAGGTCTTCAATCTGAGGCGAATGGCTGCAATTGCAACAGATTGATATGGCAGCAATGTTCTGCCAGATGCCAGGGAACTCGGATCTACATCTCTCCCAGATGACCTCCACAACCCCACAGCGACATACCTATCACCTCCATCAGCTCTGGGAGGGAAAGGAATCTGCTGCTCATCGGGTTGCAGTGGGGCAGCCACCACTTTAGATCATGAGAAGTATCCTCCGAAACCTGGATGACATGTAACAGGTTTCCTTGGTGCTGGGCCCCACTTAGACTTCAGATCCCACAGCATAGACCGCATGTGCCATCTAATGAAAGGAACAAGCAGAATGCATGAGAGCAACAGGCAAGAAGGCAAAGGGCATCTCTCACTGAGACAAGGGAATGAGGTTGAAACATTCAGGATCATAGGCCGAATGTCCAGGACTTGTTGCAATGGAATTTATTGTGCTGGAGTAAAGGCGCGGAACTGAACCGTATCCAAAACACTGCTTAGAAAACAAAGCCTCTGCGAAGAAGAAAGGTATGACTTCGGCTCATTGATCGAGAACCTCAACGATGTCACAAGGTTTGCCATTGTCTGGATCAGGTCTATGGTTGACTGAGGCAAGAAAGCATTCAACAGCCACTCATCAAGGTATTGGAAAACTGGTATCTCCAAGCTCCATAGATGGGCAGCGGCCACCAGCATCACTTTTGTGAACACACGCAGGGGCACTGGTAAGGCCGAATGGTTGAAAATAGTAAACTGAAAATGCTCCTGGACGACCTTGAATTGTCCGAACAGAACAGGCACATGAAAGTACACATCCTGCAAGTTCAATGTCACCATGCAGTCTCCCGGATCTAGGCCAAACAGAACCTGGGCCAGTGTGAGCATTTTGAACTTGTCCTCCTGCAGGAAGACATTCAGAGGGCGAAGATCTAAAATAGGACAAAGGCCTCCATTCTTTTTCTATATGAGGAAATAGTGGGAGTAACAACCCACCTCTATAAACAAGGCGGATGACCCTTTTGGCCAATAAAGCTCAAACCTATTGGACTAAGATGGATTGGTGCTCCTGTTAAAGGCACTCTGATATGGGAGGAAGCTGTTGTGGGTCGGAAAGAAACAGAAGGACATAGCCCTTCTGGAAGATCTGGAGGCACCACTGTCCGATGCGATGGACCGCCATGCTGGAAGGAAATGTCGGAACCTGCCTCCCACAGGGTGGTTGTGCAGCACTACAGGCAAACTGTTATGTTATATGTTATGTTATATAAGCTTATAAAGCGCGCAGCTGCCCCAGCAACAGGGCGTCCCGGCGCTGACAGCAGAAAAAAGCCACAGAAAAGAGCTAGGGCTTACAGCGGAGGGAAAAGATGGGTTTTAATTGCCTTCCGGAAGGCCAGATAGTTGGTCAGACAGCGAATCTGTAAGGGAAGGGAATTCCAGAGCTTTGCCGCCAGGGTGCGAAAAGAACGCCCACCAGCCCGCAACGTCTTCACCCGGGGGACAGTCACCAGGCACTGCCCCATAGAGCGAAGGTGGCGTGTAGGAACATAGGGCAGGAGCAGGTTGACCTGAATGCCTTGGGAAGAGAAATTCTGAATTTTAAAGGCTATGCAGAGGGCCTTAAACTCTATCCGCTTGGCCACTGGCAACCAGTGTAGCCGGCGGATAGCATTGGTTGTAGAACACCTTCTGGAGAGACAGAGAAGGGTTCGGGCAGCCGCATTTTGGACCCTCTGCAGTCGCATAACCTCTGCCTTGTTGGTCCCTAAATAAAGAGAGCTGGCATAGTCCAGTCTCGACAAGATTGAAGCCTGGATGATAACTTGCCGAGTGGACGGATCAAAGAACCCCAGCAGGGGTTTTAGCCCCCGTAGTAGACCGAAACAGGTCCCTGCAACTTTCTTTGTTTGCACTTGGAAACGGAGGGTCGAATCCATCCAGACCCCCAGATTTTTTACCACCAGCTTGGGGGTAGGTGCCCCCCAAGGGTAGTGGGCCACCAACGCTCACTCCATAGCTCTGAGTCTTTCCCAACCAGCAGCACCTCAGACTTGTTGGCATTAAGCTGGAGACAGTTGGTGGTCATCCAATCCGCGACAGCCGCAAGATCTCTACAGAACTTGGGAGCATCCTGCGTAGAGTCGTCAGAGAGTGCCACGACCAACTGCGTGTCGTCAGTGTACGAGACAATAGTGAGCCCTCTTGCTCTGGCCACTGCCGCCAACAGCTGGACATAAAGATTGAACAGTATAGGGCTCAACGCTGACCCCTGTGGCACACCTTGTCCAATAGAGTGGGCCCTGGAAAGAAAAGGGGGGGCTGTCACCTGGAACGACCTCTCAGAAAGGAAGGATCTGAACCAGGCCAAGGTAGAGCCCACTATGCCGGCCTCCTCCAGACGATGTAATAGGATCTGGTGGGAGACCGTATCAAATGCCGCACTGAGATCCAATAATATCAGTGCTGCCGTGCGCCCGGCATCTAATACTGTCCGCAAATGTTCGGTCACAGCTAGAAGAGCCGTCTCCGTGCTGTGACCAGGGGGGAAGCCATTCTGCGAGGGGTCCAGGGTGCCATTGTTATTCAAAAATTCTGTTAGAATAGAATTTATGTGCGCCTCAATGATCTTAGATGCCCACGGTAAAAGCGGTATAGGACGGAAATTTTCCGGTTTGGATGGATCAAGCGTGGGTTTTTTAAGCAGAGGGACCACCCTTGCCTGCTTCCACATCCTAGGAACAACCGCCGTGGAAAGGGATGCATTAATCACCTGACACAGGGGGGCCAGGAGCACAGGTAGAGATTTTATAAATTGGTCCGGCTTAAGAGGATCTGCGATGAGCCGGATTTAGCTTTGCTACATAACAGCTGCAGCTCCTCATGTGAGATAGAGGGAAAAGTCGCAAGAGTGCAGGTGGACGAAGGACTATGTACAGCACTAGGACATGTAGGGGTTGAAGGGAAGGACATATAGATGTTTTCCACTTTCTTGACAAAGAAAGTGGCAAGGTCCTCGCAATGTTGATCAGACGTGATCACAGGTGCAGTTTGAGTCCTCCTCGATTTAAGGTCTTTAAGTATTGTAAAGATGCTTTTGGCCGGGTTGCAGCTCTCCTTAATTTCATTAGCAAAGTAAGCTGCCCGTTCTAATTGAATAGCCTTATGGTACCTCTTGATAGCGGCCTGATAACACCCCTTAGAGACCGGGTCATATTCCAGTCGCCAGGCCTGTTCCAGTTTTTTACATCCTTTGCGCATTGTAACCAGCCGTTCATTGAACCAAGGGTTGGAGAGTGAGTTGCGGCACTTTGACTACTTCGCAGGAACAAGTGAGTCCAGTGCCTGACAGATCCAGTCACATAGCGCTTTATAGGCAGCCTCCGGGTCGCCAGGCAAACTGGGCGTACTCAGAGAGAAGGGCATGAAACTGTTCCAAGTTCAGTTTGTGCCAGGGGAGTTTAAAGGAGATCTTCTGCGCTACCCTTTGCAAGGGTTCTATGCCCGGTAGTGTCATGGAGATCAAATAATGATCTGACCAGCATACTGGGATAGGGGTATTAACTGTAAGGGAGGAGATGTTGGAAAAGACAGGATCCAGCAGATGGCCAGCGGAGTGGGTAGGACCTGAGACTAATTGAATCAGCTGACAGGCTGCAAGATCGGCTAGAAAGCTACAGATTTCTGCATCAGTATGATTATCAAAGTGCAAATTCAGGTCCCCAAAAATACTAAAATTGGCCGCTTTCATAGCCAAGGCACTAAGGCAGCCATGAAGATAACGCCACAGGGGAGGAGGGCTGGGAAAATTAAGGCCCCTAGTGACTTGCATGTTGCCTGCTTGATCCTCATCCCCAGCCACGAAAGTGCAGCGGTAACTACAGTAGACCTTATGTTGCCTATACACCAAACCTCAGGAGTAGCCTCAGAAGGACAGAAACCAATGAGGTAAGTGTCTGGCAGGGGTCGAAAGGTCCAAAGAATGCGCTGTGGCCTGGCTTTCCTTGAAGCACTCAAAGGTGAAAACAGCTTTTTTCGCCAAAAATAAAGAATCTATCAAAAGGCAAATCCATAATAGGGATGCCTGCACATGTCCAGAAAAGCCTGTGGAATCCAGTCCAGGAGTGGCGATGGAGCACCATGCTAATGCATACTGCATGCCCCTAACAATCAATAGCATCAAGACCAGCCACAATTACATATTTAACTGCATCCTGAATAGTTTGAGCCAAGGAGGCCCTAGACTCTTCTGGGACTGCCTGCAAGAACTTGCTGGTCTTATCCCAGGGGGCGCATGTGTAAAAGCCTTGTAAGCAAACTGCATTGAATGACCTCAGGATTAAACTGGCCAAAAAGTTGTTTCCCAAATGTCTCAATCCTTTTCAACTCCCTGTCGGGGAAAGTCATAGGGAACGAATTAGGATTCACCTTGAGCAGCAAACTCTGGTCAGAAGCACAACCGAAAAGCTGGTGGAACGTCCGAGGAAGGCTCAGTGGTAAAGGGAGTGGTTGGTCTGAATCAGATTGTTCGGAAACCGGGTGGACAGGAGTGGAGTCTGAGCACAACCGTGGACAGGGACGAGACTGATTCAGCTCGTGGTCAGACTCTAGAGTTGGCAAAGGATTCGCCCCTCCAGTACCAGTGATGTCTGGACCACCTTCAATTAAGTAGGGGCTTTTGCAGGTCTTGGAGTCGAAACAGAAGTTGTCACCAGAATCTGTAAGGACCCAGAGGCAAGTTCCAGGGGCTCCAACGGCAATTGCTGTAACTCAACAGTAAGCCCCTGTCTATCCTTCGAGACCAAAGGTGTGCCAGAAGGAGCTAGAAGAGTGCTAAAAATATGCAGCATGCCCTCCTTAAAGGTCTCTGCCTGCTGCGGCATTGCCTCAATCTGAGATCGGGAGCAAAACATAGTGCACATTGATGCCTGCTCAACTTTTCTTAAGTTAGAGTGGCGAGATGGGCTGGCGTCCCGCTTTGCCTTCTTGTGTTACGGCTTCAATTTGGAGTTCAACTTATTGGATGACCTTGACTGCAAAGAGGGCCTGTCGTGGGATCAGCCTCAACAGTGGGAACAAGTTTTTATTCTCAACTTAAGAGTGGTACTTGCATGGCTTTTTTGATGTTCGGTGATATACAGCTTAGATTCTAGGTCCCGAATTGCCAACCAGTGCAAGCGGGCACATTCTTCACATAACTTGGAGTAATGCCCTGAGCCTGAATACCAGAGGTACACCTCATGTGAGTCAGTTACCAACACCTGTTTAAGACAGTTGTGGCATGGTTTGAACCCTGTAGGTTTAGGTAGGGGCATTGTTCCGTTGCAAATTGGAATTCAGTTTGAAAAACTCATCAAATCAACTAAAAAGGGAGCAAAGCTCCTGATCTGCACTCAAAGGTGTGGAGGGAAAGGAACTGGCGCTGGCGCGCAGGGGTGGCGCTTTGGGAATAGCCTAAAGGTGAGGAATCTGCAGTTAGAAGTCTCTATCAGAAATTAAAATACTCTACTGAATCAGACCGTGACATCTCTCAGTAGAAGCCAAAGTCTTGAAATTGTAATAGATTGAGGAAAAGAGCTAGAAATGAAAGTATCAAACAAACAGATGTTGAATGATGGGCATATACGGTCATATAAACCTTGTAGCTCAGTGTGATGCAGAGAACGAAATTTGAACTAACAGTTAAAGCATCTATTGAGCCAGAAGGTACACGCATTTGGGCAATTTTGCTTCCTATCAATAATACTGTATGTTTTAGATCACCAAAGTCTGAAAATGTCTATTTTTTCCTCTAGCTCTGAAAGTCAGGAATCCACAGCAACCAACATTTAACAAAGTCAATTCAATGCTTGTAGTCATTCCACATTCAAAGATCATAAGATCTCGGTTTCAAAAATCATTAAATATATATAAGTGATTAAGAAAGCTTGCATTGAGGAGAAGATACAAGGTGTGGTGTACAAACAAAAGTAGCAGAAAGGAGGGAAATGGGTGTATTATTTAAAGCAAATTGTACTCAACAATCAGCTGAAGGAAAGAAGAAATCTAAAACTTAAAGAGTCACCGACTCAGAACAAGAGGAAAATTTGATGCCCTCTGAGAAATCCCTTTCTGACCTGAGTAAACTAACCAATCATATGCATGAGGAATTGAGAGAATAACAGACTTAGTAGTTAAATACAAGGACACTTTTGTGAAAGACAAAGTAGAGGTCAAAAAAGGAATCTATGAAAAGTGATACAATTTTGAAATTGGATGATTTTTGTTTTATTCTTTTTTCCATACGATTCAAAAATTCTCATCCTGCGATCAGTAGAAACTTCAAATTTGTATATTATACCGAAGTTAATATCGAAAAGAAAAAGAGCCAATACATGTTTCCCGACTAAGATTACTTAGTTGCTTCCTCAGAACATTTGGTATGTTATATTAGGAAGTTTGCATTGAAGATGAAAACATTTTTTAATCATATGAAGAAAAGAATAAAACCAAAGAGTGTCTAAACTCCAAATTATTTCACTTTTATAAAACGTTTTTTGACCTCTAATTTGTTTACAAAATTTTCCATTAAGCAGTGTCAGACAAGGGACACTGCAATTAGAGGCTAAAAAGCTGGCGTATTGTAAGGAGCCATTTTGTCTTGTTGTTTTTTTGTGCAAGAACACTTGTGATGATATTCATGATTTACGAGGCTCCCATGAATCCATTTGCTCATAAATTGAGGTGCCAGACAGCAAAGGTTTACTACTTAGAACAGAATAGAAATGAAGGATCAACTTCAAACACAGCAAGCACAGATTAATCAGGTGGTGATGGATTCTACTAAACATTTAGAGATTCAAGCACAAACAAATAATTCGAGGATAATGGGCAGCGCAGAGCAGTTTGAACAGGGCAAGTATTTCAAAAAAAGTCATGACTGCCCAGTTGGAGTAGATTGCATGTAAGAAAAAAAAAAAATCAAGGGTTATCTTGATGGAAGAAAAAGAAATTCAACGTATACCTCATTATCTGGATTTAAAAAAAAATAGGTAATCCTATAAAAATCCCGATCCAGTTAAAGCACAAGTTACTAACTTGTGTAACGATATATCTGTAACAGACAGTAGTTAGTGACAGATTCCTTACCTTAGAATATCCCCAGGCGTCAGACTGGATCCGGAAAGTTTTTGCGTAGCAGTACCCTTGCGCCTCGGTAGGCGGCGTCGTGCGGCTCCGCGTCCGTCGTCGGCGTCGTGATCGCCGGGATGACGTCGCGGGCAGTACTTAGACGCCGCCCCTGCGCGCTGACGTCAGTTCTGTACACGACTTTCCGCGCCAGGAACGCAGAGCCATGCAAGAAGCTGACATAGGTGTCTGAAAAATACTAGGGCCCTGAAAGGGATGTCCTCAACCCTAGAAATCAGTTCGCAGAACGGGGAGGATGGGTGGGGCGGTAAGGAATCTGTCACTAACTACTGTCTCTTACAGATATATTGTTACACAAGTTAGTAACTTGTGCATCTGAAAGAGACACGTTAGTGACAGATTCCTTACCTTAGAATAGACACCCCAGCAATACCAACGCCGGTGGTGGGTCTGCGAACAAAGATCAGACAAGGAAGTCCCGGAGGACAGAACGGCCAAAGAAGCTGTCCCTCCGGACCGGACTGTCAAGGCAGTAATGCTTTGTAAATGTGTGCAGCGAGGCCCACGTAGCTGCCTGACAGATATCCTGCAGCGGAACACCGCGGCCTAAAGCCGTGGTAGCAGCCGTTGCCCTGGTGGAATGGGCACGCAGCCCAACAGGAGGCTCCTTCTTAGCCAAAGAATAGCAGGCTTTGATACACAAGGTTACCCAGCGGGAGATGGTTCTCTTGTGCACCGCCCGACCTTTTTTGGCGCCCACGTAGCCAACAAAGAGCTGGTCATCCACCCGGAAGTGTTGTGTGCGGTTGATATAAAAGGAAAGCGCACGTTTTGGGTCCAGACGGTGGAGCCTCTTCCTCTCTGGAAGGATGCGGAGGCGGAAAGAAGGTGGGCAAAGTAATGGTCTGCCCAATGTGGAAGGCAGTAATCACCTTTGGCGAGAAGGACGGACGCGTCCGAAGAACAACCTTGTCTGGATGAACAGACAGAAAGGGAGGTTTGCATGAAAGAGCCTGGAGCTCACTCACCCGCCGAGCGGAGGTGATGGCCACCAGAAAGGCTGTCTTCAGAGTCAGAAGACGAAGAGGACAGTTATGTAGAGGCTCAAAGGGAGCGCACATAAGAAAGGTAAGAACCAAGTTCAAGTACCACTGAGGCATCACAAACGGAACAGGAGGGAAGAGGTGTGTAATGCCTTTTAGAAACCTGTTAACAACAGGGGACTTGAAAAGGGAGGGCTGATCAGGAAGCCTGAGGAAGGCCGAGATGGCACAAAAGTTAGCCCTTGATGGTACCCAGGGCAGAACCCTGTTGGGCCAGGGAAAGAAGGAACAGAAGAACCTCAGAAAGAGGGGCAGAAAGGGGATTCACAGCCTTTGCCACAAACTTGTTCCACCTGCAGGCGTATACCACCTTAGTGGAGGGACGCCTGGCTGCCAGAATCACATCACAAAGTTCGGGAGGCAAGTCGAAAGGAATCAACTGCCGCCGCTCAATCTCCACGCAAGCAGGTGGAGGCTGGACAGGTTCGGGTGGAGGACCGTCCCCTGCTGCTGCGACAGAAGATCCTCCCGAAGAGGCAGACGGATCGGGGATCGACGCTCATACTGAGTAGCCCGGGATACCAAACTCTTCGAGCCCAGTCCGGAGCCACAAGGATGACTTGGGCCTGGTCGCGCCGAATCTTCTTCAACACTCTGGGTAGAAGTGGTATAGGCGGAAAAGCGTACAACAGACCGCAACTCCACTCGCGACGAAAAGCGTCGCCGAGCGAGTGCTGCCTTGGAAATTCCAACGCGCAGAATTGATGACATTGCGCGTTCTCTTCGGTGGCGAATAGATCTAACCAAGGCTCTCCCCACTGTAGAAAGAGTCCTTGCGCCACTTCCGAGTGAAGACGCCATTCGTGATCCATCATGCACCTGCGGCTGAGTTCGTCCGCCCTGGCGTTCAGGGAACCTGCCAGGTGTTGAACCATCAGGAAAATGCCCTGATGTTCCAGCCATGTCCAGAGGCGCAGAGCCTCCTGACATAGGGTCCACGACCCCACCCCGCCTTGCTTGTTGCAGTACCACATGGCGGTGGTGTTGTCTGTGAACACCTGCACTACTTTCCCTTTGAAAGAGGGAAGGAATGCCTTGAGTGCAAGTCGGATCGCCCAAAGCTCCAGAAGGTTGATATGGAGCCGGGACTCCGCCGGAGACCAGAGGCCTCTGATCTCCGCCTCTCCCAGGTGACCGCCCCATCCCAGAAGGGACGCGTCCGTCACAACTGTGTGCTCTGGCTGGGGAAGGGAGAGTGATCTGCCCATGACCCATTGCCGGTTCGAGAGCCACCACTGCAACTGTCTTGCAGTCCCCTCCGAGATCTGAACGTGATCGGACAGATTGCCCTGGTGCTGCGCCCACTGGAACTTCAGGTCCCACTGCAGAGCCCGCATATGCCATCTGGCATGATCGACCAGCAGGATGCAGGAGGCCATGAGGCCCAGCAGCCTCAGGGTCATCCGTACCGAAACCCAGGATAAAGGCTGAAAGATCGGAATCATAGCCTGAATATCCCGGACTCGCCGTTCGGGAGGATAGGCCCGAAACTGCGTCGTGTCCAGAACTGCTCCGATGAAAAGGAGCTGTGGAGAAGGAATCAGATGCGACTTCGGCACATTGATGGAGAACCCCAGCGAGTGCAGGAGTTCGGCCGTAGTCTGGAGGTGGGAGACGACTGCCTGGGACGAGCCCGCCTTCAGCAGCCAGTCGTCGAGGTAGGGGAAGACTGGAACCCCTGCCCGGCGCAGATGTGCTGCGACAACCGCCATCACTTTCGTGAACACCCGAGGGGCACTTGTAAGGCCAAAGGGGAGCACAGTGAACTGAAAATGCTCGAGGCCTACCGTGAACCGAAGGTAACGCCGGTGGGCCGGCAGGACGGGGATGTGAAAATAAGCGTCCTGCAAGTCCAACGCTACCAACCAGTCTCCAGGGTCGAGGGCAGTCAAGACCTGAGCTAGGGTGAGCATCTTGAACTTCTCCTTCCGGAGGAAGCGATTGACGTTCCGGAGGTCCAAGATAGGACGCATGTCCTCCTTGTCCTTTTCGGCACCAGAAAGTAGTGGGAGTAGCAACCACGTCCTACTTCTGGGGTCGGAACATGCTCGATGGCCCTCTTGGCCAAGAGGGCCGTAACTTCCTTCTGCAGAAGCACCAAGTGATCCCCTGACATGCAGTGGAATTGAGGTGGCATGGCTGGGGGGTGGTCTCGAAGGGGAGGGAGTAGCCCCTTCGGACAATGTCCAAGACCCACCTGTCCGAGGTGATGGCACGCCAGTGGTGAAGGTGATGGCGGACCCTGCCCCCTACTGGCGTGCTGTGCACCTGAAAGGAGGGACTAGGAGGGCTTGGAGGCCGCGGCGGAGGTGATGGCCTGACCCGCACGCTGGTTGCCCGAACCGCCACGGTGGTAGCCACGTCCCCAGCAACGCGAAGACGCTTGCTGCGCGGGCCGGTGGCTGGTCTGCGGACGTGACTGGGCGCCCCTTCCGTGGCCACGAAAGGGGCAAAAAGCAGAGGTTAGCGGAGGGCGCACAACAGAAAGGCCCAGGGACTTGGCAGTGGCCCGTGAGTCCTTAAAACGCTCCAGCGCATGGTCTGCTTTGGAACCAAAAAGACCGACTCCATCAAAGGGCATGTCCATGAGTATATTCTGGACATCACCCGAGAAACCAGTTGTTCTCAGCCAGGCGTGGCGACGCAGCGCCACCGTCGTTGCAAGCGATCTGCCCAGCGAGTCGGCGGTATCAAGGCCACAACGTATGGTGTATTTAGCCGCATCTCTACCTTCCGCAATGGCGCGGGTAAGCAGTGTCTGGACCTCCTCAGAACACTGTGGCAAAGCAGTCGCCACCGAATCCCACAGGGAGTGGGTATATCGGCCCAAAAGGCAAGCGGTGTTGACGGACCGCAAGCCAGCACTGGAGGAAGAAAAAGCCTTCTTCCCAGATTGGTCCAGGCGTTTGGATTCCCTATCCGGAGGGGCGGTAGGGAAGGCGGTTTGGGAGGCAGAGGCTTGGACAACCAAGCTCTCGGGGTGGGATGTTGAGAGAGGAACAAGGGGTCGCCCGGAGCAGGGCGATGGCGTCGGGCCACGTTCCTATCCACAGGAGCCCCTGTGGTGGGCTTGGACCAGGTGCCCAAAAGAACGTCAGATAGTGCATCATTAAACGGCAGCACAGTCTCCGAAGAGGAAGCTGCCGGCTGAAGCACTTCCGGTCAGGAGATTAGTCCTGACAGCCACAGTAGGCAATTGGAGGTGCAAGGCTCCAGCTGCTCTACGCAACACCGTTGCGAAATTTGCTCCCTCCTCCGTAGCCACGGGAGGAGACAGCATGCCAGTGTCAGGGGAAGTGTCTAGACCACTGGCATCCCCAAGCTCCTCTGCCCAGTCCTGATCATACTCACACTGCTGTGTGAGAGGGTCTTCCGACCCCTCCCAGCTCTCCTGGTCCTCCTCTGGTTCAAAATATGGAGGAGGAGGGACATCTGGGACCCAAGGTCTCATCGGCGCCGGAGCCGGCGTCGAGCGACGTCGGTCCGGCTCCATGTCCGGAACCGGAGAGAACCGGGGAACGACGCCGCCCGGAGCCCCGGTCGGCGGCGGGAACGGCACCGGGGAGATCGGCGCCGGCGTGGTTAGGTCAACCGGCGTCGATCGGGGTTGCGGTACCACCGGAGCCGGGATCGAGGCCGGGGCCGGGATCAAGGCTGGCGGGACAGGCGACGTCGGGATCGGAGTCGTCGGCGACGCCGGAGCAACCCCATCAGGGGCCGCGGGGCCCGAAGGCGCACCGGAGGGACCTTGAGGCCCGAAGAGGCGGGCCATGGCCGACAGGAATTCCTGTATCTCGGCCGGAGTCGCCCCCGAACCCGGGAAGGACGGGTAATGCGGGGGTGGCGCCACAGGCACATCCGGAGCCGCGGGGACGGTGCCGACAGGGGCCTCAGCCGAGTCGCGAGACCGGCGAGGCGAAGTCTTAGAGCGATGGTGCTTCTTAGACTTCTTGTGCTTCGACTTACCCGAGGAGCGCGAAGACTTGGACTCCGACGACCGGCGGGGGCTCCGCGACCGGCCCCTCGACCTCTCACGGGACCGGGGCTTGGTGCGGCGCGGAGCTGACTGCTGGACCTCCAGGAGCTTTCGAGACCGCTCTCGCAAAGCCTTCGGGTGAAGTTTCCGGCAGTCAGGGCACGACTGTGTCGTGGTCTCGGCCGAGACAGTAGAGACACTCTAAGTGCGGGTCTGTGATCGACATCATTCGACCACAGGCACCGCATGGCTTGAAGCCGGGCATCCCTACCGACACCTAGGAGTCGAGAAGACTCGAAAAGAAACAGTGAAAAAATTCACCAAAAATGTAGTCAAAAAATTGACTAGGGCACTGCTCTTCCCGGATCTGCGCTTACTGGCGCGGAAAAAGAAGAACGGACGTCAGCGCGCAGGGGCGGCGTCTAAGTACTGCCCGCGACGTTATCCCGGCGATCACGACGCCGACGACGGAGCCGCACGACGCCGCCTACCGACGCGCAAGGGTACTGCTACGCAAAAACTTTCCGGATCCAGTCTGACGCCTGGGGATATTCTAAGGTAAGGAATCTGTCACTAACGTGTCTCTTTCAGATAACTTTAGTACGTACTCAAAGCTGTGATGGTTATGAAAACTGAACGTAGGAACTTCAAATTTATTATGTGACCTGTAGCACAAGTTACTTACTTGTGTAACAATATATCTGTAAGAGACATTAGTTAGTGATAGATTCCTTACCTTAGAATATCCCCAGGCGTCAGACTGGATCCGGAAAGTTTTTCGTCAGCAGTACCCCTGGGCGTCGGTAGGCGTTGTCGTAGGGCTCCGCGTACGTCGCTGGCGTCGTAGCCGCCGAGATGACGTCGTCGGAGCTACTTAGACGCCCCCACACGCGCTGACGTCAGTTCTGTACACAACTTTTCTGCGCCAGGAGCGCAGAGCCATGCCAGAGACCGACTACTGGTGCAATAGAACTAGGGCCCTGAAAGGGATGACCTGAACCCTAGAGAACAGTTCGCAGAACGGGGAGGATGGGCGGGCGGTAAGGAATCTATCACTAACTAATGTCTCTTACAGATATATCGTTACACAAGTAAGTAACTTGTGCATCTGAAAGAGACACGTTCGTGATAGATTCCGTACCTTAGAATACATACCCAAGCAATACCAACCCCGGTGGTGGGTCTGCGAAGTGAGATTACACCAGAAAGTCACGGAGAACTGAACGGCCAAAGAAGCCGTCTCTCCGGACCTGACTGTCAAGGCAACAGTGCTTAGTGAAAGTATGCAACGAGGCCCAAGTGGCCGCCTGACAGATGTCTTGCAGGGGGACACCGCGTCCCAATGCCATAGTAGCTGCTGTCGCCCTGGTAGAATGGGCGCGCAGCCCACCCTGAGGTACCTTTTTAGCCAGAGAGTAACAGGCTTTAATGCACAAGACAACCCATCGTGAGATAGGTCTCTTGTGCACAGCCCGGCCTTTCTTGGTGCCAACGTAGCCAACAAAGAGCTGGTCATCCACCCGGAACTGCTGTGTGCGGTTGAGATAGAAGGAAAGCGCACGTTTTGGGTCCAGACGGTGGAGCCTCTCCTCTTCTCTTGAAGGGTGCGGAGGTGGAAAGAAAGTGGGCAGAATCACAGTTTGCCCGAGATGAAGTGATGGCCACCAGGAAGACAGTTTTGAAAGTCAATAACCGCAAAGGACAGTTATGAAGAGGCTCAAAGGGAGCGCATATTAAGTATGTGAGAACCAGGTTCAAGTCCCACTGAGGCATGACAAAAGGAACAGGAGGGAAAAGGTGAGTAATGCCTTTGAGAAATCTGTTAACAACGGGGGACTTGAAAAGAGAGGGCTGATCAGGCAGCCTAAGAAAGGCTGAAAGAGCAGAAAGGTAGCCCTTGATAGTGCCCAGAGCAGAGCCCTGCTGGGCCAAAGAGAGTAGGAACAATAGGACCTCAGAAAGAGGGGCAGCAAGAGGATCTACAGCTTTCGCTGTGCACCATGGCACACATTTTTTCCACCGACAGGCGTATACCATTTTAGTGGAGGGACGCCTGGCTGCTAGAATCACATTACAGACTTCAGGAGGCAAGTCAAATGGAATCAGCTGTCGCCGCTCAATGTCCACGCAAGGAGGTGGAGACTGGACAGGTTCGGGTGGAGGACCGTCCCCTGTTGCTGCGACAGGAGATCCTCCCGAAGAGGCAGTGGGATCGGGGGATCCACGCTTATACCGAGTAGCTCCGGATACCAAACTCTTCGAGCCCAGTCCGGCGCCACAAGAATGACTTGGGCCCGGTTGAGTCTGATCTTCTTCAGCACTCTGGGTAAAAGTGGTATAGGCGTTAAGGCGTACAACAGACCGGAACTCCACTCGCGACGAAAAGCGTCGCCGAGCGAGTGCCGCCTTGGAAACTCCAACGCGCAGAACTGCTGACATTGCGCGTTCTCTTCGGTGGCGAATAGATCTAACCAAGGCTCTCCCACTGTTGAAAGAGACCTTGTGCCTGAGTGAAGACGCCATGCGTGATCCAACATGCACCTGCGGCTGAGGAAATGCCTTGACGTTCCAGCCACGTCCAGAGACGTAGAGCCTCCTGACATAGGGTCCACGACCCCACCCCGTCCTGCTTGTTGCAGTACCACATTGCGGTGGTGTTGTCCGTGAACACCTGCACTACTCTCCCCTTGACAGAGGGAAGGAATGATTTCAGTGCAAGTAGGATCGCCCAGAGCTCCAAAAGGTTGATATGGAGCTTGGACTCCGCCGAAGACCAGAGGCCTCTGATCTCCGCCTCTCCCAGGTGGCCGCCCCATCCCAGGAGGGACGCGTCCGTCACCACTGTGTGCTCCGGTTGGGGAAGGGAGAGGGATCTGCCGCTGACCCAACGCTGGTTCGGGAGCCTCCACTGCAAGTGTTGTGCAGTGCCCTCAGAGATCCGGACGTAGACGGACAGGTGTCCCTGATGCTGCGTCCACTGGAACTTCAGGTCCCACCGCAGAGCCCGCATACATCAATTGGATTGAGGGATCAGCAAGATGCAGGATGCGATGAGGCCCAGCAGCCTCAGTGTGGTTTTGACCGAAACCCAGGACAAGGGCTGAAAGATCAGAATCATAGCCCGAATGTCCCAGACTCGCATTTTGGGAGGAGAAACCCGAAATTGCGCCGTGTCCAGAACCGCTCCGATGAAGAGGAGCGTCTTAGGGAAAATCAGCATCCTGGACCTCTCCGTCCCGAGGAAGCGATTGACATTCCGGAGGGCTAAGAGAGGACGCATACCTGTGTCGTCCTTTGGAAGCAAGAAGTAGTGGGAAATGGCAACCACGACCCACTGTGGGCATTGGAACGCGCTCGATGGCCCCCGTGGCCAAGAGGGCCGCAACTTCCTGCTGGAGAAGTTCGAAGTGAGCCCCCGACATGCGGTGGAACGGAGTAGGCATGGTTGGAGGGGTAGTCTCGAAGGGGAGGGAGGAGCCCTTTCGGACTATCTGCAGAACCCACTTGTCCGAAGTGACGGTGCGCCAGTGGAGGAGGCGATGGTAAATCCTGCCGCCCACTGGCGTGAGGTGGGCCTGAAACACCGGACTAAGAAGGTTTGGAGGCTGTGTCGACCGGGGCAGTGGTGGACTGACCCGCCCGCTGGCCCCGTGACCCACCGCAGGGGGACCCCCGTCCGTGGCTGCGCTGAGACTGCGCGTGGCGGAAAGGCCCAAGGACTGGGCCGTTGCCCGGCAGTCCTTAAAGTGTGCCAAGGGTGCAATGCGCTTTGTCACCAAGGAAGTGCGTGCCATCAAAAGGGCATGCCTAACAAGGTGGTCCTGACATCTCCCGAGAAGCCTTCTGAGCCAGGCTTAACGGCGGAGTGCCACTTTTGTGGAATTTGCCCAGGCGAGGGACTCAGCGGTGTGAAGGCCACAACGGATAGTGAATTATGCCGCATCTCTCCCCTCGGTAATGGCTTGGGAAAGCACCGCCCGAGCCTCCGCCGGACAGTGAGGCAGCACCGACGCCACCGCGTCCCACACAGTGTGGGAACAGCGACCCAAAAGGCAAGCAGCAGTCACCGACCGCAGTCTAACCGGCGGAAGTGGAAGATCTGTTTGTCCAACTGCTCTAGTGGTTTGGAATCCCGATCCGGAGGTGCGGAAGGGAATGCGCTTGGAGAGGCAGAGGCCTGGACACCCAGACTCCCCGGCGTTGGGTGTTGAGTGAGGAAACTGGGGTCGCCGACAAGAGCCCCTGTGTTAGGTTTGGACCAGGCGTGTAAAGAAACGTCTGGAAGTGCGTCGTGAAAGGGGCAGTAGCGGCTCCGCCGAGGAGGCCATTGTGTGCAACACTTCAGAGGCGATTGGTGCTGATAGGCACTGTCGGGAGCTCGAGGTGAAGAGCCCCGGCCGCCCCATGTAACACCACATAAAATATTCCAACCTCTTCCGTAGCCACGGAAGAAGGGGACCAGTTTACCAGAGAAAAATCCAGATTGCCTGGATCCTCCCCAGAGTCATCCCCCTGATTCATCCTCACACTGAGCTGTGAGAGGGTCCTCAGACCCCTCCCAGTCTTTGCCGTCGTTATCCTGACACTGAGCTGTGAGCGGATCCTCAGACCCCTCCCAGTCTTTGCCGTCGTTATCCTGACACTGAGCTGTGAGAGGGTCCTCAGAACCCTCCCAGTCTTTGCCGTCGTCCGTGGGCTGTTTGAGAGGCCGAGAAGGATGAGGAGCCCCGGGAAAGGGATAAAATTGCCCCTCCCGGACTAGGAAGCGGTGGAGAAGAGGCCAATCCAGGCTCGATGTAGCCCGGCCGTGGAGGCAACGGCGCCGTGGCTGGAGCCATCGGCGGCGCCGAGGTGGAAGCCAGTGGCGGCGCCAAGGCCAGAGCCAGCGGCGGCGCCGCGGCCGGAGCCAGCGGCGGCGCCGAGCCCGGAGCCAGCGGCGGCGCAGAGGCCAGAGCCAACGGTGGTGCCGAGCCCGGAGCCAGCGGCGGCGCAGAGGCCAGAGCCAGCGGCGGCGCAGAGGCCAGAGCCAACGGTGGTGCCGAGGCCAAAGCCAACGGCGCTCCAGGGAATCTTGCCGGCGTGGCCGGGGCCAAAGGCGGCGGCATGGGGGCAGAACCACCCAACGGGTTCACAGGGACAAACAAACAGCCCATGGCCGACAGGAAGACCTATATTTCTTCCGGAGTCGCGTGCGGGCCCTGGAAAGGCGGGTAGGCCGCAGGCAACAACGGAGGCTCCATTGGAGCCGCGGGGGAGTGACCACCCGCCCCCTCCACCGCCCAGTGAGGGGTAGACGAAGAGCGATGTCGCTTCTTCGACTTCCTATGGCACCGTGACTTACCTGTCCCCGATGCCGACGAACGATGGTGTCGGTTCCGCGACCGGTCTTCCGACCTCCCACCGGAGCGGGACCTTGATCGGTGCAGAACCGATTGCCGGGCCTCCAACAACTTTCGGGAACGCTCCCGCAAAGCTTTCGGCGCCATGGCCCGACAATCGGGGCACGCCTCGGGGTCATGGGCGTGCCCCAAGCAGAAGAGAGACACGTCGTGCGGGTCCGCCACCGACATGTTCCGACGGCAGGTCCTACAGGACTTAAACCCGGGCATCCCCACTGCACCAGGAGTCGAGTACTCGACAAAACAAGAGAAACAAGTTCTCAGAAACCAAGTTAAAATATTAACTAGGAGTACCGCTCTCTCTCGGATCTGCGCTTGCAGGCGCGGAAAAAGAAAGAACTGACGTCAGCGCGCGTGGGCACGTCTAAGTAGCTCCGACGACGTCATCTCGGCGGCTATGACGCCAGCGACGTACGCGGAGCCCTACGACGACGCCTACCGACGCGCAGGGGTACTGCTGACGAAAAACTTTCCGGATCCAGTCTGACGCCTGGGGATATTCTAAGGTAAGGAATCTATCACTAACGTGTCTCTTTCAGATATATAAGTAATGAAGCTTTCTAGTGCTAATAGATCATTTTAAGGCAAGTTGAAGCTCAGTTTGGCTCATTAAACTAGCAGTTCTAAAAGTGGTCCATAATAACACATTTTATAGTTCTGCTGATGTGGAAGCTCATAGACTCCATCTAAATTTGAGAATGTAGAGAGAGATTAGGGTGAAAAATGTTCTGGTTGGCACAGTATTTATTTTATGCAAATTTTCAGTAGATGTACTAGTTTTGATTGTTTCGGGAACAAGGAGGTGATGGAAGATGGGTTTTATTGGGGATTTTAGGTTTACCTTGGTGTTGCATGCACATAAGGAAAAAATTGTTTAGCAAAATCTGAGATCCTCATTTGCCTAGACTAGAAAAGTCACATCTTGAAAGTTTGAAATGATGTCAGAACCCCTTTCAGAGGGCCCTGGGCGAATTAGGAGCTACTGAGCCCAACCATGGGGGTTGAGGCCTTTTACTCCTGACCTACTAAGTACCCCTTCAGCATCTGCCTCTCAGTAAAAGCGTAGGTCGAGCGGTACAAGGCTTGTTGGGGGTGGGGGGGATGCATAGGCTCACAACTCAAGATACGTTCAATAGTAGCAATAAATAATTGTCCAGTCAAATACTTGCTTCTATGAAAAAAGGAGTATTTATATACAGAGTAAAATATGGCATACACAAATAATACACAGTCCACATGAGGTCAGCACTCTAGGGTTGGATACATAGGTTCCAAAGTCCCACTTCCCCATCTTAATTGGTAGTGGTTAGTCCCCATTCAGAATAGGTGACATTCAGGTTAGACCCCACTAGAAGTTAGTCTCAGGAGTCCAACTCTTCTAAAATCAAATGTTTTCCAGCGTCATGATGCTCCGAGGCACAACAAGTTCCACTGGGATCTTTCGGCTTGTGATGAGTCTTACATGGTCTCGTCACGGTTGCTATTCCGGAATACCCGGGCGTCTTCTATGCTCGGACGTCGTGGATGTCTGCCGCGGCTGCTGGCAGGGAGTAGCCCTCTTGGATTTGCAGGTGCAGCAGCTAGTCATTGGTTGCACTCCCTTTGATGACACATTAAGTTCCTCTGATCTCTCTCACATGTGGGGGAACGATTGTTCAGGTTCCAATGTTTCAGTCGTGGTTTGGGCACTTGTAGGTTCCCACGGCCGTCTTCCCTCTCAGCATTAGCGAAACCCGGTTACGATATTTGCTGTTCACGGGGACCCCCTCCGAAATCTGGGGTTGCCGACTTGCTCTGCATATGGCCTATAATGCACTCTTCACGGCAGCCCCCTCTGGCATACGGAGGTTGTCAACTTTACTCTGCACATGAGGTATGGCCCAACTGGCATGACAGCAATGCACTCACTGCAGCCCCCTCTGGCATACGGAAATTGTCAACCTTACTCCGCATATGGACTACGGCCTGAAGAAATGCGCTCCTCACTGTTGTCCCCTCTGGCATACGGGGTCGCAGACTTTACTCTGCACAATTGCTCCCCTTCTTATAGTCCATTTCAGGACACTAAAACTTGATTTAGTGTCTGAGTCTTTGAACTCTGTGCTGGGGGGTCTGCTTATTTTTCAAGTGCCCACTCTTATGTTCTGCCCTTCCTCCAGAAAGCAGTCTGTCACAGCAGGAGCGACTCCAAATCTGATAGCCCCACAACACCAGCACTGGGAGTGACTAGAATTTCACATCTCGATGTCAGCCACAGTGATATGTGCATGAAAGGGTTATCAATGAGCCCCAGACCAACTCTTCATGATTCTCTTATCAGCCCAATCTCCTTCCTAAGATGTGCCCAGCCGCCTTTCCAGTGACCTCACTCATAATCAAAGAGTACGCTTTGAGGTGTACTATAGATCCTGACTCTTCCTTCCTCCAGGGTGTGTCCCACCAGGCTCTCTGGAATGCAACAATCGACACATCAATCTGGGGAAATCCTCTATCTCCCCAACTCCTCTAGTCAGCCCTGGGTGCCCCAAAATGCAGGGGCACTCAGGGCAAGGGTGAATTTCTGTCACCATGCGAGGGACGTTTCCAACCCAACAAATGAGTAATAAGATAATGATTGCAAGCTGGATTGTAATCGTGAATGAATATTGGGGCATAATTTATCTTTTACAACAGACATACACAAAATGAGGCAAAAATGTCTAACAACAAGGATTTGGCTTGAGCAACCAATTATGACTTGCTACGAATTAAAGGGGTTGTTACCCTGAAAGGAAAGGGCACATATGTAAGTAGTACAAAGTACTTCTGACTGGATGATGTGTTGTATTAAAATTTCAGAAAGCACTGTACTTACTATCAAGAACATCTGTAACCCAAATAATGATGAACCAGCAGCTATGATGAAGATGATGAATAATGCAAAAGAGCCAGATTTCAAACCTCTGGAGAAACTGACTATTCCCAGTATCGGCAACAGGATATATGTATACATTTGGATCCCCAAAAAACAAAGGTACTGTTTAAACTAATCTTGACTGGACTGACATCTGCAACTATTAGCGGCTTCTGTGACTGGGATCAGATCGCAGTGACTGAGAAATTACTGGAAGAATTTTACAAATATGCTAATTTGGAAAAAAAGATGGGCACATAGAAGCTTTAAAAATAGTAGCAGAATATATTTCTGAAAATTTACTGTAGTTTTACCATGCCAGAAATAAATACTACCATCCTATCATCAACTCTAACTGGTAAATCGTTCTATACTTAACTATTTTCTGTATCTTACTCAAACAGCCATTCCCTTCAGTTTATACAGAGCAAATGCACATAACATATGGTTTATTTCTGTTGAATGAAACTCTTTTGAATAACTCTCAAAGACTAATATATCAGGCATCCCAACAGGGAATACAAGACTACTAAATTCTATCTGGTGATGGTGGGCGAAGATACAATTACACGACGTAAGACCCTGTGATATGGTCAAGATCCAATGATTTAAGTGTTGTACAGAGGCCAGACCAATATCAAGCAATTTGCAAACTCTTATAGGAAGGCCATCATGGATAAAAAATATTTAAAAATTAAAAAGGCAATAATAGAGACAGCACAATGAAAAAAAGTGATGTCTCTGACCAAC
This sequence comes from Calotriton arnoldi, assembly GCA_963921515.1. Classification (NCBI taxonomy): domain Eukaryota; kingdom Metazoa; phylum Chordata; class Amphibia; order Caudata; family Salamandridae; genus Calotriton; species Calotriton arnoldi. Next base: position 2,986,996 of record CAWUFW010000902.1, on the reverse strand, counting down.
TGAACTCTTGCACACTCCCTGAAAATGTTCAAGGTTAATTGGACTAAATTTAACCAAAGCCACAGAGAAAAGAAAAGTCAGTGACACAAACTCTGCCCTAATCCTACCACTGCCGAAGTAACAACACAGTAACCTGACCAGTGTTTATGTAACAGGTCTCAACAATATGGCAGCAGATAGATTTTGCAATCCTCCACTGTCGGGAGGCTGTAAAAGAAATGCGCCCGAGAATACGCCACCACCAAATGAGCAGTGCAATGGTGTTACTGTACAAAAGTATTTGTACACTAAAGTTATTAACCTTTATATAGCATCTATAGAGAACAGAGCCATTAATCAATTGTTCCATTTATATCTGTCACTGGACTACCCATTGCTCCATCATGCTGAAATCAGCCATTACCAAATTCATCATCTCCCACCTCAAAACCTGTACAATTTGACTCAACAACCTTAACTCGGTCTTTCTTTCCATAACCCAACAAACTTAACATCTTGCAAAGAAACATAACAGTGTACTTTGAGTCCCAAAAGAAACTATATACCTGAATAAAATAAAGGATGGATCCAACAGGTTTCCAACTCCTTAACATACTAAGGACTTGGAAGCACTTCCACTGTATACATTAATTTCAGTCATGCCCACACAAAGTCACAAGTAAATCTGCCATGCATGTACCATCCTAATTTGATCTATAGTCCCATCTCCCAATATACTCATAAACCAGTTTGGCTCTCTGTTCAAATAGGGCATTGCTCACTTCCTTGAAAAATTATCTCAAAGTCACTCCTACAACTCTACAGGCATCCTGAATTGAACTATAGTTAGACTCTCAAAACTGCACCATTGGTCATAATGTTATCTATGTTTGTGTTTGACTAACTATCTGCTGTCTATGCCCCGCAACACCTTCCAGTTACCTTAAACTTTCAATGCTTGAATAACCAGTCCCTATTATTTCCTTGAAATAAATATTCCAAATGTTTCATAAATTAGGATGAAGACTAAAGCCTCACTTACATTTTTATACATAGTTCACAATGTGCTTTATTTTCCCACAGAAAACCTTGACAGAATGCTTAATAAAAAAAAGAGCCAGATGTACTTTTGTACCTTAAGATTCTCTGAGAAAAATATAAAAGAACCATCAAAGATTTGTTCTCAATTATTTGTAGGAAAGTTTCAACATCAAGAAAGACATCAAGCAAATTTCCTCTAGTCACACAGCACTGATCTATCAACTAACTGACAGAGCACCCCAGTCTTTAACAGAAAACTGACAAGGGGAGTGGCAAAATGTATTCATAAGTCAACAACGGAGAGGGGGAACCAGGAGCCTGTTTAGGTCCAGTGTCCGTGCTCCACAAATTACCGTTAAACCATAGGGGACACTGTTACGAATTGAGGGTGCACAATGTCACCCAATCAACACAAAGAAAGATTGAGAATAGAGTAGATGGTGAGAGGAGGAGGAAAGAGAGAGGCAGAGGTTCATCCCCAGTATCAAGGATCTAATCCCGAAGGGGAGGGCCGAGTCTTGCCTCTTAGTTGCCCTCACACACCCCGAAGGATGTCATGCTTCATCATCGGGCTTTTGCTCCTCGTCGGGCCGGTGCTGCAGTGCCCGACGGGTCCCCCGAAGGGTCACTTTCACGGAGATCTTTTAAGAGAAAAGCCGTTAGGTGAGTGCGGGTGTGTGGGGTGGATCCAGTAGCAAAAGTGGTGAAGTGCGTGCAGTGAAAGGTGTCCAAAAATAAATAAATAAAACCACCTAGGAGTATCCACAGGAACACCCTTTAATAGCATGGTACCCCTGGTAGATAAAAAACCCGAAGGTTGGTGAGTTACTATGAGGCTTAATGTGCCTGAGTAACTATTAAAAGGTCGACATGTTTCACGCCTGGTTTGTTGAAATGATCAATGGCGTTTCTTCAGGACCTAGCTGATGTGATAGTAGTGCACGTAAGAATGGGGTTCCGGAGTGGAGATGGTAACCCGTGTAAGTGAGAGGTGGCTTGGGGGTAACCACAGGGCTATGTTCCCTATCATGTGGTGCAAATCTCAACTCGTAGATCTGCCCAAGCCAAAGGGGTACCTAGAGGGGATGACAGGTAAACAAAGAAAGACAAAAGGATTTTTGTATCAGATGTGCCATGGCAAAAGTGCTCGGTGAACCTTTGCACATTAAACGGAGTAGCGTCTGAAACACCATACCTACACCGATGGACATTAGAACATGGTGGTGCAGACTCACAGTGATTGCGGTTATAACTAGTAACAGTAGTCAGCCCACTCCCCGAAGGTACATGCGGAGATCCCTCAGATGCGCTAGGCCAGGAGGAATGGTCACAGAGTTTGGCTATTACGCTTGAGGTATCCCGCTTGTCCCCCGAGGGTGATCGCCGTCGTTGTTGTCTGCACAAACGGAGAAGTATCTAACGAAAAGCATAGGTGTGACGTATGGTGCGGGACATTCCCGGGAGAATCGAAATTCGGAACCCCACAGACGGTATGCCATGCAACCAGTAGTGGAACATCTATGTATCGTCAAATCCTTATTTGTTATAAATGTGGGTCGGAGCCATACATATTTGAAACATACTCTTCAAACCACAAAGAATAAAGGGAAAGGCAGTTCCCGGCTTACCCTCACATTGGCGGGAGGAGTCTCCCAAGGCTAGTGTCCGCTGGATGCCCGCACCTTATTGGCTATAAACAAGGGAGAGAGTCCAAAGGCGGACCGAATAACAGTAACTATCAACTGCGGTATTGCAGAACAGAATATTAAAGCCTATTGCATAGAGTATATTCAGCACAGTCCTCCACCGTGGTGGTGGTTCCTACTCACGGTTGCGTCGGGTGCCGGCTCATTAGCACCTACCCTCTACCAGCGACTGCCTGTATTGAGTGAGTGTGGCCTCCGTGCAGTATTCATAGTTGTCGGGGTGGTGAACGGAGGTGTTTCCTCCTTCCTGTTGGTGTACGTGTAGCGCGTAGTCATCGTCTGATCTAGATGCGCATGTTCAGAAGGTAGTGTCTGAAGGAGAGCGCGCGCATGCTCTGGAGATGTCTCGCTGATGCGCATGTGCATGTGGTGGTCTGTTGGCGCCCCGGGTTAGAGAATCAGTATTTAATTTGTGCGAAGTACGCTAAATACACAGGAGCGTATGTCTCAAGAGGTAAGAGTGGTATGGATGTCATGGAACATTATCCACTCATGTAGGTGTAGTAATTACATGGGGTGGCACATATGAAAGTTAGACAACTGTCAGTAGCCCTTAGTCTCTCCCAACCCTGAGTAACATTGGTGCAATCCCCATGTATGTACTCGCTAAGGGCCATTATGGTCCTTGCTGTTGGTGAATTGTCACGAGTGTGAAGTAGGGGAAACAGATTTTGGTTTGGAACAATAGAAAGCAAACTCAGGGGTGGGCAGGGCTACTGATGGTAGCAATCAAAGGGGGTATATGTGCCTTGTACTGGTACTCAGATCGCATTTTGTGGAAGGTTACAGTTCCACCCAGGGTATTTCATCGTTTAGCCCTTTGATCTGGGTCTGTAAGCGAAAGACCCAACGTTGTTCTTGGCGTAGAAGGGCTTGCATGCTCCAAGTGGGTCTAGATTCTAGGACTGTCCATGCAATCTGGTCACAGTTGTGGCCTACCTCTAGGTAGTGGTTAGTCAACTTGGTGGCTGTCCTTCCCCGCCGTATGGTACTTTTGTGTTCGCTTATCCGTGTCTTGATGGGGCGTGGGGTCACACCGATATACCTGAGGCCACATGGGCATGTGATGAGGTATATGCAGTTCTTGGTGTTGCAGTTGGAGTGTCCCCGTTGTTCCCAGACGAATTCGTCTAGAGTTAATGTTTTAGTCTGGGTAGTGGTGGAGCAGGCGCTACAGTTACCACATTGATAATGCCCTGAGACTGGTGGTAGGTTCCAGAGCGTGGCGTTCTGTAGGTTCTTTTTCTTGTTCAGTGGGCGTGTGTTGACCAGGGTATCACGTAGGTTAGACGTCCTTTTGAATGCAAAGCGTGGTTGTTCCAGGTTTAGTGAGTCAGTATTTAGGGTCTTCCAGTTCCGTCTAATAATGTTTTTAAGTTTGTTGGATAGGGGTGTAAAGGTGGTGACACACGTGATGATCTTGCTTGGTTCTTTCTCTTTCGTTTCGAGGAGGGCCTGTCTGTTATTATTCCTTGCTCGTTTTCTCGCCTTTTCTACTACCCTTTTCAGGTAGTGTCTGTCCCGAAGGTTTTTCTCAAGGTGGTTGGCCTCGGTGTCAAAGTCCTGGGTAGTGGTACAGTTACGGCGTCTCCGCAGGAACTGGCCATGCGGAAGGTTCTCACGTAAGGCCTTAGGATGATGGCTCTTGAAGTTTAACAGACTGTTGCAATCGGTGGCCTTCCTATGGAGTGTTGTCTTGAGTTCGTCCTCATCAAGGATGATTTTCAGGTCCAGGAATGAGATGGTTGATTCGCTTATTGTACCGGTGAACCGGAGGTGTGGAATGAGTCCATTAATCCATTCTAGATATGAGTTACAGATGGTCCTAGATCCTTTCCACAGTATCAGGATGTCATCTATGTACCTCTTCCATGTAATGAGGTTGTCTTTATACGGGTTGTCGTCAGAGAATATGTTCCTGGCCTCAAAAGATGCCATATACAGGCCCGCCAGGCTCGGCGCCAAAGTGCTGCCCATGCTGGTACCTTGTATCTGATGGAAGATTGATGTTTTGTACATAAAGAAGTTTTGTTTCAAAGCTATGGTGATCAGGTCGCTGATGAAATCCGCAGGGGTGTTGGACTGTAGGTCTGGATCCTGGAGTAGGTGTCCCACGACCTCAATGGTAGCATCCTGGGGGATATTCGTATAGAGTGCTTCCACATCCAGGGTTAGAAGTAGGTCGATAGGTTCGATATTCTCCTCATTAATGACCTCTATTAAGTTGAGCACATCTTGTGTATCCTTGAGGTACGCGGTGGTTGTCTGAACCAAGGGGCGAAGGAAGTGGTCACAAAATTGACTCAGGGGTTCCAGGAGTGAATTGATCCCGGATACTATCGGTCGTCCTGGCGGTGGGATTACCCCTTTATGGATTTTTGTGAGGACGTAGAAGTACGGCATCCTAGGGTTCTCATTCACCAAAAAAGCCGCCTCTTGATGGGAGATCCAGCCCTCTACGCTCGCCTCGTTCACCAAAATGCGAATCTGCTTGGAAAGTTGTTCCGTTGGGTCCTCGTTTAGTTTCCGATAGTATTTGGTATTGTTCAGTTGTTTTTCACATTCAGCCTGATAGTCATTGATGTCCAGGAGAACTGTGGGGCCCCCTTTGTCCGCCGGTTTGATAATGATGGTTTCATCCTCCTTCAGTGAATTCAAAGCCAGACGTATTCTGTTCGGTAGATTGTTGAAGGTTGTTTTTTTTTCCAAACGGTTGGCCTCGTTCAGTACTGCCTTCTCGAATGTTATGATCGCACTGGGGACCATTGCGGTAGTCGGTGTGAACTTAGACGGATGTCTTATTCCTGAATCCTGTTCCGGTGTGGGTCTCCCTAGAAAAAACGCTTGTAATCGTATCTTCCTGAATAGTTGATGGAGTTCCTGGTTCATTCTGAACTTGTCCTCCTTTGGCGTGGGAACGAAGCCTAGTCCTAGTTCCAGGGCTGAGGTCTCGTCTTCGCTCAGTACTTTTTGAGAGGTTGACAATTAGGGTCTTGGGTGTGTCATGCTCCTCGTTTGTCTCTGTTGTTGTTGCCCGGCGTCCTGCCACTGTACTTGCTTCTGCCCTCTTCTTTTTCCTCTGCCTCGCCCCCTGCCTCTGTACTGAAAAGGAGGTGGTGGGTTTTGGAAAAAGGGTTGTGGGTAGCCAGGTTGTGGTCCTTGGAACGCTGGGTACCACATGGGACCCTGTGGCGGATATGGTGTGTGATGGAACCCATACATCGGGGGTGGTATGGGGGGGGGGGGGAAGTAGACCAGGTTTGTTCTGGTTTCTACCCCAACTTCTGTCACTCGAGTTGCTGTAGGCCGATTGCCCCGAGTTGTTTGAAGTCGTCGATCCGTCATCAGAAAGGGCATCCGTGTCTGTGGTCTGGTAATCATCTTTTTTATATGAATAAACCCCCTCTCTGTCGAATTTTTTCACATCCTTCTGGAGTTTGGATATCTTCTGTTGGAGGAGGTAATCACGATGCCCGGTCATCTCGGTGTTAATCTCCGCCAAGCGGGATTTGAATGTTGATATGTTGATACCTGCCTTCAGACCGTCCTCAGCAATCTTAATCTTAATGATCAATGCTTCCGAGAGGCGTTTAGCTGTGCTGATGATCAGAATAAGCCAGTCGTGGGTGCACTTCCACGCGATCTGGCTCCATTCTCTTCTGTACACCGGGTCATCAAGGAAGATGCGTGGCGCAGTACGGATTATAAGTCCATTGGGTGCTGCATTGGCTCTAAGGTATTCAGTCATTATCTGGCCATGTAACGCTACCTTAACTTGGGCTTTTTTAAGGGAGGCCAGTGAGTTCCAATCCCCCTGAAGACTTGTACCTGTCATGTTGCCATCCGTGTCTAGTAATGATGGGGTCTTTAAAATTTCTGAGACAATATCTTCGCCATAGGCGAGGCCTAGATTGTCCCCCACGTTGGAGGTGGTCATGTTCAAATGTGTAGGTGGAAAAGGAAGAGGGAGAAAAAGATTAAGAGGGGATAGAAGGTCCCTCGGCTGGGCCGCCGTGCTAATGCTAAGTCAACAAAGGAGAGTGGGGACCAGGAGCCTGTTTAGGTCCAGTGTCCGTGCTCCACAAATTACTGTTAAACCGTAGGGGACACTGTTCCGAATTGAGGGTGCACAATGTCACCCAATCAACACAAAGAAAGATTGAGAATAGAGTAGATGGTGAGAGGAGGAGGAAAGAGCGAGAGGCAGAGGTTCATCCCCAGTATCAAGGATCCAATCCCGAAGGGGAGGGCCGAGTCTTGCCTCTTAGTTGCCCTCACACACCCCGAAGGATGTCATGCTTCATCATCGGGCTTTTGCTCCTCGTCGGGCCGGCGATGCAATGCCCGACGGGTCCCCCGAAGGGTCACTGTCACGGAGATCTTTTAAGAGAAAAGCCGGTAGGTGAGTGCGGGTGTGTGGGGTGGATCCAGTAGCAAAAGTGGTGAAGTGCGTGCAGTGAAAGGTGTCCAAAAATAAATAAATAAAACCACCTAGGAGTATCCACAGGAAAACCCTTTAATAGCGTGGTACCCCTGGTAGATTAAAAAAACCCGAAGGTTGGTGAGTTACTATGAGGCTTAATGTGCCCGAGTAACTATTAAAAGGTCGACATGTTTCACGCCTGGTTTGTCGAAATGATCAATGGCGTTTCTTCAGGACCTAGCTGATGTGATAGTAGTGCACGTAAGAATGGGGTTCCGGAGTGGAGATGGTAACCCGTATAAGTGAGAGGTGGCTTGGGGGTAACCCCAGGGCTATGTTCCCTATCATGTGGTGCAAATCTCGACTCTTAGATCTGCCCAAGCCAAAGGGGTACACCTAGAGGGGATGACAGGTAACCAAAGAAAGAAAAGGATTTTTGTATCAGACGTGCCATGGCAAAAGTGCTCGGTGAACCTTTGCACATTAAACGGAGTAGCGTCTGAAACACCATACCTACACCGATGAACATTTGAACATGGTGGTGCAGACTCACAGTGATTGCGGTTATAATTAGTAACAGTCGTCAGCCCACTCCCCGAAGGTACATGCGGAGATCCCTCAGATGCGCTAGGCCAGGAGGAAGGGTCACAGAGTTTGGCTATTACGCTTGAGGTATCCCGCTTGTCCCCCGAGGGTGATCACCGTCGTTGTTGTCTGCACAAACGGAGAAGTATCTAACGAAAAGCATAGGTGTGACCTATGGTCCGGGACATTCCCGGGAGAATCGAAATTCGGAACCCCACAGTCGGTATGCCATGCAACCAGAACTGGAACATCTATGTATCGTCAAATCCTTATTTGTTATAAATGTGGGTCGGAGCCATACATATTTGAAACATACTCTTCAAACCACATAAAGAATAAAGGGAAAGGCAGTGCCCGGCTTACCCTCACATTGGCGTAAGGAGTCTCCCAAGGCTAGTGTCCGCTGGATGCCCGCACCTTATTGGCTATAAACAAGGGAGAGAGTCCAAAGGCGGACCGAATAACAGTAACTATCAACTGCGGTATTGCGGAACAGATAATTAAAGCCTATTGCATAGAGTATATTAAGCACAGTCCTCCACCGTGGTGGTGGTTCCTACTCACGGTTGCGTCGGGTGCTGGCTCATTAGCACCTACCTACCTTGAGTGAGTGTGGCCTCCGTGCAGTATTCATAGTTGTCGGGGTGGTGAACAGAGACGTTTCCTCCTTCCTGTTGGTGTACGTGTAGCGCGTAATCATCGTCTGATCTAGATGCGCATGTTCAGAAGGTAGTGTCTGAAGGAGAGCGCACACATGCTCTGGAGATGTCTCGCTCATGCGCATGTGCATGTGGTGGTCTGTTGGCGCTCGGGTTAGAGAATCAGTATTTAATTTGTGCGAAGTACGCTAAATACACAGGAGCGTATGTCTCAAGAGGTAAGAGTGGTATGGATGTCATGGAACATTATCCCCTCATGTAGGTGTAGTAATTACATGGGGTGGCACATATGAAAGTTAGACAACTGTCAGTAGCCCTTAGTCTCTCCCAACCCTGAGTAACATTGGTGCAATCCCCATGTATGTACTCGCTAAGAGCCATTATGGTCCTTGCTGCTGGTGAATTGTCACGAGTGTGAAGTAGGAGAAACAGATTTTGGTTTGGAACAATAGAAAGCAAGCTCAGGGGTGGGCAGGGTTACTGATGGTAGCGGTCAAGGGCGTATATGTGCCTTGTACTGGTACTCAGATCGCATTTTGTGGAAGGTTACAGTTCCACACAGGGTATTTCATCGTTTAGCCCTCTGATCTGGGTCTGTAAGCGAAAGACCCAACGTTGTTCTTGGCGTAGAAGGGCTTGCATGCTCCAAGTGGGTCTAGATTCTAGGACTGTCCATGCAATCTGGTCACAGTTGTGGCCTACCTCTAGGTAGTGGTTAGTCAACTTGGTGGCTGTCCTTCCCCGCCGTATGGTACTTTTGTGTTCGCTTATCCGTGTCTTGATGGGGCGTGAGGTCATACCGATATACCGGAGGCCACATGGGCATGTGATGAGGTATATGCAGTTCTTGGTGTTGCAGTTGGAGTGTCCCCGTTGTTCCCAGACGAATTTGTCTAGAGAGGGTTTATCCATATATAAAAGGTGATTACCAGACCACAGACACGGATGCCCTTTCTGATGACGGATCGACGACTTCAAACGACTTCAAACAACTCGGGGCAATCGGCCTACAGCAACTCGAGTGACAGAAATTGGGGTAGAAACCAGAACAAACCTGGTCTACTTCCTCACCCCCCCCCTATAACACCCCTGATGTATGGGTTCCATCACACACCATATCCGCCACAGGGTCCCATGTGGTACCCAGCGTTCCAAGGACCACAACCAGGTTACCCACAACCTGGCTACCCACAACCCTTTTTCCAAAACCCACCACCTCCTTTTCAGTACAGAGGCAGGGGGCGAGGCAGAGGAAAAAGAAGAGGGCAGAAGCAAGTACAGTGGCAGGACGCCGGGCACCAACAACAGAGACAAACGAGGAGCATGACACACCCAAGACCCTAATTGTCAACCTCTCGAAAAAAGTACTGAGCGAAGACGAGACCTTAGCCCTGGAACAAGGACTAGGCTTCATTCCCACGCCAAAGGAGGACAAGTTCAGAATGAACCAGGAACTCCATCAACTATTCAGGAAGATACGATAACAAGCGTTTTTTCTAGGGAGACCCACACCGGAACAACAGGATTCAGGACTAAGACATCCGTCTAAGTTCACACCGACTACCGCAATGGTCCCCAGTGCGATCATAACATTCGAGAAGGCAGTACTGAAGGAGGCCAACCGTTTGGAACAGGGCACAACCTTCAACAATCTACCGAACAGAATACGTCTGGCTTTGAATTCACTGAAGGAGGATGAAACCATCATTATCAAACCGGCGGACAAAGGGGGCCCCACGGTTCTCCTGGACATCAATGACTATCAGGCTGAATGTGAAAAACAACTGAATACCAAATACTATCGGAAACTAAACGAGGACCCAACGGAACAACTTTCCAAGCAGATTCGCATTTTGGTGAACGAGGCGAGCGTAGAGGGCTGGATCTCCCCTCAAGAGGCGGCTTTTTTGGTGAATGAGAACCCTAGGATGCCGTACTTCTACGTCCTCCCAAAAATCCATAAAGGGGTATTCCCACCGCCAGGACGACCGATAGTATCCGGGATCAATTCAATCCTGGAACCCCCGAGTCAATTTTGTGACCACTTCCTTCGCCCCTTGGTCCAGACAACCACCGCGTACCTCAAGGATACACGAGATGTGCTCAACTTAATAGAGGTCATCAATGAGGAGAATATCGAACCTATCGACCTACTTCTAACCCTGGATGTGGAAGCACTCTATACGAATATCCCCCAGGATGCTACTATTGAGGTCGTGGGACACCTACTCCAGGAATCAGACCTACAGACCAACACCCCGGCGGATTTCATCAGCGACCTGATCACCATAGCTTTGAAACAAAACTTCTTTATGTACAAAACATCAATCTTCCATCAGATACAAGGTACCAGCATGGGCAGCACTTTTGCGCCGAGCCTGGCGGGCCTGTATATGGCATCTTTTGAGGCCAGGAACATATTCTCTGACGACAACCCGTATAAAGACAACCTCATTACATGGAAGAGGTACATAGATGACATCCTGATACTGTGGAAAGGATCTAGGACCATCTGTAACTCATTTCTAGAATGGATTAATGGACTCAATCCACACCTCCGGTTCACCGGTACAATAAGCGAATCAACCATCCCATTCCTGGACCTGAAAATCATCCTTGATGAGGACGAACTCAAGACAACACTCCATAGGAAGGCCACCGATTGCAACAGTCTGTTAAACTTCAAGAGCCATCATCCTAAGGCCTTACGTGAGAACCTTCCTCATGGCCAGTTCCTGCGGAGACGACGTAACTGTACCACTACCCAGGACTTTGACACCGAGGCCAACCACCTTGAGAAAAACCTTCGGGACAGACACTACCTGAAAAGGGTAGTAGAAAAGGCGAGAAAACGAGCAAGGAATAATAACAGACAGGCCCTCCTCGAAACGAAAGAGAAAGAACCAAGCAAGATCATCACGTGCGTCACCACCTTTACACCCCTATCCAACAAACTTAAAAACATTTTTAGACGGAACTGGAAGACCCTAAATACTGACTCACTAAACCTGGAACAACCACGCTTTGCATTCAAAAGGACGTCTAACCTACGTGATACCCTGGTCAACACACGCCCACTGAACAAGAAAAAGAACCTACAGAACGCCACGCTCTGGAACCTACCACCAGTCTCAGGGCATTATCAATGTGGTAACTGTAGCGCCTGCTCCACCACTACCCAGACTAAAACATTAACTCTAGACGAATTCGTCTGGGAACAACGGTGACACTCCAACTGCAACACCAAGAACTGCATATACCTCATCACATGCCCATGTGGCCTCAGGTATATCGGTATGACCTCACGCCCCATCAAGACACGGATAAGCGAACACAAAAGTACCATACGGCGGGGAAGGACAGCCACCAAGTTGACTAACCACTACCTAGAGGTAGGCCACAACTGTGACCAGATTGCATGGACAGTCCTAGAATCTAGACCCACTTGGAGCATGCAAGCCCTTCTACGCCAAGAACAACGTTGGGTCTTTCGCTTACAGACCCAGATCAAAGGGCTAAACGATGAAATACCCTGGGTGGAACTGTAACCTTCCACAAAATGCGATCTGAGTACCAGTACAAGGCACATATACGCCCTTGACCGCTACCATCAGTAGCCCTGCCCACCCCTGAGCTTGCTTTCTATTGTTCCAAACCAAAATCTGTTTCCCCTACTTCACACTCGTGACAATTCACCAGCAGCAAGGACCATAATGGCCCTTAGCGAGTACACACATGGGGATTGCACCAATGTTACTCAGGGTTGGGAGAGACTAAGGGCTACTGACAGTTGTCTAACTTTCATATGTGCCACCCCATGTAATTACTACACCTACATGAGGGGATAATGTTCCATGACATCCATACCACTCTTACCTCTTGAGACATACGCTCCTGTGTATTTAGCGTACTTCGCACAAATTAAATACTGATTCTCTAACCCGGGGCACCAACAGACCACCAAATGCACATGCGCATCAGCGAGACATCTCCAGAGCATGCGCGCGCTGCGCTCTCCTTCAGACACTACCTTCTGAACATGCGCATCTAGATCAGACAATGACTATGCGCTACACGTACACCAACAGGAAGGAGGAAACGCCACCGTTCACCACCCCGACAACTATGAATACTGCACGGAGGCCACACTCACTCAATACAGGCAGTCGAGGGTAGGTGCTAATGAGCCGGCACCCGACGCAACCGTGAGTAGGAACCACCACGGTGGAGGACTGTGCTTAATATACTCTATGCAATAGGCTTTAATAATCTGTTCCGCAATACCGCAGTTGATAGTTACTGTTATTCGGTCCGCCTTTGGACTCTCTCCCTTGTTTATAGCCAATAAGGTGCGGGCATCCAGCAGACACTAGCCTGGGGAGACTCCTCCCGCCAATGTGAGGGTAAGCCGGGCACTGCCTTTCCCTTTATTCTTTATGTGGTTTGAAGAGTATGTTTCAAATATGTATGGCTCCGACCCACATTTATAACAAATAAGGATTTGACGATACATAGATGTTCCAGTACTGGTTGCATGGCATACAGACTGTGGGGTTCCGAATTTCGATTCTCCCGGGAATGTCCCGCACCATACGTCACACCTATGCTTTTCGTTAGATACTTCTCCGTTTGTGCAGACAACAACGACGGCGATCACCCTCGGGGGACAAGCGGGATACCTCAAGCGTAATAGCCAAACTCTGTGACCATTCCTCCTGGCCTAGCGCATCTGAGGGATCTCCGCATGTACCTTCGGGGAGTGGGCTGACGACTGTTACTAGTTATAACCGCAATCACTGTGAGTCTGCACCACCATGTTCAAATGTCCATCGGTGTAGGTATGGTGTTTCAGACGCTACTCCGTTTAATGTGCAAAGGGTCACCGAGCACTTTTGCCGTGGCATGTCTGATACAAAAATCCTTTTGTCTTTCTTTGTTTACCTGTCATCCCCTCTAGGTACCCCTTTGGCTTGGGCAGATCTACGAGTCGAGATTTGCACCACATGATAGGGAACATAGCCCTGTGGTTACCCCCAAGCCACCTCTCACTTAGACGGGTTACCATCTCCACTCCGGAACCCCATTCTTACGTGCACTACTATCACATCAGCTAGGTCCTGAAGAAACGCCATTGATCATTTCGACAAACCAGGCGTGAAACATGTTGACCTTTTAATAGTTACTCGGGCACATTAAGCCTCATAGTAACTCACCAACCTTCGGGTTTTTTTAATCTACCAGGGGTACCACGCTATTAAAGGGTCTTCCTGTGGATACTCCTATGTGGTTTTATTTATTTATTTTTGGACACCTTTCACTGCACGCACTTCACCACTTTTGCTACTGGATCCACCCCACACACCCGCACTCACCTAACAGCTTTTCTCTTAAAAGATCTCTGTGAAAGTGACCCTTCGGGGGACCCATCGGGCATTGCAGCGCCGGCCCGACGAGGAGCAAAAGCCCGATGATGAAGCATGACATCCTTCGGGGTGTGTGAGGGCAACTAAGAGGCAAGACTCAGCCCTCCCCTTCGGGTTTGGATCCTTGATACTGGGGATGAACCTCTGCCTCTCTCTCATTCCTCCTCCTCTCACAATCTACTCTATTCTCAATCTTTCTTTGTGTTGATTGGGTGACATTGTGCACCCTCAATTCGACAATGTATTCATACACACCATAGCAAGGTTTTCAACTACCAGGTCAGGCAGTCTGAAGAGCTTTCTTAAAGTTATCCCCATACGCCACTGGATTGTGTAGGCTAATTTCAAAACTAACTTTGAAACTGCAGTACTGGTTTTAGGATGGAAGGAGTTAGCAACTCAAAAAACGCAATACAGCCGTAAGCACACATTTGTTGGCCGCATGAGCCTAACCACATAAAGATACAAAAAATGGATAAAGGGAAACAGACGACAAATGGCTAGAACTTTTTAATAACAGCCAAAGGGGTAACTGATGTTACCTGGAAAGAAACAGTGAAAATCTCACAAAATGACTGAGATGACAATATGGTCCACTTTAACAGACGTGGGAAACAGGTCAATTCAGAAGTACATATTGTCAGATATGCTGTGGGGCTTTCCATGGTGATCAATCACCTTCAGTTTAAAAACTTTTGTGGAGTATCAAGGAGTATCAAGTATCAAAGAAACAATTAATCTATTCCCAGTTATAAACCATTGCAGTAGCCCCCTCTTAGCAATGTCAAGGTGTCTGCATGATGCTGCAATAAATGTTAATCACCAATAATTTCGGATATACCTTAGTTGCTCTAAATGTCAATAACAATATCCCATTCGTCAAGAAGGAAAAACACAAGGCATATCAAGTGAAAGGCTGGAAGGAAGCACAACTCCTTGTACTGGGGCAAAAGGTAAGGGGCTGAGGGGGCACACTTTAGTCAAGTGAGAAAATCACAGCTTATGCATTAAATGCTGTAAGGAAATGCCTCTTTTTGCAAGATCACCCCCATTTTTTTTTAAACTGATGCTGTTGGTTTTTGGTCTCTGTAGACTAGGACCCTGTTTACCTTCCCCAGTGTCTGTGCTCCGATTCCTAAAAACATGTTGAATTGGTGACAAATCCTAATTGGCACATTTACCTTACCTACAAGTCCCTAGTGTATGATACCCTCGGACTGCAAGCTAAATGTCATTAGTGGACTGCAGCAATGTAGTGCCAACACTTAAGTGATAACCAAGCTATACCTAACTGATGAGTCCTAACTAGGGCAAAAACGGTCTAAGGTTGCTTTTGTTACGGTTCAGGGAGGACCTACCCTGGCAGTTCTGGTTCGACTGTTCAAATTGGAGCAGGGTCAAGACCAATGTTCCCTCTAATTTCTTTCCTCTGTGTGCGGCAGTGTAAGGTCTCTGTGCACTGCAGCCAAGGCTGTGTGCGCCAGGAACCAGACCATGCGTGTGGATGCAGAGATAAATATTAAGGGCAGATTGTGTGAGTATTCATGTTAATCGCAGTGCCAGTCATGTGCTGCAATTAACATGAATACTTTCTCAGAGGCACACAATGTGCCCCGCACGGGGACAGCCTTAGAGCTGGTGGCGGCCTGTGCGACAATATTTGTTGGCGCCCAATGTCCACCTCTGCCAGTGATTCCCTCACTATTACCCTTCAACAGTGCCCCTCAAGTCTCCATTACCACACTCTCTGAGATGCATTTAATTCGTTTCATACCAGTGTAGGGCGTACTTTACATTGCACACACATTAAACAGACATTCAATCGTAGGTATGAAATCAGTGTATAAGAAATGTTACATATGACAGAGGACTGCAAGGTGTAGGAGTGACATGTCATTCATTATGGTAGGCAGCATAGTTTAAGAGTGCTTTGTCTGGAGAAGCAGAAACTCTGAATTTAAAATGTAACACCATGGCTGGGGTTTCTCTTTAATAAGAATTGCTTTGTACCGAAATGAACCCTTTTTGCAACATTAGGATAATGAATGGCTGGGGAAAAATCATAACCCTATAACTATACCTTGCAGTATGCATGAAGTTAGGCTGGTGGCTAACAACATAACTCCTAGTGTTGATGGCTTTCCAGCTGGGTTTTACTCAACATTTAGCTTATCTTTCCATTTTGGCCAAAGCACACTGTGGCATTTTACATGGAGGAAACAAATCTCAGTCTATGTTACTGGCAATAATTTCTGTAATTCCAAAAGAGACTAAGCACATTTTGGACCCTCTGAACATGAGGCCAGTTTTACTCTTAAATTATGATATAGAGATACATGGCACATCATACTGTGAGGCTGGAAACAATGAAATCCAAAGGATCCACCCCTTGAAGACATATTTCTTTAAAGGGAGACATTTTGTTTTAAATGTTAGAGCTCTTTTGATCTGTTAAACATGAATAAATTAAGTGCTATCTTTGACAAAGTTTTCTGATTACAGTTTAGCATCATCACTGTTTAGGTGCCTTAAAAACACCGGAGTGCATGTTGCAAGTACAGGGCCTAGGATGGAGGCTAACAGGCTAACACGAGCAGGTATAACAGTGCAGATCGAGCAAGAAGAAACAATCATTTGGTGATATTTTTCAAGCAACATCAAGTAGGAGTTGTTTTCAAGCACAGAACAGAGGCTTCATTCAAGGAAGGGTGTAGAACAGTTTGCCTTTTCAATAACTCCCCAATCCAGAGCCATGCGATATCCCACCAGCAGCCAGAGGCTCGGGCAGTGGCAAATAGAGCCAGGACTGACTTTAGCGCTAGTGGCGCCCGGTGCGACAATGTTTGTTGGCATCCCTCCAACGACCACCTTCGCCACTGATTCTGTCACTACCACCCTTTAACAGTGCCCCTCACGTCTCCATAACCACTCACTAAAATGCATTTAATTAGGTTTATAGCGCCGCTCAAACCAGTGTAGGGTGTCAGAGCACTTTACATCACACACACATTACAAAGAGACAATCAATCACAAGTGTGTAAATCAGTGTACAGTAAATGTTGCATAAGACTAAGGACTACAAGGTGTAGGAGTCACATGTCATCCATACTGGTAGACAGTATAGTTTAAGAGTGCTTGGTCTGGAGAAGCACAAACTCAGAATTTTAAACATAACACCATAGTTGGTGGTTACATTTAATAAGATTTTTTATTTTATTTTTTAGAGAAATGAACCTATTTTGCAAGGTTAGAATAATGTAAGGCTGGGGGTAAAAGCATAACGCTATAATAATAATATACCTTGCGGTTTTGCATGCAGCCCTGGATGTCAGTTATTAGCTCACTCTTCTATATTAGGATTTTAACTTGTACACTGCAAGGAACAAAAGGATCTCTCTGACAAAAGCACTGACCTCTTTACTTATATGCACTGTGTGATCTGCACGGTACACATACTTTGCATCAGGCATATTAACCCACTGTGCTACTTTTGGTTGAGTCAAAACTTCCACTAAACAAAACTCTGATCTCACTCCAGGAAGAACATAATCACTGGAGTTATCCAGACATATTTATTGTTGTATGAAAATTGCTGGATGCAGTAGCAGGTGTTTTTAAAACTATAACAAACTTGCAAACACGGCGCCCTCAGAAGGCAGCTCTAGAGCCGGCCCTGAAGAGAGCAGGCCAGACCCACACAGGGATCCAGTACCAAGACAGCAGCAGGAGTAGCTCTGGCAATGGGCCCCGACCCAGAGCTCATCGCAGGTCCGGAAAGGGGCACTGGTGGGCCGGTGTTTCTTGGAGCTGCAGCAGCAGTGATTCTGAAAGCACACGTGTGCTTGTAGACTTGCTGCATTTCTTTTGGTAATAGGGTGGGCCAGATTGTGTGCTGCGCTCTATTAAAAAAAAGAAATGCAGCAAGTCTACAAGCACACCTGTGCTTTCAGAATCCCCTGAAAGTACACGTCGTACTTTTAAACTTGCTGCCTTTCATTTGTTAAAGGGCGCAGCTGATGGACAGCTTGTATGCCTTTGTTAAAGTAATCATGTTAATTGCAGCGCATGATGGGCGCTGCGATTAACATTAACACTTTCACAAAGGCATACAATCTGTCCCGCAGCCTCGTCTTTTTAACAAACGAAATGCAGCAAGTGCAGGGAGGCACTTGCTGCTGAACTCACCTATGTGCGCTTCAAACAGCACACTGCGCGCTCGAGGTGAGATAGGTGCGCACGCGCACACCTTACTGGAAACAGTGGTCAAGACTGATTTGCATATTTCTGGGTCCAAACTGAGGTGGTATGGTGTGCAAAAAACAATGGACTGGGATGCAGCCCAGAGTGATTACTAGTAGCTGAGATTAATTCAAGCATTCTATCCATCACTTTTTGTACACTATTAGAAAGTTGCATTTTCCTGCCTAAAACCTCTAGTCGCCTTTTCAGAGTTAATCCACAACGGTCACCTGGCAGCCTGCGGCCCGGCCCCCCTACAAAGGAGCATGAATGGCTCTCAGGAAAGGGAACAAAATGGGCTTGGCTGGGAGGAGTTGTGACTGCCTCCTTACAGGATGGCCTGGGGGGTGTGCCTACCACAGGCACAAGTTTCCAAGGGACATCCCTTGTCACGGGCCGATGTAACTCACACCTCAGCCTTCCCCTGCCATATGCCAAGTAGCCAGAGTGGCAGCAATCCCAGTTTGGGAGGTGGGGGTTGAGGGGGTCAGGGGACCTGTTCTAGAACTAGTTTGCAGGGGGAGTTTCTCATTTCCCTAGGACACATCACACTTCAGGGGTGTGCCTAGAGTTCTGCACAGGTCAAGAAAAGTTCTGTCATATTGGT
The DNA here is from genome assembly GCA_963921515.1 of Calotriton arnoldi. NCBI lineage: Eukaryota > Metazoa > Chordata > Amphibia > Caudata > Salamandridae > Calotriton > Calotriton arnoldi. The sequence continues at coordinate 2,968,334 of CAWUFW010000902.1, read as the reverse complement.
TTTAAGAAGAGAGGGGCAATGGGGAGAGGATGTGGCCTAACTGCTAGGGCAGTCGACCTCAAATCTGGGGAACCGGATTAGAGACTCCGCAATCACGCTCAACATCCTGTGATTCTGGGCAAATCACCTAGGGCCAGATGAACGACGGAATTTTGAAAGCGCAACTGGGGTTTAGACCCGTTTGCGCATGCAAAAAACCTGTGGGCCATGTACTAACCCTATTTTGTGAGTCGCAAATAATTAGCGACTCGCAAAATAGTGTTTAGCGACTCGCTATTAGGAAGGGTGTTCCCTTCCTAATAGCGACCCCACAAGCCATGTAAGAATGTTTTGCAACCTCCATTGCGGTCGCAAAACACTCGCAGTTTACCACCCTCTTTAAGTGGGTGGTAAAGTACTCTCACTCAAACGGGAAGGGGTCCCCAGGGGATCCCTTCCCCTTTGGGGATGCATGCGCAAACATTTTTTAAGAGCAGGCAGTGGTCCTTTAAGGAAAACGAGCTGCATTAAAAAAAAAATGTAAAAAAAAAAAAACAGCTTTATTTAAAATTAGTCCCAGACATGGAGGTCTGCTGACCCCAGCAGGCCACCATCCCTGGGAGTGCCCGCCATTCCAAATGGGGTCGCAAATTGCGACAGCCTCATTAATATTCATGAGGCATGCAATATGCGACCCCACTGGGAATCGCTAACAGTGTCTCAGACACTGTTGAACATTGGAAATTGCAACTCGCAAATTACGACTCGCAATTTGTTGCAATTTGCGAGTCGCAATTTCCAATGGTCTTACATCTGGCCCCTAATCTCCTCGTGCCTAACAAAAATGAATGTGTAACGCCACTGGTGCTCATGTAAAGTGCTCTGATACCCGATATCTTCGGGTCAAGTTCGCGCTATATAATCTCCCAAAAAAACTAAAATGTGAAATAGTTTACAGTAAAACACATAGGAAGTGCTGCACAAGTGGGGAAGGGCACTCCTTTGAACATTTACCCCGTTGGTTAGGGAGAGGCTAGGAGTTTCCCCCACCCAGAAACGGGCACTGGGCATATAAATGGCACCCTCAGTACCCTCTTCAGAACACCTCTGGACCTGTGGAAGACAGAAAAAGGAATAAATCTGCTGTTAAACCTGTGGTGATAAACCCAAGGGCTGGACCTACTTCCCACTTGTACCCAGGAATGAAAAGTGGGCTCCAAGGGCTAGTTGGCTAGTCTCCTGTTCAGCTCTAGGAACACAAACGCTGCAAGAAGACCAGGACTCTGCTAAGTCCAGCTGATCAACTGGGTTGCCCCGAACACTGCTTGTTGGTTTTGGGAGATTGAGTCCTAACCTCCAAGTAATGCCCTAAAGGTCCTGGACCCTTGGCTGGTGGTAGAATGTACTCTTTCCCCCATCAAAAACTGACTGCAAGACAGGACACTTTAAAAAAACCTTTTCAAACCTTTTCTGCAAAAAGAACCAGAAGCTACCAATGGACTGCTGTCGAACTGCTGGCCGGACTCAATGTGCTGGTTTGTCCCACTGAAAGGATCCTAACTAAGTCTGAACGTAGAGGTTTTTACTGGGACAAACACAGAAAAGCAATCAGACGACGACACCTTCATGGGCCCTATGTAGAATTCGCCTGCTTTGAGAATTCCTGCCTTCAGGATAGAGAGCCTCGACCTTCCCACCCGAACAGAGGCTCCCACCAAGGTCCTGCACCGTCAACAAGTCCTTCATCCGATCCAGCTGGCACCCCAACCCATCGACGACCTAGATTTTTCTCAGCAAAAAAAACAACTAAGACCAAGGTAAACTTTCCACCGAGACAAACCTGTCCCTGTATTGAAGCAGCGCTCCATTTCAGCCGGCCTCAAATTTTGACTTTGACCCAGTCTAGCACAACCAGATATCTGCAGTTGCCGCTTTCAGCTTTCTGGCACTAGAAACACCTAAACCTTTGAAAAATCATATCTTCGGCTCCCTACATCAAATTTTTGCTGCTTTGGTGTTTTACTTATTAATTAACATTTTCTCTCTGTTTATAAATTGGAGTGGGATTTTTATTGTGTTTTCTACTTTTTAACTGATTTGGTACTGATAAATGCTTTACACATTTCTCCTAAGTTAAGACTGCCTGCTCTGAGCTACAGGTACCAAGGGTTGAACTTGGGCTTAAATTATATAGACCTAAGCAGACCTAGTAAGGATTAGTGCAATTATTACTTAGAGAGGACTACCATCCACTTCAATTAATAATCCACTTTCTCAAAAACACCCACTATAGTCCATCGCAAACATCCTCAAACCTCACTACATTGCATTAAAAGCATAAACCAGGACTTGAGCAGTAGTCATTACCAGATTTCACCATCATTCCTCACTGCTGATTCAATCGGAATATTGGAACTACGGTCCAAAGAACATAGGTAAGTAATCACTTGACTAATTGCGGTTCCAAGCAAAAGGATTTAAAAATCACACTACTACCCTTCCCAACTGGGACCTACTATATCGAGGCACTTGATTAGCCTCCTCCCAGCCGCACAGATGTAAACGGAAAACTGCCACACGGTGATAGATTCCGGCTGCCAAACCTCTGCACAGGAAGAACCCTGGTGTGCCCCAAGTTAAGTCATCAAGGGTGCACTTCTACAACTAAATCCATGCCCATGATACATGGAGTGATATACACAAGTGCTTCTACCCTTAAAGATACTAGGTGCTCACACACCTGTCCTGATGATGATCTCAACTGAATGAGATTGAAATGCTGTTGACCTTATACCTAACACCTTGTTTTATTATAAAAAATTATCAATAGGAGTTCAGTGCCATGTTGTTTTAGAGAGTTGCATGTTTTAAACCCTTCTTCACTCACTAGAGCACCTTTTTCTTCACTCCTCATTTGTGAGCACTGGATAGTAATAATTACACAAAAAGATATATTTAATAAAATGAGTTGGTATTTTGCAATTAATAAATTACTTGCATATATTCATTTTTGAGGTTGTCCTGCTTTAGACTTGCCTTTAGACTTGCCTTGCTTCCTAGAGAGTGCATAGTTTTGAGTCCCAAATTAAACTGTATAAGACCTAATGTATAAATTCTTCCTTTCTCCAAAAGAAACCCATACAGGACCAATTGGCCCCATTGAACCACTGTTCGCTCAATATTATCGAACACTGCAGGTTCTTAAATTGTAGGGTTCCCTTGTTTTGGAAACATGAAGACTATGATGACTTGGGCACAGTTGGTCATGATCATCTTCAGAACTCCAGGCAGGAGAGGTATTGAAAAGGAAGGCATACATGAGTCCAGAGTTCCACTGTACGTGGAATGTGTTTCGGAGAGATGCCTAGTCGCACAATTGCTGACATTACGTGTTTTCAGCTGTGGCATAAAGATAAGAGTCAGGGCTCTCCCTATTCGCAGAAAAGCATCTGTGCAGTCTCAGGATGTACCTGCTATTCGTGATCCCCAAGGTGTTAAGAACTTAGTTCGTCCACTCTGGCATTCAGGGAACCCGCCAGGTGGAGAGTCACCAGAAGGATTCTCTGGTGGTCTAGCCACGCCCAAAGACGCAGAGCCTCCTGGCACAGGTCCAACGAGCCTGCCCTGCTTGTTGCAGCACCACATGACGGTGGTGTTGTCCGTTGGCACCAGGTTAACTTTAATGGAGGGAAGGAAGACTTTCAAAGTCAAGCTGGTGGCTCCCTGCTCCAGAAGGCTGATTTGGAGCCAGTCCTCCATATCAGTCTCCAGTCACCACTGTGAGCTCTAGGTGGGCTAAGGAAAGGGGTCTGCCACTGACCAAACAGTACCGCAGTCACAAATGCAGATTTTTGCAGTCCCCTCCTAAATTTGAAAAGATCCCCCTGTAGAGCAAGCATACCCCGTCTGATGTGCTTAACCAACAGGATGCAAAAGGCCATCAGTCCCAGCTGGCTAGGAGTCCTCCTTACTGAGATCCAGAGAAGAGGTTGAAACATCGGGATCATAGCCTCAATGACCTGAACTCACCGCCCTGGGGGATAGGTGCGAAACTACACCATGTCCAAAATGCCTAAGATGAAGGAGAGCATCTAGGAAGAAGTCAGGTGTGACTTCGGCACATTGATGGTGAACCCTAACTATGTTACGAGGTTTGTGGTAGTCTGGAGATGAATGATGACTGCCAGGGACGAGTCCGCCTTCAACAGCCAGTGATTTAGGTAGGGGAAGACAGACCCCTGACCTCCGAGGATGTGCTGTGACCACCCCCATAGCTTTCGTAAACCCCAATAAGGCGCTGGTGAGGCCAAAGTGGAGCACATTTAACCAAAAATTCTTATGGCCTACAGCGAACCGCACACAGGTAGTTCTCCATCAGTTATTCTGGGGAAGGTGCAAGGTGCAGTGTGTTTTTGAGGAATGGTAAGAAGTAATCCTGTGGCAAATTTTGTAAGACCCACTTGTCCGAAGTTACCGCCTGCTGCGCTGGCAGAAAATTTCAGATCCTGCCTGACCGGGTAGCTGTGTGCGGACAAGGGCACACCTAAGAGGTTTGCGGATTGTGGCAGCAGCGGAGTGGAGGGGACTCGGCTGCAAGCTGCACTTGTTGTCTATGTGTTCAGTGGGTGCCGTGGCCACAAAAAGATCGGGGGGCATTGCTGCACTGGTTGCATTTGAAGGCAATACGGAAAGCCTCAACCATGGCCCCAGAGGGAGGGAAACGGATGGTGAGGCTTTCACTGGGAAGCATAAAGACCCAGGGAGCATGCCATGGCCTGCTCTCTTTAAAGCGTTCCAGGGCTGAATCCACTTTGTCCCCAAAAATATGCGATCTGCCAAATGGCATGTCCATAAGCCTCACTTGAACATCCCTGAAAACCCAGTGAAACACATCCAGGTATGCCTGCGAAGAGCCACAAGATATCTATAGCTCTGCTGAGCAAATGCATAGTGTCCAGTTAATAACCGATTGTAAATCTGGCCAAATTATGATTGTTCTGCATGGTTTGAAATAGGTGGCCTCCTCTGGAACCGTGGGGAGCACCTGAGCCACTGAACACCACAAGGTATGAGAAGAGAGGCCTACAAGGCAGCTGGCACTGTCAGAGCGGAGAGCTAAACCTGCTGAGAAGACCTGTTTCTCCAAACCAAAGGCATCTATTATTTTGGATTCAGTGCAAGGGTGAGTAGCTGGGAAAAAAGTTGGGTGAAATCTGCTGGCGAAGCCTGTACCACAAGGCTCTTGGGAATAGGGTGCAGGGTAAGGAAGGCTGAATCACCCATCGCAGGGCAAAGGCGTCTGGCAACCTTCAGATTTACAGGGGGGCCTGAACACGGCTTTGCCCAGCTCCCTCTGAAAGGGTGTATACAAGTGCCTCATTAAAAGGAAAAAGGGGCTCAGAACTGCTTGGGCCAGGTTGAAGAACCACAGTCAAAACACTAGTCTTGACTTTATGGTTGGAAGGAGCAGATCCAGAAGTTCTGCCGTCCTCTGCAGAGCCATTGCAAAGGAGGAGTTTTCTTCTATGGCCACGCCTGGTTTCAACATCAGTCCAGTATCTGGGGAGTTATCCAGACCAGTGGTGTCCTGGAGGTCCTCATACCAAGAATAATCCTGACAGTGCTGGGAAACCTGTACCTAGCATCATAGACACCATTGTCCTAGTCGGTACTAATCATTTTGTGGGGGACATAAGCCCTTCCAGGAGGCAAGTGCATCATGTCCGAGTTGGCAGGGTGGTTAAGCAGCTGTGGTGCAGTTTAAACAGCGCGCGACCTCTATTTAGGGTAGAGCAATGTAGTCTCAATATCAGACAACACTATGGGTTGGTCAGCTGTTGTCATCCTGAGTTTATGGTGCCAGCGGGTTGTGGCACCCGAGAGGGAATAGGTCCACAGGTCGGACCAGAACCCAGTAGAAAACCAGAGGGCTCAGCTGGTGGTGAGGGTGAAACCACCTGCACAAGTCCAGTTGGGAGGCCTTGCGGCTCCGTGGGGTATGCACATCAGAGGGATCCGGCAACATGCTAAAAAGCCACAGTATGGCTTCACGGAAGTCATCAATGTGCTGCGGTGTCGCCGTCAGAAAGCAATTTAAGGTTACAGAAGGACAAGGGTCTGACTTGACTTAGATGTGAAACAACTTCAGGAGCAAGACCTGGAGCCACGTTGTCACCTTTGCGTCCTTTCAGGAGTACAAGCATGGAGGGATTTTGGCTCAGTCCTGCTTGGCCTTCTTGTGTTTTTTCTTGGACTTAATAGAGGATTTGGACCTCGAAGACAATTTGCTCCGAGCTGGCCTCAGAAGTGGGATTTGAACCTGGTTTTGAACCTCAATCAGTCACAATGTGGAGATTTGTGGTGTTTTGACACAAACAACTTTGTTTCCCAATCCCAGATGACCTTGGGGTGCATCAAGGTGCAGTCATTGCAAGCCTTGGAGTTGTAGCCAGTCACAGATATTTGTTTCCAACATTCCCCACACAGCTTGAAACCAGTAGATTTGTGAGGGGACATAGTCACTTGCACACTGTAGAATTGTTTTTGAAAAATCAAAAAAACCGTCTCGCAGAGACAAGAGGTAGCTCTGGATTGGTGTCTATTGGTACAGACAAAAAGGTACTGAAGTCAGCGTGTATGGTTGGTGCATATATAGGCCTGTGCTTAAGATTTACCAGATCCGGGCTGACTACTTGGTAATACTCAAATGGTGAGAAATCTGCGGTTCGAAGTCTCTATCAGAACGACAACCTTTTCTATACTATGACCAAATGTACCATCAATTAAAAGGCACAGCAATGGGCTCAAGATCTGCACCCTAAAATGTGACTCTTCAGGGGATGGTACAAAAAAACAAATACTTGGAACAATGGCCTCCATAATGCTTAAGATAAAAAAATTCTGAAGGTGGTACATTGATAACATTCTATTAATTTGGAGTGGTACAGTTACAGGAGGAATTTCATGCTATCCTGAATTACGGCAATTTTAATATAAAACGGACATTGGAACACAGTGAAACCAGAATGATGTTCCTTGATATAGAATTCATTGTCCGTAATGAAAAACTACAAAGCAGAGGTTTAAGAAAGACAACTGCATACCACCTCCTACCACCCACGACATCAAGTTGTTAATATTCCTTATGGAGAGCTACTAAAACTAGAATAAACTGTTGTATATTAGAAACATATTAGGATGAATCACAGGAGACCCCAAGGAGATTCAATGAAAGAGGGTACCCTGGGATATTACTTTAGGGAGCCAAACAGAGCAGATATATCCAACAGACAGAACCTGTTAGCAGACAAACCATATCCATTAGATGCTATAGAACAACCAATTAGGTTCAGCACTACATTCTCTATTGAAAGTGCAAAACGTAACTCTATACTGAATAAACAATGGCACTTAAAAAGACCTGACACTGGTCCAGTAGTTGTCAGATGTTGAGAATTATCTTCGGCATTGTATAGTGTGCTGGTTCTGATCCGGTATATCCAAAGTCTTTTTCCACTTTTTAAAGGTCAAAATCCTAGTTGTTGTGCAGTTTTGGGGTTTCAAAAAGCAATAGTCTGAAGTGGATTTTGTGTCCTAGTGCACTGTGGATTTCTGGGACGTGGTCAAGTTATTCACACAAAGTTCAAATTTGAAGAAATAAACACATTGTAATACTCTGAACTCGACGCCAAACAGCAAGATAATACACATTATGTAACCTACAACACACAATACAAATGAAAAATGTCTGGAGGTTCACAAGAGGTACACGAGACCTTGCTCGTAGGAGACTGAACAGAAAAGAAAATACATCATTCTATTGTCTGCTTCTTCATGAACACCGGTGAGGAAAGTTGCTACAATCATCCTCATCCTGTTCAATCGGGTGTAGGACATAAGAATGTTTGAAAACATGCATAAGGTCAGATCCAGTGGAACCAACAGCAGAAAATAAAAACATGCAACAAGGTCTGCAATTACATAAAACAGTGCACTAAACTGATCACCTGGGGGTGAAATAACTGCATTTCAGGACAAAGCCTTTCATCCATGTAGTATAATCAAATGAGTTAGTAATAACACCATTTAAAATTGTGATAAAGAACTGCGTAGGCTTCCAGTCATTGTATTGTGTGCAAAAAAAGTAAAACTAAATGCCATTAGAGAAATAAATAAATATTTGCAGCAGTATAGTTTGAGAAAGAGAAAGTCATGACCAACAAATAAATTAATGACCACTGGTAATGTTTTGGTGGATACTCGATCAACTTTTAGATTAATCACCTTGAGAATCTCTCCTACGCACCAGACTATATCCAGAAAAGTTGAAACAGTTCAGCCAAATCTGCAGGTAGCATGCCAGCCCTTTACTCAACACTGTTGCCTCCCTGGATTTGACATAATGGAGGAGTATGTGGTACCATCCAGGCCCTTCGACATTAGTTCCAGCCCTTTTTGCACACCTTTAGAAGCTAAGACCAGATTGACTATAGCGACAGGAATGCAGTGCCGAAAACTAACTTTGGACCATTTTAGATGCACCACACCACTCCTCAGTACGGAGAGGTGCACTGGTCAGTGAGGAATTTGCAGGTTGATAGAGTATCTACCAGAAACAATCTTAATGCAAAGAGTAACAGAACACATGTTGAATTATCCATGTTCCTCTTCTTGGGGATGCCCTAGTAGGTTGTTTCTTAAACTTTTCACTTTTGTGGACTCCCACTTAATCATTACTGGAATCCAGGAAACCCCCAGAATCATTACTGGAACCCAGGGACCCAAGCCTAAGCATTTTTGATGACTTGAGCCTCAAAACAATACAATTAAATAGAGAAACAAGCATTCAATCAGTCAAACAACTTTATTCGGCCTTTGAAATAAAAACCATACAAGTACAACAAATCGATACATGTTCAACATATAAAAAACCCTCTTCAGAATATATACAGCAAGATTAATTTTGAGCTAGCTAAAATAGTTAAAGAAAGAGTAAAAAATACACAATAATAGTTAAAAAGTAAAAAGGGGTCCTTACAAAAACTGCAGTCAACCTAACTATCCTGGGCTTTTAGTCACAGCTGGATCTAAGCCTGACAGCCGATTTTAAAAAGCTAAGAACATGAAGTACAGTATTACCCAAAAGCATTTGTAAAAAGATAAAGGCAGGATGAACCAGACTAAAATTTGCCCTTTTAAAATGGGGATGATATACAACTTCCTAGGCACCTCATAAAAGCTACAGAACATTAAAAAATGAAGCATGTCCTGTGGAAATTTACTGTCGCAGTCAGAGGGGCAAAAGATTATTACCATTGTTTGACCCTGGAGGATGAGCTAAAAGGAGGTAGAAAAGATCCAGCCGGAACCTAGTTAGTAAAAAGCAGTCATATCTACTTTTAACCCATAAAAGGGAAGGTTCTGTTGAAAGTACAATTTTCAGCATGATGTGACAGCGAGCACTGGGTTTCAACAGGGCCCCCTTCTTCTCTATTCAGCATCCGCTCTCTAAAAAAGAAATCCTTCACCTAACTACAATCCTCCTTACATAGTTTATCCAGATTATTAAATAAGTCTCCTTTACCCAGGTTTGTGAGGCAATCTCAGATTTATTTAAACCAGGGAATATGGTGGGAATAATCAAGGGCCAGGCAATCCTGTAAAATCTCTCTACTTAATTTGATCCCTGTTCGAAGACAGATTTTCAACCAGAGAGAAAGAGGGCGAAAAGCCAAGATATCAGAGAAATAGGCCACACCCAGTTCTTCATGTACTACAAAGGTAGAAGTACCCTGTGGTACACATAATATCCGTCTCAAAATGGTGTTTTCTACAATTTGCAACTCGTCATGGGTAGTGAATCGCCAGATCTCACTTCTAAAGGTTACTTTGGAGACAGATTTGGCCCTGTAAATATGTAAGATCTCGAGCTGGTGTATTGCCCAGTCAAGAAGCGTAGCTAGAAACTGAAGTGTTAACCCTAACAAAGTCTTCTTTCTTTCTACAAACTTAAAGCCGTCAATTCAGGACAGAGTCTAATAAAACTCCACGTAAGGAAAGGCACTAGGGACTGGGGTAGACCCAACCACAAAGGTCTCAGATTTTGTTGAAGGAGGTCCCACCACCATCATGTAAGATTTTTCATTATTAGCCGAGAGGTCCAAATATTACATGAAGTGGACAAAGGAGTTCATGTACGTTTGCAGCCCCATAGTTGTCCGGGCCAGAAGGACAGTCGTCTGCATACAGTAATACTGGCAGACTCCGCTGCCCCACCTGGGGGCAATCTGCTTTTAGCTCCGAAAGGACCTGCCCCAAATTGTTAACATACAAGTTAAAAACAAATGGGGCCTGAATGCAGCCCTGCTGGACCCCTCCATGTATTAAAAATTGCCAGGTGACCTTAAGACCATTTGCATAGCATAACACCACCTTGGTCTCTCTATGGAGATCCCTTAAAAAGAGGACAAGATCTCTATCCACCCCTCTGGACAACATGATCTGCCAAAGCTCGGTTCTATTGGCTCAATCAAACGCGGAAGACAGATAAAAGCCAGGTGCATAGAACCAGAGCGGGAAACGGTGCACTTGTTAAGAACCAGATAAGATTCAAACATTAATCAACCGTTGACCGTCCCGGGGAAAACCCATACTGTCCTTCCGATATTATTGTCATCTGCCCATTCGTAAAGTCTGTCCAGCAAAATATGTCCAACCACCTTAACAACAGCATTCATCAAACAAATACACATGATTAAATATCTTATTTAATTCACAAACACATTAAAAAAATATTTTTATGTTAATGGGAAGGCTGGACTATCCTGCAATGCATCTATTATATAACTATGAAATTCACTTTCCAAAGACATAAGATGCACTGACAACCATCTTGGCCTCAGAAGATGACTCAAGAACTGTCTCTTTCCCATGTGACAGCTATACTCACAACACAGAGTACCACTACAGTACACTCAAACATGACCAACTATGCCTCTCATGGTATTGAGATTAAGTAATTGTTATATGTGTGTCTCTCCACTTTGAACTACGCTTCCTGTTATAAGCAGGTACATTCATATAAGTAGAAACATGTACATTACACCACAAGAGATGTGCATATCAGATAATATATTTGCTGCTTTTATGTACATATATTAGAAGAGTTTATGCCTGCTACTAAAACGCTAAGAAATGTCAGGAAAAAGGATCAGCATACTTCTTTATAAGGTAACTGCACATCAAACCATGTTAAATATTCTGTAAAGATATGGGTTTGGGTCATGCGCATGTGTGCATGTTTAAGTTAATTTCATAATTTTTTTAATAAAAAAAATCCTCCTCTCAACCTTTATCCCAGCCCTTCTCATCCCTCCTCTCTTACTTATCCCAAACCTTTCTGCCTACTACTACGAACCCCCAAACAACCGTCTCAAACTTCCTCCTCCTTTTTTTACCCATGCCACACAACTTACAGGCACACACGACCTCTACTTACAAAAACAACTTAATGCTTCCCTTTTCAAATCTACTCCCATCATTCTATCCCTACTCTAAACTCTGCTAAACATACAAAAAAATAAAAGAGCACAAACCTAACACAACTAATCCACATAAAAAAAAAGTAAATTTTTTTTTTACATTTATCTACTTTTAACATTTAATCTTGGGCTCCGGAGTAGCCTCCTATTCGCTGCAAAGCGCTTCAATGCCTCTTCAGGGGTAGTAAGCACTATTTCAATATAATTTACCATTACAAAGGAGTCCGTATCCATGACACTGGGCTGACCAAAGCGAATTAGCTATTAATGGTAAAAAATAAATAAAAAAAAAAAGGTTTTGACTTTTCGTTAAAATGGATGGCTTGATTCTGTATGTAGTTGGAAGGGCAGAGAGATCCACAAGCCGACTACCCAGAACACCCTGCTCCTATTCACATGTATTTGATAGAGAACCTCCATGCACTCCTGATGTAAGGAGCTAAACGACTAAGGAATAATATATCGCCTGAATTTAGACCCTAATCATTACCCTTAAGGTTATCGCCAATTTTATGCAGTTCATGTCTACACTGTGAAATTATAACCACAACATGGCAGTTTCTATGTAAACCACATTATGCGTGTATGTAAAGCACTACTGCCATCACAAAACCATTTTGCCCTAATATGAAACTAACCGTTGTCTAATCAATATACATTTTGTCCACATGTATAGCAATAGTGCCATGCCAGAAACCACACCTCGTAGATACGCATAGCAACATGGCACAAAAAAAGCAAATAGCCTTGTATAAAATAAAATAAAAATGGTGGTACACAACGCTACTCATTTCAATGTTCCCTCATAGTTCTCCTCTTTTTGCCTTTTCAGGTAGAGCCTGAGCCAGCGCGCATGCGCTGTTCTGCAAGACTCATTGTAGACTAGTCCCGCCCACTCTCCGCCCATGTTTGCCATTGGTTTGCGTCATTGTTTGTCCGAAATGCTGGCTTCTGATTCATCAATAGGCTTGTTAGTCCCTCCTTAGTACCGCCTCCTCTTCATTTGTCACCTCCCATGGCGACAGGCCCCTTTACTTCGAGTGTTACATGGTATGTGTTATTTAGACTGAGCACTATTTTCTTTAATGAGGTTCTCCTACTGCCTTCTCTACTCCCCCCTTCCTCCCCCCTCCCTCCCGTTGTCCGTGCCTTCTCCCCCCCTCCCGGTGTCCGTGCCTTCTCCTCCCCGCCACCCGCCGTCAGTGCCTTCTCCCCTTACGCCCTCCCTCCCGTTGTCCGTAATGACTACCGTTTGCAATGCAATAGGTCTCGCGTAAATGCGAGACCTATTGCACTGCAAATGCTTTACTGAATGCAGCCTAGGCTGAAAGGAGGTGCCAGGGACTGCTGGGCTGGGACTGCTGCAGGTATGGATGGAAGTCTCTGCTTCCTCGGTTTTGGGTACATCTGTTTTTGCCCCTGCTTTGAGGTACTGTGGGCCTTCCTAGCCTTACATGCTGGTGCTCTAAGCAGATATGCATGCAAATGTGGTGTAGCGCAATTTTACAGACTGCTAGTTTTTCTAACCTAGAATTAAGCACTACATGTAAACATGTGCCGATTTCACAAAGGAGAGCAAATGGGCAACTAAGTGTAGTACCAGCACAAGGCTGCAGCTCGAATGAGGCCAGCAGGGTTTCATGGCTGGGTGGTAGCCAAGCATCAGCTCTGAAATTAGCTCACTGGAATAATGAGAGTGCCAAAATGGTCAGTCCGGCTTGAGATCAACAGCTGGAATCTGCAGAATAGACAGTGTGAACCTGAATAACTTCAGAGGAGACATGGTCAAAGCACTATGGATGGAGAAATGCTGACAGAAGTCCTTGGTGCACTACTCATAACAACAAGCATTAGCAGAGTCAATAGGTTTGATCCTGCACTAGAGCACTGACAAAAAAGAAAAAATGCCTGCTGCTGTGCAATACAAATATAGCATATATATCTCCGTGGGTACAATGTATGGATGCAATAAAGAATTACATTTATAATGACAGAGTATGCTTTTCAGTTGCGAACCAAGCCGACAAACACTCAAATGGAGGCTGAATTATACACTGAAAAAGTCAACAGAAAGGTGAGACTAAACTACTCCGGAGGGCTGGCCCAAGATGTGACTGAACGTCTCAAGAAAGGGCTGAAGGTTCCTGAGCCAAAGAAGTCAATGGCTGAAGAAAGATGACTAGAGCTCCTCAGCGTACGTGTAATATACAATACCTTCCCCATTAAATGTCAAACCCCAAAAAATGAAGAATCGCTGAAAAAACAACAGATGTAGGGCCGGATCCTACCCTTAGGGGCACAGAAAAAAGGTACTGATGTCGAGATTTGGGGAAGTGCCTTATATAGCTCAGTATCATCATGTCAGATGGAGTAGTGGAGATGCAGCTGAAGCCATTCTATAAGTCCCCTAGCACTGCTAGGTAGATACTGCTGTGAAACCAGTTTTACAATCTAGTTTGGCTTCGGGCGCTATTCAAACACGAGACTCAAGGAAAAAGTTATCAGAACATCAGAACACTTTTTCAAAATACAAATGTCAAGATTACTATCTATGTCAATGCTGGTCTTATCATACAGGAGCAGAATTTATCTAATTTCCCAAGATTGTGGTTACCATACTGCTTTGGTGTTTGCATAAACACAGCATGTGGAAAAGATCTTGCTTGGATCCAACCTTTATGTTTTGAACTAGAAAACTATACTTCAAAAGAGCGTGTGCACTCTATATTTGGTAAACTTTTATAATGTAAACTTTGGAATAATTTCAGTCAAATTATTCCAGTGGTTCATTTTACAAATCCTGATTTTTGAAAAAAGTTCTATTCATTTAATAACATCTTTCTGAAGAGAATGGCCATTTCTTGTAGATTTAAACATACATTCAATGACCAATTGTCATCTGTTAAGCTGCAGGCAGTACTTTGATTTGCTTGATATATATATATATATATGTATAGATATCTATCTATCTATCTATCTATCTATCTATCCATCTATCTATATCTATCTATCTATCTATCTATACACATATACACAACAAAACCAGGTTGCCCCAAGTAAAGACGCCGCTCATGGGGGGTTTCACTCCTTTATTGAAGACTCCAGTGCAACAGTATCACACCTGCGTCCTTGTTCACAGGCAAAATGATTCAGGAAACAGCCAGCGCGTTGACAAACGACTGCATTTAATATAAGTCCCGCCCCAGTGGGCGTAGGCAAAAGTGCCTGCTGGTCTTTGCAGTTCAAACAACGATCCTCCCATGTGGGTGCTGCCGGTCCTGATTAATTCCATCAATGTCTACCCCAGTGGGTTTGGTATGGGGCATGTACATATATACACACATATATATGTACATATATATACACACACACACACACACACACACACATATATACACACACAACCACATATATATATATATATATATATACACACACATATATATACACACACACATATACACAAATATAAATACACATACATATATATATATCAGAAAATCCAGTGTAATAATAAATCCACAAGAAAGAGTCGCACTCCAGGGTCACTTTTAAGGCCAAAGTGTATTTAAAGGCAACGCGTTTCGACCGAGACGGTCTTCTACACACACATATATATATATATATATATATATATATATATATATACACACACATATATATATACACATTTACACACACACATACAGACACACATATACACATACATTTACACACACACACATATATATATATATATATATCCAAACCAAACCCCTCCAGTACAGAGAAGCAAGAGGCCACAAGGGGGAATCCTGTCAGAAGCCTTTAATAGGACACTGGGCATAATGCATTTCGGCGCTCCATCGCCTTCCTCAGATGCCACTGCAAACACGGCACATATCCACCCACACCTTTAAACCTCTGGCTGGGTTCCCCATTGGACGGGAAGCTCCACCCCACGATCACCTGATGGCACGCCCACTGTAGTTTTGAGAAGTAAACTACAGATCCCAGAGTTCACCATGTCGGGATGGGCTGTGCTGGGGGGAAAAGACAAAAATAGTCCTACTTGTCAGGGCAAGGTGTGCAATGTCCAGATGGATGGCCCTGTATTGGAAAATTGTCCGCGGGCTTCCTTGGGTCCCCACTGACGTTCCAGCCCCTCGTGCAGATGGCAGGCGGGCCACGGGACGGGATACAATGATTCCCGCCACCTCGTCGAATCACGAGCTGCTCCTGGCAGAAGCCCTTTCCCTTGTCTGCACTTCGAGGCGGGCCGGAGATACCAATCCCTTGGTGAAAGTAAAACAGCAACAGCTGAACCAGCGATGCTCCGGCCTCTTGAAAGAACGGGGCCTCTTCAGCACGCCACTATATATATATACACACACATATATATATATATATATATATATATACACACACACACATATATATATATATATTATCTACTGGCGGTCGCCAGTAGATAGTTATAGTTAGGACCTATTTTCCATAGGAAATCCACAACATTCCATTTGAAATAACTTTGGCGCCGGTTGACAAATCTTCGCGAAATTTTCAAAACTTATGGCCCGCTCCGGTCCGCTCCTATCCTGAAAGTTTCACGGGTGATTCGGCAAGCGGGGGCCGAGAAAAAAGGGGGGTCCCAAAACGTGTTTTCCCCATGCAATTTTCCATAGGAACCTTTCATTGCAGCTACAGCCCGAACTGCTGAACGGAATTACACCAAATTTGGCAAAAAGGTAGCCCTTGGTTCAGAGTCGTGCCTTTTGCTTAACTGGTGTAAATCCGTTCAGTAGTTCCTGAGAAATTTGAAAAAGAAAACATATCTGGGCGGAGCCTAACCACACATGTCATCGTGAGATCTGATTGGCAGCGCTTCATCCTGGAATTGCTGGCAGCCATCTTGGGACCAATATAAATGATAGTACCCCATTGAAATGCATTGTAGTGAATCGAAGATTTTGAGGGTTACCAAAAGGAGAACTATAAAGGGTGATAACAGACTTTAGTTACATTAGAATTCATTTGTTGAGGGTACCATACTAATCTCAGGAATTGTGGTGTGTTCTAAGGTGATTTTACCCTGTGAAAAACCTTCTGCTGAGATATCATGAATCATGTTTGAGAGAAAACTATTTTCACATGCTTGTCCCATACAGTTTTGGAAGGTGCTCCAGAAGCTAAAATGAGAGCATATTTTCTGTAAATTCACATTATCTTTCTCAGTC
Organism: Calotriton arnoldi; assembly: GCA_963921515.1. NCBI lineage: Eukaryota > Metazoa > Chordata > Amphibia > Caudata > Salamandridae > Calotriton > Calotriton arnoldi. Next base: position 2,951,599 of record CAWUFW010000902.1, on the reverse strand, counting down.
ATGTGAGAATGAAGTCTGACATTCCAGGTAAAACATGTACTTCCAACAAGGGCAGAGACTGTTAGTTGATTCCTTTGTGTTCTACTGCAGCTTCCCAGAGTGTTCTAAAGAACAACTAGAGTGCTAACAGCCTTACTTATGACAAAAGTATGGCACACCTGAAACCATCTTGATTGGAATTAACTGGTAACACTTAAAACATTTAATTTAAAAAGGAACAAAATGATGGGGTTCATTTTGTCATAGAAAGTATGGTTAGTGCTGTAGAAAGAAAAATTAGGACATGTTTCAAGTGTGATCTCAAATATCTTCCTGTTATATTTCAACAGGAGCAGCCTGTCAGTTGATGCCTTTGTGTTCTACTGCAGCTTCCCAGAGTGTTCTAAAGAACAACTAGAGCGCTAACAGTCTTATTTATGACAAAATTATGGCACACCTGAAGCCATCTTGATTGGAATAAACTGGTAACTCTTAAAACATTTAATTTAAAAAGGAACAAAATGAGGGGGTTCATTTTGCCATAGAAAGTATGGTTAGTGCTGCAGAAAGAAAATTTAGGGCATGTTTTAAGTGAGATCTCAAATCCTCTTCTATTTCATTAGAAAATTCTGACATGCAGACTGAAACAATCACTTTCAATACCAGCACTAGACTTCCAGTTAACTCCCTGGTGAGCAGTAGCTTTACTACAGTGATCTAATGAACAACTAGAGTGCTAACATTCTGAATTTATGGCAAATGTGTGACACATCTGAATGCCTTCTTGATGGAATCAAAGTAAAAAACTGAAAGCATTTCCTACTGAGGAGACTGCAGTAAATGACGAAATTAGGAAACTTCATAACAAATAAGTCTCCCAAGATGGCCACCAGAGAAAAAAAGAGCCCAAATGTAGCACAAATATCACCCAGATGTAGCCCACATATAGCCCAATGACAGAAGTGTGCAAAACACTTTTTATTTTTAGTTTTCTGCAGTTTTATATAGTGCAAACTGGTCAGGTATTGGAGCGTTACATCTTACTTGGACCCCTTATTGCGTATTTTGCACGAAGTAAATGAGATTGATCTTGCGAAACATTGAACTTTACGATTCTGTTAACCTGAAGTTGCTCTGAACCGGGCTTTGTAACACCCGTTTTTACCTACTGGTTTTAATTAATTCTCACTGTATTGTATTAGGAAAGAGGATTTACTGTTTTTATGTACACTTTTATGATCTATGTTTCTAAATCAGATCAAATAAAGTTTAATGAATTCTATGGCAGGACGGAGGCGAGGATTATGCACATCTTTCCTCACTTTATTTGCATAGCAGTTCAAAGAAAACGTAACACAACAATCATTAAACAAAAGACTACACAACCCATGAACCATTAGGGGGGTAGTCTCCAAGGCAACTATAGTCCAATCATATCACAGTCCATCGTATATAATATCGTGGCGTCCCTTCCGCTTCCTCTTTCTTCACTGCTCGTCAGTTAAGTGCATTCCTTACATTCTTGGCTTAATCTGACGTTGTTGCTGTTTGTATAGCGGTTTCTTGTGCACGTTATTAGCATTATTGCCTTGGTATTGTTTCATATTCCCTGCGCAGCAGGCTCTTGCCCGAGCGCGTTCTCCCCCTCGCAGTTTCTCCCGCTGTGTGCTCTGCGCGCGGTGAGATCCTGTCAGGCGCGTCTGGTCCGAGCGAGGCAGCTCCATCGAGCGCTCCCGCTGGTCTTTACGCGCGTTTGGGAATCCGGTCACTCCTTTAGTGTCCGCTTGATTCCCAACCAACCCTCGCCTAATTTTGACACCGCTACGCGGTAATTTCCCCACACGGCCCCGTTAGTGACCAGCGCCACCTGGTGGTGGTAATTGGTATTGCGCCTCAGTCTATTCTTATAACAGCTTCGGGGAAAGCCCAGCTGTTGGAGCACCGGTGAGGGGGCTGTCTTAAGGATTTTAAGGGCATTTGTTCTGTGCTCACACCCTCTGCTATCATGTCTTCTCCAGAAGACCATTTTTACTCCTCCTACCAGGAAGTGGAGGAGGAGTGGCCCCCCAACTTCTCCCTCCAGCAGTGGACCAAGCCCTCTCTCTGGCTATTTCTAGGGCGCTGGCTCCTCTTAGGGATCAGGTTGATAAGCTGGCGAAAAGCATCCCTGGGATGTTCACTGACCCAGATCTGGTGGTGGCGGGTCCAAGTAGCTCCCAGATGGGGAATAAAAGGGCCGTTAAGCATAACGCGGGGCACTTGGAAGGATTTGATAAACTTACGGAGACCTTCCTCAAGAGTGCGCGAACGTTAAAACATGCACCCTGCCGGGAGGAGGAGGGGCCCGGAGAAAATTGCGACACTGTCACCACTATTGTAGACCCCGACGGCGGGTTTCCCTTAGAGGGAGAGGGTGTATCGGAGGACGATTTCTCCTCCGATGAGGATAAGGACTCGGGGCGTCCCTGGCGTCCAGAGTCCCACTCCTCTCAGTCCACGGTTGGGGACGGGGTCCACTCGGACATGTTCGAGCCTACTCAAATTTACCATCCTAGGTCGGCAGAGTGGACACCTGACGCCAAAGTGGCAGAGTATGTGGTGGGGAAAATCCATCAACCCCTTGAAAGGGAGGTCAGGAATAGGATGAGGGGAGAATGCCCCAGGCCCTCACTGAAGGGGAAGGTGGCACACACGCCTGACATTGATGAGAAACTATGTACCTTTTTCTCCAAGTAGATGAGGGATCCCAAGAAAGGAATTGATAGGTCTTGGACGTGGTAGGGCCCTTGACCCAAATTATTCAATTGACGGAGCGTTCCAAAGAGTCAGGATCCCCTTTGTCCACGGATATTGTGGCTGGTTGGGCGCACTACCCTAAACCCTAAAACACTACTCCCTCCACTACCCAAACACCACTGCACTACCCTAAACCCTAAAACACTACCACCAGCACGACTCCCTACACTACCCAAACACCACTGCACTACCCTAAACCACTACCCCCAGCACGACTCCCTACACTACCCAAACACCACTGCACTACCCTAAACCCTAAAACACTACCCCCAGCACGACTCCCTACACTACCCAAACACCACTGCACTACACTAAACCCTAAATATACCCCCAGCATGACCTCCCACACTACACAAACACCACTGCACTACCCTAAACCCTAAAACACTACCCCCAGCACGACCCCCTACACTACCCAAACACCACTGCACTACCATAAACCCTAAAACACTAACCCCAGCATGACCCCCTACACTACCCAAACACTGCACTACCCTATACCCTAAAACACGACCCCCTACACTACACAAACACGACTGCACTACCCTAAACCCTAAAACACTACCCCAGCACTACCCCCTACACTACCCAAACACCACTGCACTACCCTAAACCCTAAATCTACCCCCAGCACGACCCCCTACACTACCCAAACACCACTGCACTACCCTAAATCATAAAACACTACCCCCAGCATGAACCCCTACACTACACAAACACCACTGCACTACCCTAAAACACTACCCCCAGCACGACTCCCTACACTACCCAAACACCACTGCACTACCCTAAACCCTAAATCTACCCCCAGCACGACCCCCTACACTAGCCAAACACCACTGCACTACCCTAAATCATAAAACACTACCCCCAGCATGACCCCCTACACTACACAAACACCACTGCACTACCCTAAACCCTAAAACACTACCACCAGCATGACCCCCTACACTACTCAAACACCACTGCACTACCCTAAACCCTAAAACACTACCCCCAGCACGACCCCCTACACTACCCAAACACCACTGCACTACCCTAAACCCTAAAACACTACCCCCAGCACGACCCCCTACACCGCCCAAACACCACTGCACTACCCTAAACCCTAGAAAAGAAACCCCCACCCCATGCCCAATCCCCCTTACCTCTCACTCCTCATGGTTCCTCTCTCCTCGTGGTTCCTGCTTCACGTCATCTCTGAGGGGCGGTGCACGTCGTTGTGAGGAAACGGAACAGCCTCCTTTTCCTTACAACGACATGGATCGTCTACATGTTTTTTAGAACGCATGGTCATTTACCATACATACCTTTACAACAAAAT